>SEMN01000382.1:21672-493977 GCA_005408345.1 Macquaria australasica
TCTTCCTCTTCCCTCTTTCTTCTCTCCTCTGCTTCTTTGACTCTCTTCTCCTCCTCCTCTCTCCTCTTCCTCTCCTCTTCTGCCTCCTTTTTCTTTCTCTCTTCCTCTTTCCGACTCTCCTCTACCTCTCTCTTCTTTCTCTCCTTCTCTGCCTCATTTTTCTTTCTCTCCTCCTCCTGTAGATGTTTTTTCTCCTCCTCCTCCTCCCTCTTTTTTCTCTCTTCCTCCTCTTTCATTCTCTGTTGCTCCTTCTCTTTTTCCTCCTTCAAGCGTTTCTCCTCCATCTTCCTCTCTTCCTCTTCCAGGAGCCTCTTTTTCTCTTCCTCCCTCCTCTTTCTTTGCTCCTCAAACACTCTCCTCTCCTCCATCCTTTTCTCCTCCTCCTCGTTCATTTTCCTCAAGAATCTCTCTCTCTCTAGTCTTTTCTCCTCCTCCCTCTTAAGTTTTTCATTTTCCTCCTCCACTTCCAGGAGTCTCCTCTGCTGCTCTCTTTTCATCCTCTCCTCCTCATCCCGCTTCCTCTTCTCCTCCTCCTCCTCCCTCAGTTTCTCCTGTTTGTCTCTCCTCTCCTTCAGGAGTCTCTCCTCCTCACGTTTCCTCCTTTCCTTCTCCTTCTTGACCTCCTCCTCCTCCTGTAAGAATCTCTTCTTCTCCTCCTCCAACAGTCTCTTCTTCTCTTCCTCATGTTTTCTCCTCTCTTCCTGCTCTTGCTTCAGGAGCAACACTTTTTGCTCTTCCTCCTTCCTCCTCCTTTCCTCCTCTTGTTTTTTTAGGATGTCTTTCTCCCTCTGCTTCTCCTGCTGTGCCTTCATCATCACCTCCTTCTCCTTTGCTGCTCCCTCTAACTGCTTTGTCAGTGACGGCTTTTCTCCAGAGGCCTTTTCATTGGTTTTCTGTTCAAGACTGCAGAACAGATAAACAATATTCCTTAATCCTAAATCTCTGTGTGTGTTTTATTATCAGCACCATCAGTTCACATTTTACAACCTTATTTTTTTTTAATGTTCTGGATCTTGATTTTATCTGTGAATATAAATACTCACCTCGGAGGACACCTTTTGATAGTATCCCGCTTAGAGTCATCCTCTTCCAGAAACAAGCCCCCTGATTCTTGTCTCTGGTTATATGACTCAAAGATGATGTCCTCAAAGTCAGGCTCGGGCTCAGGCTTTGCCAGTGGCGGCTTTTCGGCCTTAAAGGCGCTAATAATACTCAGCGTCTCATTGGTTGGCTTTTTCAAATCAGTTTCACCCTGAAAATTTGGCTGTTTAGGAGTGATAAATGCTGCCACAACATTGGTGGAGGGCTGCTGAGGGGTGGAGCTCTCACAGCAGGAGAAGGGCCACGGAGGGGGCGGGGCTACTATCAGCTCTGAACGTGACTGGGCAGGACTGGGGACAGAAATATATTGGAGGTCAGGCTTGAGGGATGAGTGGATGCGATTTCACAAGGCTGATCGTGCAGGAGGTGATTAGGGGGGGACACAGGCAAGCCACAGAGCGCACTACAGACCTGATAATTATTCGACTGCCGTGTACTGGAAGGTCAGTGCAACAGGAGGCAGGGTACAACACACTCTGCAACTGTTAGCGCATGTTAGCATCAAGGAAGCACAAACACCAAGAAGAAAGCAACCATGAGGCCTTGAGCAACAGTGGATCGACAAATTTCTTAACCCATGATCAACAAACACGGATAAACTGTTACTCAACCACACGTGTGTCAGCAAGCTGAAGCCGATGTGTCTGGGGTCATTTGGACCATAATGAGTTTCACAAGGTGCTGATCAATACTAAGGAGTCCTTTTTATGTTACTGTAAATTGTTGCATTCTCCTTTATGCAAAATATAAAATGTGAAAGAAAAGAAAAAAATTATTGGAAAATGGATAACGGTCCTCTGAGAAAAGCCTTCAAAGATACATTGATTTCCGAAAAGCCTTATCAGCAACAGCATGGAGACTGCTGAATTAGCGAGGGTAATCAATAGCGGTGCAACTTAAAGAGATAGTTTGACATTTTGGGAAACATGCTTATCCGCTTTCTTGCTGAGAGTAAGATGAGAAGATCGATACCACAAATAGAAAGCAACCACCAGCAGTCGGTTAGCTTAGCATAGCATAAAGACTGGAAGACTTTGGTTTTTGTACAGATTAAACAACCGAGATATAATGTGTTAATTAGTGAGCTTTAGATGTGCTGGTAGGTGGATTTTGTTACCTTTGGACAGAGCTAGGCTAGCTGTTTCCCCCTGTTTCCAGTCTTTATGCTAAGCTAAGCTAACCATCTCCTGGTTGTAGCTTCATATTTAACGCTCAGATATTTTCCAAAATGTTGAAGTATTCCTTTACGCAATCATGCAATATCAAGCATGCAGCCAAGCAGACTGTAAAGATGGGCTCTCTACGCTTGCTTTCATGAGTCTGTTCTTTTTAAAACAATGAGAAGAACACAGGAACAAGAAGGAGAATCTGAGCTTTCCGGCTTTTTAAAATCTTGTTATCTTTTCTGACCCATATTCCGATTTAAACGAGTTTTGTCATCTGTGATGTTTCTCCCAAGCTCTGCTAGGGCTGCCACCAGTCTTCAGGACGCCTCTTCAGCTCGGTGGTCAGCTGACACGTTATCTCTTCACACAGCATTTCAAGGCCAAACATATCTCTTAGGATCCAAACCAAGCAATCCAAAATTCAAACACTCATCCCATGATCTCACCTGATCCTCGCTGGTTCAGCTTTGGTTTCTGTGATGGCCGCCTTTGAATCGTGGGCTGGTCTGATTGGCTGGTTGGATATTCTGATGTTGGCCACTGTCCGGTTATTTTGAGGAGAACCCTCGTCTCGTCTCAGAGGGCTTAGAGTTGTTTCTTTCTCTACTTGAGTGAAGGGGAACGCTGAGCCTATAAAGAGCAAAAGCAAGGTCAGATAATGCATTTTACACTATGAGTGATCTTTGCAAGAAAGGAAGGATAGTGTGGTTATTTTGTTGAAAACTGCTTCCCAATTAGACATTTTCACACGTCAAAAAGCACGACGGAACTGAGACTGTTTTATTAGTCGGCTGGTGTACCTGACTGACAGGAGCTGATCTGAGCAGGAGGAGCACAGGAAGAGACAGCGAGCTGAGGGTGAGGAGAGGAGAATAAAACAGAGGCGGAAAGAGAAGAGGAGCGTGGAAGGGAGGCAGTAAGGGCTGGGGCCGCGGTTTCGCAGAGGGCATCAAGGTCAGGGCTACTCAGCAGAGGGACAGGGGTGATGTCGCCACCAATCGGAGCAGAGTCAGATGTCAACCACGTCCCCTGAGCACCTGAGCAAAGCAGAGAGGAAGGACAGGAGAGGTGGAGAGGGAAATGTGAGAGATCAGATGAAGCAGGTTTATAGGAATGACAGAAATGATGGCTGACAGAGGAGTAAAGTAAAGAAATGAAAGCAGCACAGAGACACAGAGAAAAGAGTTATATACTTTTGACACTGGTTACCTGACTCAGAGATAGAGGAGTGAGATTTGGGGAGAGGAGGTGTTGACTCGAGAGGAGGGGCATCAGCGGAAAAAGGAGAGGGAGAGGAGGGGCGGGCGATTGACTTGACAATCTGAGGTCTGAACATGTGAGAACGACCTAGTAGAGAGGACAGACGATGAAAGATATTATAAGCAAACACAGAGACGAGAGAAGAAACATAGATTTTTAAAGATTTGAAAAGAATATGCCAGTAATGGACTGGCTTCTCTTTAGTCTAAACAGTCAAAGCAGAGACAAACCAGAGGCTGAAGTAGGATCATCTGCAGCTTGAACCTCCGGGGGGCGCCGTTGATGTGAAACAGAAACTGAGGAGAGGCGTGATAAAGAAAGAGGAATAAAGAGAAACCAATGTCTAGTCAGCTAGAGGCAAAGAGTGAAAGGGGAACAGCAGAGCTTGTTTTATATCATGCATTTTACTAATTATATTACACCACAGAAGTGATCTATATCTGTCAGGAACAAAAACGTGTTTACTGCAGTCTCGACAGTGACAAGGAACTTACAGCTCCTTAGTTTGGCTCTATTTGGTGCAATCCAACAATTAGGGCTGTCAAAGTAATCAAAATGCTATTACAATATCATTAAGAAGGCTGAATTCAATATTTAATTTTCCTAATGTTTCAAAAAGTTTGCTTTGTAATTCACTCTTGTCTTCTTATTGCGTATATTTAAGGATTTTAACAGTGAGTAGAAGAAGAAGACTTTTATAAGAGCCAGTTAGCTGAACATTTATATTGAATAAATTGTTATCTCATTTTATAGTCGCTGTTTTGATGTTTCAATATCATTTAAATACATACAATAGTTTTATGTATATCTGAATAGTGATGCTAAGGTTATGTTTATATTTGGTATTACATGCATTAGTTAGAATACAAATACAGATTATTTTTATTATTTACAGCAGGTGATTGCATCCCAGGGCAGTAAGTGCACATTTGTAAAGAAGTTTAGGAATAACGTGGTGCCTGTAAGATGTAAGCGTGCTTCGAAACAAGCCTTTGACTGTGTTACATTGTGTAACAACATGTTATATAGCGTGTTAGATTATATAACATTGTTTTTATAAGAATAGAACATCAAGTTGGTAATGGACCGGTCTAACTTTTGGATAAGCTTCACCACCCTGATGGTGTGATCTCAATCTTCAAATAAACCTTGATTTAATGTTTTCCCTCCTCCTCCTGGACTTGAGTACACTGGTTTAATTCACAAGAAAGTTAGATTTAATTAAATGGAAGACAAGTCAAAGCTAAGACAATCATAGCAGACTAATTGGCCTTTGAACTTGGTAAAACAGCCATTACAGTTAGAGTTCTTCTTGGCAGCAGACTGCAAAAGACGCTGAAAACATATGAAAAAAAAAAACTAACACAAAAACAAGCAGATACCAAATTAGCACATCTCGTGGCTGCATAACTTTCCTTTGTTCTTGTTTCCGGAGGTACTGCAGCACTGACAACATTTTCAGGTGTTTAACTCAAAATTCTGACTACATGATCATGCGTAGATCCTCCCCACAACACACCATACTGTACATAAGTAGTATAGTACATACTGTATTTGACTTTGTAAAGTAACATGAAGCGAAATCATGTGGAAAACAAGGTCAAACCAGATTATCATACATAAGGAATCAGTTAGTGGAAAGCATGCAGCATGCCTGTCTGCCAGCCAGCCTGTTGATACCTTTTCCTGAGCCTGACTGGAAGATTCTGGGCAGAGAGGGAGGCTGAGAGAGGGTCCAGGTGAGAGGAGGGTGAGCAGATGGAGGCTCAGAGGGCAGGGTGGGCTTTTGGGGAGAGGAGGATTTGGGTGGGAGAGGCTGGGAGGCAGCAGAGATGGTCTTATGGGTCAGAGTAGTGGATACAGTGAGAGAAGACTTTTGGGGAGTCGTGGAGGATGATGTTATGATATTCTTGGGTAATGCAGGGGAGGGACGTTTGGGAGTTAATGAGGTACTTTCTGAGACACTGGGCGGCTTAAAGGGCAGTTTAGAGGGGGTATTTGAGGAGGAATTTAGGGGGACCGAGGGTATTGCTAAAGAAGGCTCCACTAAAGTAGATACAGATTCAGAGCATTTGAGAGATGGAGGATGAGGGGAAGAGGAAGTGTTTTGGGAAGAAGGCGTGATTATGGGTGTGTTGGAAGATTTGGGGGATGGAGGATTTGCAGGAGACACATTGAAGAGAGGCAGGACAGAGGAGGCACTCGCGGCTGTGATCTGGGAACTTGGAGGATTAGGTAGTGGGTCAGAAGAGGCAGGAGCCTCAGGCAGAAGAGGGTTGGCTGATTTTTTATGCTTGGTTCTGGGTGAGGGCTGAGGGGAGGGGCCGGGGGACGGTTGGATCTCAGGGGTGGTGGTGAAGGGGTGTCGGCAGCGACGGGGTGAGGGGCGAGGAGCGATAGGTAGAGGAGGACGGGAGTGGACGGCAGTACTGGTAGGACCGCCATCACCTCCACAGGCTGGATGAATATATGGATGAATAGATGGATGGATGGATCAGTGAAAGTAGATTTTTGCAGAAAGACAAATGATGAAAAAGACAGAAGAAAAAGGGCATGAATTAAGAATGACAATGAAATGATGCTCAAAATGTTTTTATTACTGTTGGGACCCAATGTCGCTTAATTGTGCTGCCGTCATGAGGATCCTTTGTTAATCACATGAATCGCTTGTTTGTGAGACACCACAAACAAAATATGGAACTGTGATGAACTGTTATAGCCCATTTAATATCATCTACTTTACATTTCTCCTGATCAGTTTACTCTACAGCTCAACTGTCACTGAATTTCCTTTGAATTTCAAAGACAACAGGCTGTTTTGTCTCAGTATAACCGAGTCACCGCATTGCAATAAAGAAGAAAGAAAACTGTAAGTAGCAATGCAAGTCAAAGCGGCTTAGGTTTCCAATGGTAACGCTGCATGGTAAGTCTGAATTTTTAAATTTCCAATGGGAGTCAATGACAGTTGATGATTTGACTGCATTTCAGCTGCAGATGTTTGCACACCAGTGGTGGAAAGTAACTCTGTACATTTACTCGAGTGCTGTACTTCAGCACAGTTTTGAGGTACTTGTACTTTACTTGAGTATTTCCATTTTCTACTTTATACTTCTACTCCACTACCTTTCAGAGGGAAATGTTGTACTTTTTACGTCACTACATTTATCTGACAGCTACAGTTACTGGTTTGCATATTTTGCATATTATTTTTCATACAACAGGTTTCATTACCCAGTGATAAAACATCTCTCTGTTATCAAGTCATTTCAGTCTATAACGTAGAATTTTTACTTATAAAAAGTGGAGAAGAAAATGTAGAACCCGTTTTAATGCAAACGATCTCATTTCAAAATGTTCTAAAATCAACTTTTAATAATTCTAGTGCAGCAACCTGCCTTATTTTATTGTGTTTCAATATACATATGCTCATTTTTGAACATTTTAAAACATTTAATTAAAATGGGTTGAAATATTCTCACTGCACGGCAGAAACGTCTTTATGAGAGTGGAGATATTTGCAGATTAAACTGTCCAACATTTTATAAAGTATTTAAAATCACCTCGACCAACTACAATACAACAAAAATGCTGCTCGGACATTAATGCATCAGTGATAATAATCCTATAATATATACATAACAGTATGAAAGGGACCAATCTGCATAATGAATACTTTTACTTTTGATACTACTACTTTTACTTAAGTAAGATTTTGAATGCAGGACTTGTATTTTTACACTGTTGTTACATCTTTGTATTCCTACCTCTACTTAAGTAAATAATCTGCATACTTCCACCACTGGTGCATATTCAGATAACAATATGCCTTAAGGCCATGCAATTAGATTTTTTTTAGCATTTGCTACTCTTTTTGTATATATTTTTTTAAATATTAACATTTTAGTACAGCACTACTTCTGCACCAGCTAACAGAGACACCACAAAGATGTACAGTAAATATTTGAAAAGGACCATAAACATGTAATTTCAAGACACATCGGGGACAAGTAGTCTGATGTCAGAGTTACGGTGATTTGAGTTGCCGTTACACTTAGTTTTCATGTTGTTACAGTAATGTCTCTCTGGACAATATAACCTCTATGTGCCATGTTGCAGCATCATCACATGATTCTCAATAGCGTTTAATGTCTAGATGAGAAATATGTGGTATGCAGAACAAATGGCATGAGCGTGTGAAATACTGTAATATAAACTCAGCCTGCCAATAACAGACAGGGGGAGAGAGAGAGTTCCTGTTCACACCTCCTTCTCTCTGGCAAGAGAAACAAGCAGCAGGAGCGAGTGAAAGAAAGGGCGAAGAGGAAGCTACCTGAGGCTGGAGAAGTGGGTCCAGTGGAGCTTCGCTTGTCAGGCGGAGGGGGAGCAGGGCGATTTGGGCGAGTTAGAGTGTGTGGAACTACTGCAGCAGCCAGAAAAGAGTAAAGCAGAAGAAGCGACAGGAAAAAAGGATGTGGAGGAGGAAGAAGTGTTGTGATGAGAGGAAATAATTCACATTGATCAGATCAGAGAGAAGCAGCGTTTGTGTGAGTCTGCCTACCTGTAGCAGTGACGGACTTCTTGTCCTCCTCTTCGTCGCTCTCATTGAAGTCATCCAGGTTGCCGATGTCTGTGGGTTTGACGCTCATCAGGCTGGCCAGGCTCTGCATGTCTTCATCACTGAGGAACGTGAACAAACATTTATCACAACATCATCATACTTAGTGATACTCTCATGGCATCTCCACAAACAGGAAACACTCCTTATGATAAATAACTTGAGTATATTAAATGTCGCTGAGGTTTCATTTATCAACCTCCATTGTGGGCTTTTATTACTACACACAAATACAGAAGAAGCACTTGACATTGAAGTATATATTGTTGAAGCACTGCTGTCTGGGATAAACATCATGACATTGGTGATACAGCATCTTTGTGCGACATGTGTTACAGCTATCAATTAGTACATATTATACAAAAACATGTTACACCTTTAAATACACCATAACCACCACTACTGGTGTAGTAAGTAGTAACTCACGTGGCTTTTCCCTCACGAACGAAGACACACGACAGCGACAGCTTGAGCGTGGCCTCCACCACTTTGACAGACAGCGGCTTCAGCTTCAGCGTCAGGTCAGTCTGGGTCGGCGTCGGGCTGGCAAACCGCTTCAGGTTGATGTCTGCTGATGCCAGCACCTTACGATGCCCCTTGTTCTCCTTTATGTGACCGACAAAAGCAACCGTGATATGTAAAGTACTCTGAATCAGTGAAGGAGGTATTTAGATCATTTACTGAAGCAGAAGTAGCAATACCACACAATAAAAATCCTCCATTACAAGAAAAGTCCTGCATTCAGAATTAGCAAAAGTACAGAACTATTGGTACAAAATGTATTTCAAGTATAAAAAGTAAAAGTACTCAAAATGCAGGATGGCCTATGTGAGAAATGCCAGAGTCCAGCCATGTTATTGAGAAATGAATTCAGTTGGGTTAATTCACTACTTAAGAAACAGTTAGTTAGAGAAGCAGTCAAGAGATACTTACACCCTCAATGACAAAGGTCCACTCTTTGTCCTCAAACTCATCACCATTGACCTCCTGAAGAGATGAAAACAAACAATGAAACATCATTCTCCTGTATGTATATCTACCTGTGTGTCTTTCACCCATTCATTTCCTTGTAAATTTGGCCATTTAATGAATAAATAGATTGTCTCTTCACTCATTTGTTTAAGTTTTTCCTCTTTATTAGTCATCCGTCTGTATGTGTATATTGTAAACAGTTCGTTCTGGTTTTGGTACCTTGAAGAGTGTAACAGCGATGTCGATGTTCTCTGGGACCGGCCACACCACCATGCCCCTGTATGGGTTCTTGATACCAGGCTGCCAACTGTGGAGCTGCACAACAAACAACATAGTGAGACTGTGTGTGTGTGTGTGTGTGTGTGTGTGTGGTGTTTCAGTGGTTTCACCTTGGAGCACATGCGTCTGTTCCTCCTGGTCCACACCACCCTTAGCTTGTCTGGTTGCCTGCAGAAACATACAAACATGGATCAAAACACAGTTATGACGCATCTCTGCACATGCGGTTACTTGACAATGTTATTGATGACATACTCGACACAACTAAAAAAAATGCTCTGCAGAGTTTGAAAAACCATTTTGTCAATATTAATTACTCTGTGAAAGACATGGACAATAAATGTTACCATGTTCAAACTTTATTCAATAATGTCTCCAAACAAAGTGGATATTATACAAATGAGACAACACAAGGGCTAATAGAAGGTCTTATGACTGCTGAATAATAATGCCTTAGAGTCAAAGAAATTTCACGGATGTGAGTGTGTGTATTTGTGTGTGTGTGTGAGAGAGAGTGAGTGTTTATGCAGATGGGTGTGAGCACACGGTGTCTTTATATGTCTTATATGTCTACATATATATGCATTGGTAAAGGTTTGAATGTGTGCACAGCATGTGTGTGTGTATTCATGCAGCTGCTTATCTGTAATCAGGCTACACGATGTATAACATGTGTGTGTGCCTGTCATGTTGTATATATGTGTGTGTTTTCTCAGTCCTCTGCAGCGCAGGAAGTGAAAGTGGAAGCTGCAGGGTCATGTGACCCGAGTCTGTCTGAATGTGAGGTGTGCCTCTTGACAGGAAGAAGGAACCCCCTTCACAAGAGAACACACACACACCCAACAGCAAATAATATACCAGTACATAATTATAATTCAGAGCACTCTTCAAACCTCACAGCCAACTCTACATAATTTATCTTTACAACCATTTCAACACCTACGGATGTTCTTTAGAATATTAATAGCATCTATAAATAGCAATAATTTATAGATGCTGAATACTGTTTCAAGTTTCAGTGTATCCATGTTCAAGTATATTAAAAAGGGCTGTGTGTGTACATGTGTTTACGTGGTATGTGTGTTAGGGGGTCAGGAGTGGCTTCAGAAATAGCCTGACAGGAACACGGAGTAATGGAGGGGAGAGAGGAGGAAGGAGAAAAGAACAGCAAACATAGGAGACAAGAAAAGTATGATCTGAAACACAAAGACACAACAACATCTTCTGTACCGTGGTGAGCTCATGAACAATGGGCAGTGGCAGAGCGCTACGACTGGTTTGACGCAGGTGAACATTATGGGGTGTAATACGGTTTAGTAACATGTAATTACTGTACACTGTGGTTGGTGTTTTGTTTTCCATCAGACAATGGTTATAGTCCACAGCTGACTGCATGAGCGATAAACATCGCCACCATCCACTTAACAGAACATATCACATACATTTTACACATTTACAGACAGTAAAAGAAATGAACTTACTCACTAAACGTTCCTAGTGTTACTGTAAAAATAGTGCTGTTGCTAAGTCTTTAATTATGCCTGTGGCACTATACTGTCAACATCACTACACTGCATCTCTCATGTACAAACTGCCGGGCTTTCTTATCTTTGGCCCCTCTGCGTTTTTGTTTCCTTTATCCAATAGAGCTTGTGATGGAGAATATCTTGTTCTTCCAGTCATCCTATCATGTAAATATAACCTTATATACTTCCTGTCTTTAATAACACTTAAACAAGCAATAACAGATTTTTTTTTGGCTGCTTGGGGGCAGTGTAAACAGGTTGTGAAGACAAAAGTGACCTATTATGCACCTTTTACGCTGATATGGTTAACTTTTTAGCAAATAGTTGCTTATTTACACATTCAGCAGTTATGGAGCAACATTATCATTCATTTGGAGTTGTGTTTGTGTCCACCTGGCGAATATAACTCTAATTTTCACTCTGTTTTAGCTTTATTTCTGATCTCTACCAACTCCTGAGGAAAATATCTGGCTCTTTAGCTGCTAAATGCTCCCCTATGTTCACCAGCTAGTAGTTAACTGAGTCTGTCTGCTGTTTGGTGCTGAGCAGGTAGTGTACATGACGCTATGAGAGCGGTGAGAGTGAACCAAAACAGTAAAGTTGTGGGCCGGACAGTTAAACAACGAGCCGAAACTCGCTATAAAGCTCCGTAAAGCCGAGTGGAGCTGCAGATTACTCTCTGTAGGTTCATCACTACGAGCCACCCCTTTTATTTGTCACATTGCCATTTGATATTATTATAAAATATTGATTATAGCTGCTTTAAATATTTCATTAATAGAAGAGGAATACCAAATATATGAGTCACAAATCATGCAAATCATCTCATACAAAGTCTAAATATGCGTCTCAGTAACAAGTGTGTGTGGGTCTCTAAGAAAGCCAATGGTCTTAAATCATAGCACTAAATTAGAACAACACACACACACACACACACACAGACACACTCACACAACTTGTCCACAAACATGTGACTTGTGAGACATTTTAAACCCCCTTCGTGGCCAAGGGTTGATTTCCTGCCTCTGATGTTTGATGTGATCTTTAAGTGTCAGTAACCTTAAACATCGAATACAGAGTTTAATCTCACAAGAACTACAGGCTGATTTCCTTTTCAAAAACAACACGAGCATAAAGTAATATGACTAATCTCCAGTCCTTCCTCTCTCCTTCTTCTCGCTGTGGTTCCTGACTTCTGCTTCCATGTTTGAACAGCACACTGGTGAAGGCTTATAAACTCTGATTTCATCACACTGCACGTGGGAGTTGTCACTCTTTCTAAATCAGTCTGTCCCTTCCCTTTTCTGAGTCCAGACAACACAAGCTCTCTGCTGCTGATCGAACTCTGAAACTTTATTGACGAGAGCCTGAAAGAAAAAACGAATCTGTGTTTCTTATCGTGCTGCTGACAAGCCGCTTACACAATTATTCCATACTTCACTGTAATCTGGACAGATAAGAAGGAGCAGTGTGGGCCAGACTGACACGTGGCCAAAAGTTTAAAGATACTAGAGAAGCTTCTTTGTAATATATCAGAGAAGAACGTAATTTATGTTTTCAAGATTTTCAATATAACGATAAACAAGTTAGCACAAACTAGGCTTCAGACAAAGTCAGTAGTGGAAGAAGATTTAGTGATGTTGATATTATTCCTATTTCCCTTGTAAGCTTGACCCTAGGAACCCTAAAACTGACAGTTTTTGATTCATTTTTTTTTCTGTTTAATGTCGTGTCAGTGCATGTCAGAGCTGAATAATGGTCCATGCTGCATCACCTGGCCACCTCCCAAATGTTTTGTAAAACAGGAAATTGCACAAGAGGAGAAAGCTCTACAGAGCTCTACAGCTATAAAGTGATTTGAAGGAATCTCTTAAAAAAACAACAACAGTACATTGAGACGAGTGAGTCTACTGTTGTGCTTCTAATGATAAATCATTAAATATTGATGATGAATGTAAAACTAAATGTTGCTCAAAATGTTCCACAGACACTTGGTGTGACTGTCTGCATTTGTATATATTTTCAAATTCAATATAAAGAGGTAATAATAAAACAATAGCAGAGCACTAACAACACAGACTGTTTACATGTGTGCCAATATTGTGTCTTGCAGGGATAATGAGTTTGTGTTTTTAATGTATGTACCTATTTTTGAGTCTGTGTTTAGTTATGTCTCTTGTATATGTGTTGCTGAGTTTTATGTATTTTAAAGGCCCATCTGGGGACGGGCATTGCAAATTAGCTTAGGCGATAAATGCTGTGGTGTGTGGCATAATAAATATCTCGGCACAAATGTTACTTTGAATATCAAATGATTTTAATAGGCTGCTCTCTTTAAAGATCAGTGAGCCTAATACTGCCTCTCTGACACACACACACACACACACACACACACACACACCGAGCTTATCGATAGGCGAGGTCGGGAATCGAACCCGCAATCAGTCCGGATCAGCTCAGCACATGTACATACATGAGGGACGCCCTCATCCTTCTCAGTGTAGCGGACTTACCACAACACGAGAATGAACATGATCATAATGGAGTCGTATTATAGCTAATAACATACCGTACTAAACAAGCTATCGGAGGGTTATTTACATCTCAAACAGTGCAAAACTATTATATGGTCATCTATTATATAAGTAATATTGTCTCCAAACTCACCATTTCTTCGTACACTCCAAAACGAGTTCCTGGTAAGAGGCAACAAACTGAAACTTTGAAGCCTTTTTACCAACTCGCTGCAGTCTTTTCCAAACCGAAGTCATAACTTCCTCTCGTTAAATAAAACTTAACAAACAGGAAAAAGAAAGAAAACACACACTCCTCCTCTGCGCAGCAACAATAATCCAACTTTGCCCGCTGTCTCCTTAAAAGGTCTTCTTATTCTTATTCTTCTTCTCCTGCTGCTGCTGCTGCTGATAATAATAATGATGATGATGAACTTCACACAAGCTGCGACTCGCGCTCATTGGCAATAAGTTGAATCACGCTCAGGAAAAAAAAAAGAGTAATGTCGCCGTGTACCGAACAGAAAGACAAGGCAATTAGGCCAGTATCAAAGAGGAACCGATTCCGCCCTGCTCGCAGTCTTTCAAACAGGCTATAAACGCCTGACATGAAGCTAAAGTCTCAGCCAAACAACTGCAGGAGCTCTCATTGACAACTTGTCTTTCTGGCAGTAATCCACATGGAGACAGCACCGCTTAGTCAAGCCTCGTTGCAATATAGGTCCTCGAGAATGAGTTCACCCTCCCTCTTTCCGTCAGTGGCAACAGGCAGTAGCAGAGAGACAGGCAGAGGGTGAGACAGGATATGCAAAGAGTGTCTACTGGTGATGCAGCAGTATGCAAAGTTCTTTATCTTGTAGTGTGGTGTGTGTGCAGGCACTGAGGTAACAGTCTTCAGTCATACCTGTAGACTTTGATCTTGACTGTCTGTGTCACTGGGACAGGCTTATCTGACAGGGCACTGTTTCACTTAATCAGCTCTGCACATGACACCCATTGTTTATTTAAAATTGAGCTCATAGTTATAACTCAAGTCACTTCCAGAGTTGCAGTTGCGTCATCCAAAAGAAAAGTGTGTTTCATCCAGTTAACGACAGAGGAATAGTTTCCATGGGGGCCAACCGACTCCAGTCTCTGTGTGTGTGTGTGTGTGTGTGTGTGTTCAGGCTGGGTCAAGGCACAGGGATTTTCCTCAGTGAGAGCAGGAGTGTATTTTTAGGTGGGGGGAACTAGGATGGATGGATGGACAGAGGCAGCTGGGGTGGAGGAGCAACTCTCTCATGACTCAGAGTTGGTCTAACATTACACTGTGGGTCAGTACCTACAGCTTTGTATGGCCTCATCTTTCTCAATATCCTTCCTCGTAAACAGACCTGACCACCGTACAGCTACTTTACACCATATTTTATGCTTTAAATCTAACACAGACTTTTGTATTGTCACATAAAAGTCTTGTGTTGTGTTTATTTTTTCAACTTGGGGGTATTTCCTGATCTCACCATTCATTGTATTGCAGCCCCCCTCCCACTAACACCTTATTGTTCGCCCCAGCTCTCCCTGCTGACATCCACTGCGCTGACCTCTAGTCTGATGTCTATTTATCTTAATAATCACTCACTTTAGGACACTAACTGTTAGTGTACTCACAGTAACTGCGTGGTGTGATAGGAACAGCAATAGCCAATGGAAATGGACGACAAAGAGAGGCAGAGAAAGAAAGATGCAAACAGGTGAGAGGAAAGAAGTGTCAAGAAAACACACGTGATGAAGAGATGGAGAGCAAACGGACACACGGGCAGATGGATTCTAACAATAACCACAACATATGTTGATTATAAATAGACAACAGCATGAGACGTTCTACTCAAGCGTCACTCCCCTTCATTCCTGCTCTCTCCACAGCAAATGGTTTTCCCCCGCTCTGCTGCTTTCAACATGACCTCAGAGGAGGCCTGGACTGGAGACAGTGTGTCCCCTGTTGATCATATTTTGCAACAGCATCCTCTGATTATCTTTAATTCAAACACAGAAATACTGTACATGTAAACGCTGTAGTTTTATTTTAAGATTTAGATACAACAAAAGTAATTTACTTGCTTTACAAAAGCATTTGCCTGTCTAGAAAACTGTAATACATTTTGTTTGATAAGTGGTTCAATCCAAGACTATTTAACCATTTCCACTGGGCAGACTGTGCCACTTTACTTCTGTTTGATAGTCCTGTGCCTTGTTCTAAATGTTTGGGTTGTAAAAAACACTGATTCAAAGTTGTAAAATCCGCTGTGACAAAAAGATTCACTTGATGAATATTGCATTAAGGAGTTGTTTTCATTTGAACACTACCTATGGATATAAACACAACAAAAAAGCTTGACTTATGAGCAGTAAATGACTTAATATGCCTACATCCAAGACCTCAGAGCAGAATCCCACAATAATTAACCTTTAGCTTGTCGTCCTGACAGAAAGGGATAATTTCCTATAATTTGCCTTTTCCCCTCAGGTTTGTTATGAGTTTGGACTGGTAAAGTCTCAAGATGAAGCAAAATGTATTTCGATATATGTATAACTTTGTTTAACCAGGAGAAGTGCCTCACTGAGATAAAAAAAAAAAACTCTTTTACAGGAGTGTCCTGGCTGAGACAGCAGCAGCACCGAGAACATAAAACACAGGGGCTACAAAAATCTATTTCAATGGTTTCTTAAAAAAAAGAAGAAGCCAACTTTCCATGTGACTGAAAATAAAGATTTTCAATAAGACACTAAATGGCAGAGAATACTGTGTGATAAGGATTATCCTGGAGTCTGAAAAGTATGGGATTATCAGGAAACCACGAACAGGCATCAGGTGTATCAAAAGTGGAATAAAACCTTATTATTTTATCCCACAACTGCATCAGATGTCACAATAATTCTTAAAAATATTCCACCCAGCTCGATTTCAATGCCAAGCGAGCAGCATGTAGAAGCATGTAGATTATGCAATGAAGAGAAAAAAGCTGATAGCATCTGGTCTTACTTGTCTCTGTCTTGATTTTGTGCTCTTTTAGTTGGTTTCATTTCTGCTGCAACATACAACAGATGGCAAATTCAACACCCGGGTAGTGCAAGTTTAGATGCTAATAAGCAGCCAGTCAACAGCCTGTAACACAAGTGATTGGCCGACAGCCAGAAAAACTGTACAGTAGTAAATATGTCTATATGAGGGATTCAAATGGAAATAAAGCCACCAGCGTCGTGCATAACCATCACTCATTTATCTGCCCCAAATAATTTTGCTTTGTCAGATGCTCAATTTTGGACCGTTTATTTCAAAAACCCTGATACTCTCCATTACACGCCAATCCTGACATCTGTGTGTGTGTGTGTGTGTGTGTGTGTGTGTGTGTGTGTGTGTGTGTGTGTGTGTGGAGAAAACAAAGTGGAGCAACAGAAAGCACTGTAGACTTACTGTCAGGGTCACCTACAGGCCACATCGTGCATCTTGAACTTATCAGATTTCTATCCATGTGTAACCAAGACACACCAAAGCTGAATTCAAACCTGATGTCAAGATGCAGCGGAGCAAAAACTTGCATCTGTAAATGCATCTGCAAAGACCACATATGTCATGTCGTAAGCTTCTTCCAAAACACTTGTCAAATAAAGTCAGTCTTGGTTGGAAAAGTGTCAGATGGATCGCACCCAGATTTCAAACAGGCACTGATTTTGCAGAGTAAAAAAAGAATGTGGATAAGACTATATATACTGGATATCACAGCATATACTGCATATAAAGGGACATAAGAGACATGGACTTTGAGGAAAATGTAGTCAAGGTGTCTCCACAGCGAACAGTGAATGGAGCATGTGTCTGTATCGTCATCAGACAATATGAAAGGAGTCTTTGATCCACTGGTCCCTGGAGTTGCTGCTGGGTGGGGACAGAGACAAGGACGAGGAAGATGGAGGCTGTGAGAGAACTCCAGTCTCCACCTCATCTTCCTCCTCTACTTCATCGTCCTCCTCCTCCTCCTCCTCCTCCTCCTCAGAGTATCCATTACCAGCACTGAAGGAGGCCTCAGACAGAAGCGAGGAGCCCTTGTATTCCTGGATGGCCTCATGGAGAGACCACAGCTGGCACAGCAGAGACATGTCGAGCTGACGCAGACCAACCTGTTGGACACAAACACAAAATATCTGTTCTGGCTGTCAAAGATTACACAACGAATGAGGACATTCAGGAGGAAATTTAGTGTAAGTTCATTTTGACGTAGAAAATAATAGTTTGACAAAATAATCTTAGCTTGAGGTAACAACTGAGCGACTTCTGACAACTGAGCAAACTCCATCCACTGACAAAAACTTTTAGATGTGTTTGAAAGCCTTGGAAAAATCTAGTAAGTGGACCTTGAGTTAAGATTATTTTGTCAAACTTATTTCTCATCATAATCAGTGCTTGAAATGCAGATTTGTGTGAAGCAGAAAAGGGCAACACAGGTTTTCTTTGTACAGAACATTGAATTTTTGTGCTATTTAGACATACAGAGTCATACATGTAGGCAGGATATTCGCAGACCACCTTACCATCTCCTTCCGCAGCAGAGCCAGAGCAGCGTCCAGTCCGCCCGGTTTGCTGTGGCAGCGCGGCGCGTCCCCGCCGCCCCGGCTGATGTCGGCCTGGATGCGCGCTCTCTTGCTGTGCACCTTCTCGATGTCCCGCCACGACCCGCCGCTGGAGTTCAGGATGCCGCTCAGGCCTTTGGGCAGCGGCGGCAGCCCCTCCACTGAGAAGACACCGCCCACCGGACAGTCCGCCGCGCTGCCCCGACTCCCGTTCATCACGACGCCGCGCAGTGGACTCAGCTTCTGCACGGATCTCTCAGCAAAGCAGGACATGGATCACTTTCAAATGCGCGTACAGTCTCTCACCATCACCCAAAGGTGCTATTTTCCTCCCAGCAGCAGAACAGAGCGCTGAGTATCTTGGAAACCGGCTTTTCAAAGACAAAAGCGAGTCAATGCATCCCTGTTTTCTGAATGTGAGTCAGTTACAGTAGAAGCTGTAAATTCCGGGTTAATGTCAGGCTTCCTGGCTTTGTTTGGTTTCCCCTCCTTTGTGTGTTGGAGAGTTCACCCACCGACAGCCCCCGGCTCCGCCCGGCAGTGACCGCGACACGCCCCGCTACAGTCTGCGTTTAAAGGGCTAACAGGGAGGCTGTGAGTGGTTTGTTTGATTCAACGGGATTACTGCTGAACTACGTTTACACACAGCACAAAGAAACACATTCATGCTGTCCAACACCGACATCCTAAACAAGGCCATGATTGGGTAGACTGCTAAATTAACCACATTAAAGAAACAAGAAAAAAATGTGTCAATAACTTAATTCTCACTGCATTAGTGGCAACTTGTGTTGAAAAAAAGATGCATAAGTGTGGCTGCAGATGTAACTGTAATTCACAGGACACATTCTAAACAGAAACGCAATTTACATGTTTATTGGTGCTTAAATGGTACTTTTTTTTTTTTTTAAATACAGCATTTTCCAATTAGCAAACGTAATAGCATTGCTTTTTGCTTTTGGCATCCTCTCGTGGAAAGAAACAAACTGCAGAACTCCTGAACAGGCAAAGCTTTATTCAGGTACATCACTAGAAAACTCTTAACTGCCTTGAACAACACTGAAGCTGGCTTTTATCTAATATGAAGTGCTGTCTATTGACTTACAGTGCACAGTTTATTTGCCGTTTTTAATGAACAAAGAATTATGAGTCTGACTCCTGAATGTTGCCCCGTCTCGTCTGAGCATCACTGAAGCACATGACCATCATCACCACCATGTATCAAATATATTTACAATAAAAAGCTCAGAACTGCCAGCACACAATGACAATCTTTGCATCCCCAGAGGGTCAGAGACAACGGAAATCAGACTGAAGAGTAAATAGAGAAATGCACAAAATACCAACAGACTATGCATTTGAACTGATGACTAACAGTCTAGTAGTATGTTGTGTATCAGCACAGACACTCTTGCTTGTGCAGACACACAATTATACAGGCATTTGTGCACTTTTTAAAAAAAGTTTGTGATTTGTAAACCAAAACCACGGAACAACCAATCAGGAGACGGATGTCATTTTTCCAGATGTCAAATTGGTGGCCATTTTGAATTAATTAAAAGCCAATCAACTATGGAAATATGTTAGATTAAGTCTTATTTTTAAAGATTTTATTGGCCAGATGCTTTTAATTTAACATGACGAATGTGCATTTAGAAATGTTCAGTTCTTATCATTATATCATAACTTACAAATTGACAAAAACAGTCAAATGTTCAAACATTTGTACTTAAACATATTATGAAACCATGTGACATGATATTTCTGCCAGCCACATAGGTTTGTTAACTGAAGAGCAACATTTTAATCCTACTTCAAGTGCATTTCCTGACCAATTCTGAAGTCAGCTTCATGCAAGGATTCAGAGATCTCAAAGAGAGATGCTGCAAAGCAGCAAACCAGAGGCAGTATTCCAGGACAGAGGCAAGTGGAAACAGCGTTCCCGTTAATCCATGGTTTCAACCTTTTCCATGATGGTTACTGGCTGAGCTCCTTGAGGCTGCGCAGTGAGCTGGCACAGCTGGCGATGAGGCTGCAGAGCTGGATACTTGACTCCAGGGAGGCCGAATTCTGTAGCTGGGTAGTGGCCCAGCGAAGTTTGGTTAGAACAGCTTCTTCAGCTTCTTGCAACACAGGTCGGAGGGCAGCGATCTGTGGACAAACTGGGGGGCGAGTAGGTGCCACGGCTGGGGTGGAGGCAGGAGTTGAAGGAGAAGGGACAGCAGGTGGAGGCAGGAGTGCTCGTCCCCCCGCGGCAGCCCCCTCACAGTGCTCTGGTCTGGGAACAGTCACACTAGCCTGACTGCTGCTGGTGCCTCCATCGAGTCCAGGGACATGGGACGGTGCAGGGGACTGGGCTGCAAGCTGTCTCTCTCTCACTTGGGACAACGCTGCCTGAGCATTAAGAGCTGAGAGGAGTGGAGAAAAGGAAGACGGGGAGACATGGGAACAAGCTCAAATCAAATTTACAAAAGGCTCAAGGCAAGAAGAGCACTGATGGAGGAAAGGACACAGGAAATAGAATAAAATGTGTGAGGATGGACCAGAAGACACAAGAGATGAGACACGAGAGTGAGAGTGTGACTTGTGTATACCAGGGTTGTCCTTGTCAACATCGGAGTCCAGCTCCTGACACGAGACACAGTAGTTTTTCTGCTGTTTGTCCTGGAGAAGAATTGTCTGGAAACACAAAACGACCTTATTTCAACGCACACGTCGCACCACTCCACCCTTTTCTACGTTACTTAAAGGCACTACCGCCATCACAAACACAACATAACAATCCACTTCACTCACCCCGCACACATCACAGCACTCTCCCAGCATCTTGTATCCTTTGAGCAGGTAGCCTCCCATCAGCTTGCTGATTTTGTCTTGTCGCTCCCTGCGAGCCTGGATCACCTTCATCTCCGCCTCTGTTGGAGGCTCCCACTCAAAGTCATTGTCATCTGGGGTCAGTATCAAAGTGCTGATTTAATTCAACTGTGCTGCACAATTATCCTCACAAGATTCAGGGCTGCTGCTGTGATATGAAGTTACTTATAAACACCCCTTAGCGCTGCTGCAAACGTGTGTATGTGTTGGATATCTCTGTTAGCACTTCCCCGATTTTATTAAATAGATTTTACAAGACATTTGCTCTAATTAAATCACTTGTATACGGCACTTTGTTCAACGTTATGTCGTGTTTAAACGCCATTAGCATTGCCGCAGTGCTGCGCTAGGAAGTGACGATAAGCTAGCTAGCAAATCAACCGGGCCAACGTCAGCTAACGGGCATCGATATGGCGGCGACGACATGTCTTAGCAACAATTAAATCACACACGAGAGTCGCTGCCTACACGTGAGCCAAAACAGCTCTTCGTCAGCGCTACCTGTGGACGGGAGAAATTAAAATCAGAGTTAGCTTATAGCCTACAGGCACACAAGCTCACAAACCTCCATTCAGAGCCATGTTGCTTCAGTGCTGCACGTTGTGCGCGATGACGTCAGCGACGTCAAGTGCCGTCTTCTTCTTGGCATCCTTAACGCTGCATTACTGCCCCCCTTTGGACACAGTAAGTTTTCTGTAATGCAAAGTCCTGTAATTAGTCTAGTAGCTCTCATAAAACCAAGTGGCCATTTGCTATGGAGTGAAAATAGTCTCATTATTATTTGTAAATGTGTATTCCATGATTTGTAACTGAAAAACAAGATTTGTAACTGAAAAAAAAACCGATTTGAAAATATTTTACTTACAGACTTTTAACTTCAGCTTCTCAGATTTGATCCTTTTCGCTTTCAAAAAGCTTCCTGCGCACACAAATGTCTCGTGTTACGCACGGATCAGGTTACTTTCGCTTTCGGGATTTTGACACTATTTTAACGCTGGTCCCAGCTCCACAGATTCAATGCATGATGCGTTTAAGTGCTGGTGGAAAACTGGGACATCTGGGTTTTCAGCGTATTCGTGTTTAATTTCAAAGTGGGAAAGACGTTTTTCTAAATAGACAGAATAGCTTGTCGCCCCTCGACGCTACAGTGGTGTTGTGTGGAAGCCTGTTCCCCCGTCGAAATGTGTTTCCCTCCTGTTAGAATTGTGTTTTCCGTAGCGTTGCCCCTCGGTGGTTAGGGGTAGGTTCAGCCGACATCCGCTTTTTGCCTGGACTGGCTGTTTTCCCAGCAGAACAATTCTACCACCTAGTAGTAGCTTATTTAAACCATATATTTACATTTATAGGTTACTGTATAGGGTCTGTGGTTGGTAAATGCATGTGCTCTAATCGAGGTAAAGTAAAATATTTTCAAATCTTGTTTTTCAGTTACAAATCATGGAATACACATTTACAAATAATAATGAGACTATTTTCACTCCATACTTTTCTGCCCTCCACTCTGTCTCCACACTCTAATATACTGTTTACACTGGGCTCTACTTGCCCTGTTTTCAGTAATTTTGTGATAATCACTTGTCTTTCTTCTGTTTATTTTCTGCATGTTACCAGAATATGCGCTACTGTCTCTGTTTCATGATCACAATGACCTGTTGGATGTTTTCCCAAAATTAAAAGTATTATCGTTGTCTTATTTGTTGCCAAAGGGAAACATTCAGCAGAGTTGTTGGCTCCTCCTTAGTCATTCATAAATGCCATGGCATATTTTTTTTCCTAATCCATTATTATGTGTTTACAGTATACTATGACTGACTGTAGGAAACACCCACATCCCATCAAATGTATTAGCCTACATCATGAACATTTTCCCTGTGACTTTTCTCTTGAGAATCCACTCCTTCCTTTTCCATCCAGAAGTGGTAGTATTATTTTATCTCAATACTCTGACCTTCTGCAGATGATTATTATTATGATGTTAGTCAAAGAAATTAATAATTTTATTACTAAATGTGGAAAATATATAACCAATACATTCTGAAAGAATATAAATAAAATGTTAACTCATGATTATGAAATTATATTTTCATTGAAAACACAAAGTCCCTGCCACCAATAGCCTTTCCACAAATACAAAGAATATGTGAATTTATGTATAAGTTCCTCAGATTGTCTCACTAGCATTCTCAGGCTTTATTGTAACATATAGTAAAGAAATTGCACTATAAATACAAAATGTTACATGTATTGTATGGGCTGTGAAATAAAGTGTTACCCAGACAAGTGAATGAGAGCAGTGTTGACACTGACATCCTGCTAAAAGCTGTGCTGGTTCATTAATGAAGAAACAATAAACAAAACCAACACCACAATAATTATGTTTTTACAATCATTTTATTGTATTTTGGGTTATCTGAGGTCAAAGACATAATCTAAAACATTTCACAGAAAAAAATGCCATTAAAAATAATAGATGAGTGTATCACTGTAATCCAAAGCACAGTGGTTTTTATGGGCTTCAAATTGATTTCCTATTTTCCCCCACTCATACTCTGAAGGTCAGTGAAAATGACTTTTTGTACTTGTATGTGTGTGGTCCTTGTGTAGGATCACACACATACAAGTACAAAAAAATCATACGAGCGGCCTCTAAATGTTGGATACTATTTTGCAATCCAAATACTCCCTTCTACAGCTAAATTACATCAATTAAACAACAAAAAACAAGAACAACAAAATCTGTGAGGGGACTGATATTACATCTGTACGTTTATCTTTTGTGTGTCGACAAGGTCATTCTCTTTAGTCGCTCGGTCATTGTTTTTTGCTTTCATTACTGCAGTCACATCCTTCCTTTTCTTTGTTTTGTGTCACTTCCCCTCAGTGTCTTCCTGTCTTTCTGTGGGTTCCCTCTCAGCCTCCAGGGTAACATCCTCTCTGGAAAGACATAAACACAACGAGAAGTTTACAACACATACATTGTGAGGACAAAGTGAACACAATCATCACCTGAAATTGACAAACATATAACATCACACATTAAATTATTATATGCAAGATTACTTAACTGCATTTTTTGTAGCCTACCATAAAGGGAGAAGGGACTCTTTAAATAATATATAATAATAATAATGATCAATCATTCATTTTTAATACCCTGGGAGTTTCAATATATTTTTGCTTTTATCATGATTTTTTTGACAGACAATAAGCAATGATAAAGACTATGTATTGCTTAGCCTAACACAGAAAACAAAGCAGGGACAGATATATTTATATGGTTGTGTATATATCCACTTCTAACATCTGAATATGTGCACACAAGTCCAAGCCAATAGATCATAATAGAGCAGACTTTACTGAACTATTCTGTGTATGAATCTCACCTTGACTATGGGATAGTTTACTTTCAAGACACTGTAAGAGAAGAACGTTGGAAATAAATGAATTAATAAAAAAGGCTGAACATCATCACCCAATAACAAAAATGCCTAGAAGAAATGTCTGAATTGTACTCCTTACTTGATAACTGGCACAATAAATCTCAGCAATAAGATTTCTAGGTGATAGTTCCAAAAACAAGAGTGATTTTGTACTTACGCTGACGTGCAGTCTTTACTCTGGTTGATGTGAAAGGAAGAAAATAGTGAGATGAGAAGGTAAAATCATGAGAACAGCCAGCATATAAACTGTGAGGCGCACTGGTATCACTAATATAGTGTACAGACAAATTGTACGTTTGATTGTGTAAAAAATACCTTCAGGCTTGGGGTGCATGAGCATCACTGGCAGTTCCACTGTGACATCGCTGCAGAGAAAACAAGCCAACCAATCAGAATAATACAGGTGATCTGTGATCACTGCTAACTGGCTGTATGGGCTGTGATATGATCATAAATAAACCCCACTCACCTGGCAGTGAGGCCGCCCAGCAGGCTACATGAAGACATGAGGGACATCACAAGTTTGTTTTAGTTCATTTCAATCTTTTTGTAGTTTTACAAACAAGTTTCTTTGTGCTAAAAGTGCTAAAAACAGGGACAGACACTTACCCTCCTCCGGCAACCATGAGGTTAATTTTAATCTTGTAAGAAACCAGGATTCCTAACACCTCCTTTTCTACATTCTTTCGCAGCCTGTGGAGAAGAGAAATTACAAGGATTTGAGGGATTAGAAGATTTAATTCAGTTAAGTGTCCTTTTAAAAGCTATTATAAGCCATTATGGCCACACAGTGACATGAAAGAAAAGCTACTGTAAATATGAAACTACAAAGCGGCACTTACATAGTGGTGGAGGCCAAGTTAGTGTCCTCATCCTTCAGTCGTCCATCCAGCGCCAGTCCCCTTTTCTCCTTGTTTTCAGACAGCAGGGGTGTGATTTTCAGAGTATTTTCGTAGGTGCCATTGGGCTCCACTGTCTCTCTATGGAGGATAAAACACACAAACCCATACATAAACATACTGCATGCTCGATGCTTGATATTTGCTGTGGTTCTGTGCTTTCAGTTTTCTGTCCACATACCCAAACTCTTGGTTAAGAACCGCCTTGGTGTATTTGTCTGCTGAGTAGAGGACAATGTCTGTGGTTTGGTCCACTGTGAGAGGAGGGAAATGGAGATAGAAAGAAAGAGAGACACAAAATAATTGTGTTAGTAACTCTTAGTAACAGTCATATTAAATCTATATAAAAGCATCTCTATTATCAGGTACCCACCAGTGATTTTGAATTTCTTGACTGTTTTGTTGCTCTCGTTGTTGATTTTGATTTTGATTGGGATTGCTTCGCCGTGGAAGTAGAGCTGTGAAAACCAGGAAACAACCAGTTAATGGTGGGGAATGGTGGAACAGTACAGTTGGGAAAACATTCACACTCACTCTAGAAACATCAACAAAAGTTTAGGATAGCAGAGAAATGTAGTAAATGTTTGTTAAAAAAAAAATCTGGGGCATTTTAAATAATAAAGTTTTGCTACTGTACATCTTTATCCAGTGAAGCTTCTACATGAACGGGCTTGTCGGACATCATGAAGCTTTTGCAGAGCTCAGCCTTGGTCCCGGCTCCCACCTGAGAGGGAGCGTACTGGATTTTACGGATGACAAGGCGAGCAGTGTCCCTGTCGGGCACAATGGGACAGTGGAATAAGGAAGAGATGGATGAAGAAGAAGATGGAGTAGAGAAAATGTTAGTCAGGCAGAACAATAAGGCAAACAGTGCAAAGCTGAAACACGAAAGCGCACTCACTTCTTCTCAATCTTCTCGTCAGGGTCGCACTTGTTGTGAGCAAGGTAAGTTTTGACCTCAAAGTCGACACCACAAGGCTGCAGAGCAAAAAGAAAACGTTAGCAGCTGTAACGATGAACTGTGGCAACAATTAACATGCTTGCTTACACACTAAGGGGTACAGCATATGGAGAGATGGAGAGGTGAATGGTGTTGGCAGATTAGCATGAGGTTTACCTTCCCCTTGTCATCTGGTCCAGGCTGCAGAGAGACTGAGCATGGCAGGTTGTTGGGAATCTAGAGAGACAAAGAAAAACATTTATAACTAAACAGAAGATTTTTTTGTTTTGTTTTTCTGTTTACTCACAAAATAAAGCACATTTTCAGGAATTGCATTCAAGCCACTGAATAGGAATCAGTTATGGGAGTTCAGAACTTGTATCTGGACATGTTGTCATACTTCGAAGTTGAAAGGGTATGAGTTGTCTCCAGCCTTCTTCAGCAGGGTCTCATGCATGGCGCTCAGGGTGGGCTTCTCGCTCTCGGGGTAGATCTGGATGTGTTGGATCCAGATGTCCTTCCTGAAGCACAGGCTCATCACATCCAAGTCTTCGCTACCATAACGGAAGGCACATGCCAGCTGCACAAACACTGTCAACACATAATAGTACATTCATTATTTCATTAAGATCTCTTACATCTCCAAATGACTCGACTCGGGAGGGTCTTGTTTTTATTAGGGCTTTGAAAATGGAACTGAATTTAATATGGAAGTTTTTATGATGTTACCTTTTCTGTCTCCAAAGTCAGCTGGGTCCAGCTTTACAACACCATCTGTGAAGGTAACAGTGCAGACAATATTATATTTATCATCCTCACTAGGCAGCTGCACACACACATACACACACACACACTGAAGAAGAAACGTACCAACGCTGTCCACTTTGGACACCTGGTCCACAAAGTCTCTCTTCCCCAGGTAGAGGGTCAGCTGTCAGACAGAAGGAAGGGAAAACAATTGAGTGCTTCAGACCCTGCTGACAGTTAAGTCTGTTTCCAAGTATGTGTCACTCATTTTTCACTGACACTATCTATCACTACACGAATCAAAACAAGAGAAGAACTCAAGAGCAATCAACAAATGTAGACGTACCCCTCCGTTTCCACTGGTCTTCTTGAAAACCCTTGGGAACAAGGAAGAGAAACACGACTGTAAGACAATTTGGGTCCCATTGTCTCCAGTTAGCCCTGCCTTACATTACAGCAAACTGGCCCAAGAGACTTGTTTAAGTCTAATATTATTTTTTATTAAAAAAATATATTTCCTTTCACTCTTTGCTTCCTAAATGTATCTCCTTTTTTACCATCCTTCATTCCTTCTTCCACCCTTTGCTTTCTTCCTTCTCTCCAACATAAATCACTTCTCCGAACAATCAGAAGTGAAGACATTTCTTTATGAAAAGTCGAATATAGTTGCAGAACTTTACATTTGTAATAGTACATCCACTGACAGAGCTACTGTCTGGAAGGATTAACCAGATAAAATAATGATTAGTTTTAGACTCTGGAGGTAAAGTAGGTTCCTTTGAAAGCAGCAGAAGGGCCAGTAATCCCTTACTCCCTTTTATCCAGTTAGGAACAGCTAAGTGTGGAGCTGCTTTACCTCATTGTACCCGGATTGAGATGCTGGCCCAGGTGAGGGAGCTACAAATGGCAGGGTTCTCAAATCTCATTACCTGTGCTAGTGTCTGAGGCCACATTTGGACCGACGCATCAACCCGACTAAGCCCTTACAAACCTTTAATAAATACTTTAAAACTACTTGTCACTTTTAGGAGTTGGCTGACCCTTGCAACTCCAAGGTAGCACAGTTTTAAGAGTGATTACAGGTTTTAATGTCAGTGTTTCAGCTCTTATAAGTTCTTTTTAGCAAATGGGACCAGACTTTCCAATAATGATAACTTTTGATTATTATATTTGGGAAGTTGCAGAGTGAGTAGCTTCACAATAACAATGGAGAGACATCGCTTTGTGTTTTTCTTTTTCAGGAGTTCCTGATTTTTCAGCAGTTTTTGAAGTGGTTCCTGAGCACTACTCGGGTTGAAGTAAGAAATCTGCTTTTGAAGGGCAGAAAGAACATTTTAAAAAAAGGTAAACAACACTTACTTTGCCATCTCTGGAAGATCTTTAGGAGTGTTCTGTTGGAAGAAAAGAAAAAATAAGTGACTTTAGGTTATTAGGAGGCCACAGTATCAGTCAGATGTTGGGATTAAGACATTGATCCCTCACCAACTGTCAGCTCAGCTGAAGTGAAGTTTTGTTTTGAATGTACTGAAGGTTAATCCTTTGCGATAAGATTAAAATATCTGTGTTAGGGCTCCTGAGCTAAAGCTGTTATCCGTTATTCTGCACCTGCTAACTGGCCCCCGTCCGACAGACGGCAAACACCAGGCCAGATTTATATGGCACACACACGATTATGTCACAGTGTGTTGTGTTTTCTTCATGTTTCTCCTGGATTGACCTGTTTTTAAGCATGAAAACGTCCCAGTGTGCACAGAGATTGCTGTGGTGGGTAAATGCCTGGAGACTGAGGAGAATGATGACTTGACTGGTCCAGAAGGAACCTCCAATCCAAACCAACTGTGTGGATTTGGGAATAAGGGCTGCATGTGCATTTCGGGACCATGGAGAGGTACAGCACAGGTGCATTCCTCAATTCTGATTGGCTAATTGTTGTGAAATATATATACCTGTGACTGTTTAGCAGCTAATCTAAATATCCATGAACTAAATCATAATTTCTTTTTTGGGTTCTTGCAACCACTGAAACTATCAAGTACTATAATATTTAACATTTAACATTTCCTATTTACCTGCTATATTTTACAGCTAACACAGTGATCTGTTATTATTATTGCTCCGTTTGGTATAATTCATGCTGGTTGTTGGCTGTGATCAAATAGTAGACTTGATGTCACATCTCCCCTAAACTGAGGCGAGAAACTGTCTCTTATATCCTTATTTCACCCATTGAATACCACATTATGATTAGCATTCTGTATTACTTAAACTAATATCTGCCTGCACTTGTAGCTCAGCATCAATTCTGCACTGTCTAACAAGAGGAATTCTGGGAGATCAAAATATTTAGCTGCAAACCTACCATCGGTCATTTAGGCTGTTTCAGTCTACAGCAGCTATACTTTGACCCCTTATGACCAGCCTGGTGCATTGCCACACGCATTAAGCAAAAGTATGCATCACACATCTTCTCATAAACATTTATCTGTTGAAGAAATGCTTTGCAACTCCCATTTAGAGAAACTGCAGGCTGTAAAATGTCCTGTAAAAGACCGCACCGTGTAATAAAACTCGGTGCCTACTACCATTCCTACTCAACTCCAAAGTGTAACATAGCTCACTGATTTTCACCTTAAAGTTGGTAAAGTTTCTGGCACAAACATGTATAATCTTTCAAGTATGAACCCCTCATCAGCGTATTCGAAAGTCGAAAAGTAAAATCTTTCTCCAAGTGAAAATATTAATCATTATACATATTTCATCATTAGTATCACCACTATATTCATCCATCTTTCCATCCATCCATGAAGTTGAAGACATCTTACCTCCTCTCAGTTGTCTGGGAGCTTGGTAGAGTGTGTCAGGGTAAGTGGAGAGTGCGGTCCTCAACAGTCCTCAGTCCCTCTTTATACGTGCAGCCTCTCTCTGTGCATCGCTCAGGCTTAACCAGTACATTATTGTTGTCGTTGCCTGCTTCATAATCCAATTAAGCAATCAGTAGATAGCTTTTTTGGGCTACAAAGGGTTTATTAATACCAGCCAGTTAAATCACAGGGACAGACATACAACCACAGTTGCCACATGGCTGTGGTAGTAGTAGGCTGATAATCCCCTCTGCACCTCCACAAACCAAGCAATCAAGTATCTTTAATTCAGAATAAATCTTTTTTTGTCAAAAAAAAAGCCTGGATGTGTCATGACATGAGGTTTGCTGCTAGATATGTTGGTTGACTTGTGTTTAATAATAACCTTTAAAGCGACTATTATTAGCCTGATATATCTGTGAGCTGCACCTGTTTTAAACAAGGAGTCATACCGTGTTAATTGTGAACAAGCATCTAAAGAATCTTTCTTTATTGCTTTTTATATTTTTTAAGTGTTGCTCATAAAGGCTCACAGAGGCAAAGGTTAAAAACTAGCAAACTTGAGACACATTTCTCCGTGTATATGACAAAAGTAAACAAAAGCTTTTATACTTTGACTCCCTTTAGCCTCAGTTTAAAGTATATTTTTCTCAAGGAACCAACAAATCTGATAGACAATTTGAAATAATCTGCTTTATATTGTAAAAAAAATAGGTTAAACAGTAAAAATAGAGGGTGTATAATATTTTAGGTCTTTGTGGAGCAGTGTGGAGATTCTCAGTATTCCAGTCTGTCTGATCTCAGCAGATTAAGGACTCCTAGTCCCATTACAGTGTGGATGATGGGAGCATCGCCGGCAATGTCAGAGTAAGCTGTCTTATTCAACAGTGTCTCAGTAACGTGCCAGAGATTAGGCAGAATAACCAGAACAATTCCCTTTTGACCTTTAAAACCGCACAAACCCTTCAACAAGTCATGCTGAAAGTTTAAATCTCATTTGTATTTATACTGATACATTGGTACAGTTATATAAATGGTCTTGTGAAGTGCAGAAACAAGCACATATAAAATATTTTATTTAACTTTGAAGATGCAGCACATAAGAGCCAGTGTAAGGGGAATGCTGACAATATAATGGTATATAATATAATGGCTCCCTGATTGAATCCTTGTTTGAGTTGCATTTATGGTAAAATGACTGAATTCTTAGCACAGCACCAGCAGTGTGTCCTTTCTTTAGTTTGTATTTTATATTTCATCAAGAATGAATGACAGGTACACACATCATTACTACCATCATTTGTAGGTTTGTGGGCTTAATTGACCACTAGAGGACATTTAAAAACACAAGATAATTTAATAAAATGTTAATATTTATTTTTAAAATATGGGTAAAAAGGGGATAATGTGACAAAAGGAGTTAGCTGGAATCCAGCCAGCGGAGTGACCTCCAGGCCACCAGGACACCCCACAAGGCAAGGGTCAGTGTGTTGTAATGACCATGGCTTAGCTGACGTATTAGTTTGTTCAGAACAAAATATAGAGGATGTGCAGGCGATGTGTTATGTGAAAGCTTTATCAACTTTATCATTGCTCAGGTTGTTTTAATTGGACTGATGCAATGGAAAAATAAAGCTTCAAGTGGATAAGGTTATTCAGTGAAGCAGACAAATATTTCCACGGTTGTATAAATGTTCTTGCCTTCACAACAGCGTGCTTAACCACACCTATGATCTGGGAAAGTTAAAATAAAAGAGTAGTAGGCTCAGGAATTATTAGAAGAAGTCACATGGCCTCCATACTAATAACTGTTCTGTCTCCTGTGCAATGTGCTTCCTGGAAAAGTGTGGCTTCTCTGGCACTCAGCCTTTTGATCACCAACCCAAACACAACGTGACAGTGTGATTCCCTCTGAGGCAGATCTCCAAATTGAACACGTGACTGAATGATGAATAACCACTCTCATTTTTGTACAAATAAAAAGAGAGGGAGAGAGAGAAAGATTGCAAATTTTTTTGGACTTTGGAATGACTGTTATAGCAGATATCAAGCATTATCTAAAAATATGGGTGTGGTATGTAAATCTTATTCAAAATATGTGATACAAAATAGTGGCAATACGTGTATAAAAGTCACTGTATTGGCTGTATTAGTTTGATTTGGCTGATACTGATATTGGGTTAGAAGGTGACAAAGAGGTGGGTTGAAGATGGTTAAAAACAGAAAGAGAGAAAAAACATTGAACTGTAATTAATCTAAATACCTAATTGCAGGTTGAAAAAAGGCAGTGAGTTAGAGAGAGTGACACTTTCTGCATACATAATGTATGTAATCCACTTCATTCATAAGGTCTTACTGAAATAGCCCACTCATAAAAATATTGTTGTGGTTCACTCAGAACAAAGGCCACCAGGTTGAAATGCAGAGTATTAACATGACTGTATTATTTCGTCTCTCTTTCTTCATCAAATTTCTCAACCAGTCTTCTTTAACCACATGCCGATAAAGCCCTGCATTTGTCCGGTATCTATGTGTACCAGTGTGCTGAGTTACTTGCATCTGCTTAAAAACTATTTTTGCAGTGTTTGTACCAAGTGTGTCTTATTATATTTGTTCCTATAGGTAAAAAACAAACATTAAACAAAGCATTCGCAATACAAAACGAAGCCCTCTCTTTTAAAAGCACTAACATAATTTCATATGACTAGATAACAGACACGTCTTTGGTTTGGAAAAAACAAGAAATATAGAGAGAGTGAAACGAGTGTCATGTTAGCACCCGGTCAGGAAAGCCCAGGTTGGCACTGCTCCTATGTACTGAGAGGTTTATTTCGGACCAGCTGAGGGAACACACTGTGGGTGGATGAGCCTTTTTAAGACCAAACATTCGAGGCCAAACGCACTAATAATGATGTGGAGTGTTTCATGAGGAGCGTCAGCCAAAGGGCACAACCATTATCAATTATCTGTGGGTTAGTACAGAATGACATGATGAGGTGACATGACATGAAGATAGGTGAGTATAGCTATACGTAAACAAGACAACTTCATATGAGCTGGGATGAGACAACATGTGATAATGTACAGGAGAAATGCTCACAATGACAATGCTAACATGCTGATCTTAGCGAGGTATAATGTCTTACCATATCCGCCGTCATAGATAGCATGTTAGAGATACCAAGATACCATAGCATGTTCGCATGCACTAAACACAAAGTATAGTAGCGGCTGATGGGAATGTCATTAGTTTAGAAGGTATTTGGTCATAAAACCAAATAGTGGCGCCAGAAGAAAAGTCAGGGGATCACCAGAGTCAGTAGGATTCATCCTCTGGGGACCATGAATGTCTGATTTCATCTGAATCCATCCAGCAGCTGTTGACATATTTCAGTCTGTTTTCTGTTTTTAATGCACTTTTTTTTGCATTGATTTTAGATCATCTATAAGGCAAGTTAATTCCATGTCAAATGTTGTTTTTAATTTAATTCACTGCAAATTTGTTTCCAATTGACACCACTATAGTACAACATAAACAAAGGTGGGTCCTGCATTATTAAATGATCTTGTGGCCCTGTCTTGTAGAGGGGCCCTTCGTCAAGGCCTTTATAATTTTAGTGAGTGCTCATGTGGTCCATATTCCCAAAGCTGTGTTTACAGGCCCTGAAAACTTATTTTCTCAACCAGCTTCTTCCTATGAGTGATTCTACATGAACACACTATTTTCTACCAAAGTTAGAACAGTTTTGATTGAGAGATTTCTGTGTTTCTTTTTTTTTTTTGTGTGTGTGTGTGTGTGTCTGTGCTCTTCTCACAGGTTTTAAGTGGGCGGGTCTCAGTTGGGAAAAAATGTGATGTCACATACTTCCATGCACCAATCAGAATTTAGCAACATTTGAGTCAGAATGTGACGTAGTTACTGTCCACCAAATCTTATCAAACCATTATTATTTGAAAGTTTGACTGTTAAAGTCTATTTATGATTTTTTCCCCAAACTTTAAATTTTATTGTTGCTTATATAGCCATGTCTGTTAAATGTTATAGAGAGATGGAAACCAAGTGTTCAGGGGCTTTAACCAAGCTAGTTTACACACAGAAAACCTGGTTCCAAGTAGTTTTAATCCAGCATAGGAGTACTGGTCTCCAAGCATAATAATTAAACTGTTAGTCTGCTGTGTCTGTGGGAACGTGGGGGTGGCAGGTTATACTTTATGAGCAGAGAGTTGGGAGGTGGATGGGGGTTTGTCAGTGGGGGCCCAACAGCAAATTTTTGCTCAGGCGCCCCTTAACAGGTTAATCGGATCATGCCTGCTGTTTGTGTCACAAGGTGATCCAGAGGTGGTTTACGATCTCCTGAGTTTCGAGCGCCATCTAGCGGATCCAGTGGAAATGAATCAATACTCTCTCTTCCTTTTTATTTCCTACCAGTGCTTAGTGAATTCTTCTCTGTCTAGAAATTAAACTGAAAAGGAAAAAAAAGTCATCTTCAAATTCAGAAACAAATATTGCAGCGGGGTGAGGCAGGGAATTTCTCCTAAATTCTTGCTCGGTAACAACAGGCTAAACAGTTAAGTCATCGTTTAGAGTTTGCACTAATAATAATAAGCATGTGTGCAGCGCAGCAGTGGAGCGTGCAAACTTATTTTGGCTTTGACGTCAGGTAAGTGAAACACACCCCATCATCCTGCTCCAGAGTGAGTCTGCTGAGGTGCGCACTCAGCGCGCCGCTCGGCCCGCCCGGACACTGCAGTGTAGGTTACCGTGCCATCGCTGCGGCTGCTCGCTCCCGACACCACGTCCCGCTGCAGACTTCCAGGGCCCGGGGAGAACAGGGGAGAGGGAAGCGCTGAAAGCCATGGCCGAGTCCAACCCGCTGCGGGGGTTCCCCCGTCTGCGCCGGGCCGCGGTAAGCTCCGCCGGGAGGTGGGGAGGTGGGAGGCTTCAAACGGGGCGGCGAGGATACTGCAGCAGAGAGAGAGACGAGCTGTTCTTAAGACAGTTCAGTACTGCGACACTCTCGTTGGGATGTGCTCTCAGTACAATGCATTAGATATTTCAAATGCTTCTCGGTTATGAGCCTGGTCAGATTCAGATGGCAGTTCATTGTTAAGAGTCTGTGTAGGGCATCAGGACAGGCCAATGACAAACGTGTTTTGTGTGTGTGTGTGTGTGTGTGTGTGTCTGTGTTTGTTTGGACTGTAACTGCAGGTGCAGAACAGCAAGAGGCTGTATCAGCTTTAACACTGCAGTCTGTAACTGTGGAGTGTCTTCAATTTATGCAGCTTTATATAACAGATTTGGGATTATGTGTAAAATACCTGATGTCCACAAAGCCAAATGCAGTTGTGGAATGCAGAGGTCCATCATGGCTGCTATATGAGTGAATATTCAGGTTCATTGTGATGACTTTTTACCTGGTAGGGTAATTTTATGTTACAAAAGGCTACTGTAGAAAGGCAGGTGAATGGGTGTGTGTATTTGGTCAGCAGCCTCTGGTTTAAAGGTCTAGCTGTGATGATTACAACACACCTGAACACAGAGAGCTGTTTATGTTGCCACTGTCGGAGTAAAAGCCCATCTGTGCTAAAATACCTGTAGGCTTGTTTCTGCGAGTGGATAACAAACTCACCAGCCTTAGAGAAGAGTGAGAGTTCTGAGACTTTGGCTTGTTTTATCAGATGACATTATAGTTGAGGATAGTGTGAAAGCAGTGTACCAAACGCAAAGCAAATACCGTACACTGTCCCTGCTAGGTCTACCAGTAGTGGAAGAGGTTAATATGAAATGTAAACGTCTTTGGAGGCCATTGGATCTGTGCAAACACTGTTGAGAAAATGTGGGGATGAGAGCAGGTATTACAGAAGAGAGCAGAGGAGACAAAGATAAAGATTGCAAGCAGGTGAGGAAAGAGACACCACAATTGGTAGATCACTTGATTAGTGGTCAGTGGTCATCAGTCTTGTGGTAGTCACTTGTCCAAACTGGAAGTAATAAGACAACACCATGGGCTTTTAATCCGCATGCCACTGTGCTCAAAGAGTATGCCCATTTAAATTTTTAAGCAAACACATCAGTGTATTTCTGCGATTATTTGCTGCATTTAGTTGAAAATATGCTAATCAGAGAAATGATCTGCTGCAGGGGAAAAAAACAGAGACATGAAGACACAAACAAACACAAACAGAGAAGAATTATAAATGAAATGGAGAAATACTGCAACCATAAGATAGCAGGAGCCACACAAAAAATGAATCAGAGATGGATTTTGACCAATCCAAGCTTGCGCTGACCCTGTAACATCCTGAAGTGCTAAGAGAAATCATGACAGCTCTATGTTTGTACAGAGAAAGTGAGGGCAGGCGGGGCAGTTGATCATGAAGAAGAGAAGAGTGACAGTCGGAGGAGCTGCTGCTGAAGTTCTGTAGAGACCGACAGACTCCCCAGATTGACACTGAGAGATGCTGATGCTGTGTTGAGCTTTGCTAGACTGCATGACTAACAACACTCAGCTGTCAGCAATCCTGACTGACTGTCTGACTCCTCTCATTCTGTACTCCTCTGCCCAAAACCAGGGATGTGGTGGAGGATAAATCCGCCAAACTCAGTGTACCACATTGGGAGGCTGACACAAATAACTTCCCTCAAATAAATTCATGGTACATCCCAGTAGTCCTCAGTCCTAAATCCTCAGTACTCAGAGAGCAGAGTTGCTTTAAATTGCTGTCTAAGATTGATTTACACTTTATGCATTTTTAAATATTACCTCTCATCTCCTCCTCTGTTCAAGTCCACCATTAATATCTAATAATATTACAAAGTTGAGTAAACATATAAGATAATACACTTCTTCCTCTTTCAGACCTCATTTCCAGGCAATCTGCACTTAGTCTTGGTGCTCCGCCCCACCGGCTTGTTAAGCACCACCCCCAGTCCATCTTCAAGCACTGACCTGGGCTTTCGCTTCAGCCAGGATGACTTCCTGTTAAAGATGCCGGTGAGAAAACCAAGTTTACAGAGTGTAAAACGTGTAAAAATGTATTTTACCAATCCGATGCAGCACAGTACTGTCTCTGCTCTACACTACGCGCAATCCTCCTGTCCATTTTTTTCCCTCTGTGTTTGTAGGTGGTGATGCTGCGTTCAGTTGGTGACCTGCTGCGCTACATCGATGAAAACCACCTGACGTCAGACTTCACTGCAAAAGTGGAGTATTGCCAAAGTGACTGGATCGTCCTCCGCACGGTACACACTTCTGATGCCACTCAAGCCACCGCAGCATGGCATGTTGCTGTTGAATATAAAGAAACTATGTTAGCACAAGCTGCACACTCCCCAATGTTCTTTGGAAGTGAAAATAAAACAAGATAAGAAATTCAACTAACAACTAGGATTGCATCTTCCATAAAGAACTGTGATCCACAATATCTCAATATATGAATTCTGTCTTGTTGTAGTTATAAAGGGAGATGATTTTTCAGCTCTTCTTACGGGCCTTATTTTTGTTCTTGTATTTAATACTTTGGCTAAAACTACTGAATGTGACGAAACCACATGAATCATAAATGTTCAGTACTGGTTCATGTGTCTGTATGTGTGGAAATGTGTGTGTGTGTGTGTCTGCAGGCCATTGAGACCTTTGCGGTTACAGTGAAGGAGATCGCCCAGCTGCTGCAGGGCTTTGGATCAGAGCTGTCTGAGATCGAACTTCCAGATGACGCTAATGCCATCGAGTTCCTGCTGCACTCACACACACACCGATACCGACAGATGAAGGTTGCTGCTGGCTCTTCTCTCTTTTCCACCACTGCCTTTCTTTCTCACTCTCTATCTCTGTGTCGGCAGCTTTAGTATTTGATTTCTCTGTCTGTTTTTATTTTTATTTTTTATTTTTTTGCGGTTGCACTGGTTTTGTGTGTTTTCATGATTTCATTGGTCTTTCCTTGTTGTTTGTCACGTTGTTTCAGGACAATATCCGGAACGTGCTGAAAGAAGGACGCCTGCTGCTGTTGAACCTGGAAACTGTCAAGGCCTCTAAGAGAGATGCAGAGGAGGAGAGGGACATAAGAGCAGACATGGACACTGTTCAGAGGTACAGAGTTTGGGTACAAGACATGCCTTTAAAATGGTAGATATAGTATTGAAAGAAGGACGGATAGATGAGAGGATTTACAAGACATGTTCTCAGTTTGGCACTAACATCTTATTAAGCCTTTATTTTACCAGGCAGCTTGTGTGTCATGTGTGTTGTAGGCTCCTGGCCCAGCTCAGAGACATGGAGGAGGCGTTTGATGGCTTCTTTGAGAAACACCACCTGAAGATGCAGCAGTACCTCCAGCTGCTGCACTATGAAATGAGTTTCCAGCAGGTGTGATGATTGGTGTCTGTCTGCGCCTTTCCCTGAGTCTATGTTACACTTCTGTGATGATTATCTCTCTCTCTCTCTCTCTCTCTCTCTCTCTCTCTCTCTCTCTCTCTCTCTCTCTCTCTCTCTGTGTGTGTGTGTGTGTGTGTGTGTGTGTGTGTGTAGATGGATGAGGTGCTGGAGCGGCTTACTGATCAGGAGAAGGACATTGCCTTTGTGGGAACCACGGTGGTTCAGACAGAACAACTGCTGAGAGACCTGGAGACGCTGGACGCACACGCTCAGGTCACAAACACAACAACGTGCACGCAGTTACAGTTTGAGATGTGCTTTGAAGGAAGTGACCGAGCAGAACAAAATGCATTATTAACATGACATTTTGTGTCTGATGAAGATCAGAGGTCAGACTGTCTGTTGTCTGTGAAAAAGACATGTAAATTAAAGGTGTTACAGCATTTTAAACATCACTGTATCTCAATATCATTGTAAGTGTCATATCATAATATAATATAACATAATTTAAATGCCTCAATCTTGTGCTACTGGTCCCGTTACCGGTTCTCAAAATCAAGACCAGGTTTTATAAAGCTTGTTGCTTCCTGGCTTTGCTTCTTGTACCTAGGCATGGTGCTTATTCCACCTTCTGTAATTGCTAGTAACTCTGGAAGGTGTAGGTCTGTTTGCAGTTGAAGAACAGCTCCCCCTACAGACGTTATGTTGTACAGGTGTTTAGCTGGTTCCTTATGAAGTCCGATGGCCCATAGTGTTTAGGGCTCATTATGTTTTTTTATTTATGTAGACCATAACTCTCTTCTTGCATCAGGAAACAACAACTTTTGGAAGTGTGTGCACATGAAACCCAAATGAAAATTAGTTTAAATCAGTCTTAGACGAGGTGTAATGAAATGGTGTCATTTTGTAACCAAAACCTCTATGTGTGTGCTTGTGGATCAGGAGGAGATGGCTCGTGCCCAGGTGGTGATCCTGCATGGTCACCAGTTGGCGGCCAACCACCACTACGCCATGGCGCTCATCGTCCAGCGCTGCAATGAGCTGCGACATCACTGTGACGTCATCACTACTGCCATACGCGCCAAGCGGGCCTCGCTCACTCGAGCACGAGACCTGCTGCTCCGGCTTGAAGGGGTAAAACTGCAAACACACATACTCAAAGACATACACATACAAACTCAGAATTATTGCAGCGAAAAACCATTAAAAAAAATCATTAATTGTTGTGTATGTTTGTCCCACTGCCCTTTTTTATTCTGCTCCCTCTGTTTTGCATGCATGTTTCAGTGCATACAACAAGTAGTGTAAGCTGTATGTTTGTTTTTATATCAGAATGTTGAAGACAAGTTCATTCTCACAAATGCAGGTGTGCAATGCCAGAAAACTAAACCTGTCATGTTAGATTTGTGTTCCACAAACACAGCTCTTGTTTTGTTTGTGTGTCACATATGCCAGAAGAGGGGCAAAAATCTCAAAAAGACAATTGCTTAATTTCCTCAAGTGAATCTTTATTTAGTTCTTTGTTTTTAATCAAATTTAAAAATCTGTATAATGTTCCTTAAAACACGTGTTTTGTGTGTGTGCAGGCCCTTCGGTGGTGTGACGAGGGCGCCTATCTTCTGGCGAGTCAGATGGTGGACAAGTTCCAAACCAGAGAGGGAGCTCAGGAGGCACTGCAGTACCTAAGCTGTCACCAGGAGAGGGCGCCGTCCGCAGTGACAAACAACCACGACACTCTGAGCCTGGAGTTTGAAGCCATACTCACCCCACAGCTGCAGGTAACCCACCGCTACAGACACCAGCACTCCGATGACCCACAGCTCACCTCAACTTTACACTCTCTTTCTTTCTAGTCCCAAATTTTCATGGTGACAGAGAAGCTGAACTCGATGCAGTCCATGATCAGAAACAGAGAGCAGTGTCTGAGGAAGTTGGCGGATGTACAGGTCAGACCAATTCAGCTGGTTGCCCCCAGGCCCGAACCCGAACAGACCTTGCAGCGCTGCAAGTCACCCCTCTTCTCCCCCAAACACGGTACGACCCCCTTCTCCTCACATTGATCCTCTTTTCTTTTCTCATTAATAAGAACAATTTTCAGTGCAGTTTCACTTGTTTTAAGAATTTTCTGAACGATTCTGACATTGAATAACTAGATGTTTTTCTCCACTTATTTCTGTAGTGTTTGTTTTCATGGTTTAGATTCTGTTCACTATCAGCTGTTGACTAGGATGTTATTATGACACAGTTATCACTCCTTACAAGCTCCACTCTCACTCCTCTCGCCTGTACTCCCTTCTCGTGGCATTTGACCTTTAGCACCATGTTTTGTTCTCTCTTGTATATCTCACGGGCAGTCTTTTGTCTGCATTTCCTCTGCGCTTTCTCTCCACAGGTGTAGACTTCAACGTCCTGAACTCCAAGTTCTCCTTTGACCTGCTTCCTGGCAAGAGAGCCGCAAGGAAGAACAACAGCCAACGCAAGGTGTGTGTGTTTTTAGCCACTCTAGCGGAGTAGCTCTAGGGATGGCAATGTCAGTCGGTCTACACTGAAATATCTCAACAACTATAAGATGGATTTCCGTCACATTTTGTTCAGACATTCATGGTCCCCAGAGGATGAATCCCAGTGACTTTGGTGATATTTTGACCTTTCCTCTCGCGCCACCATGAGGTTCACATTTGTGGTTTTGAGTGAAATATCTTGACGATTGTAATAGCTTAAGTGATTCCTTAAATTTTCATCAAGCGCCACCATCAGGTCAAAATTTCAATTTCTCCAATAATGTGGTACTTTGGTTTATGACCAAATACCTGAAAAACGTATAATATTCCCGCCTCAGCTGTACTTTGTGTTCAGTGTTAATTAGCAAATGATAACACGCTTAACTAAGATGATGGACATGGTCAACATGTAGCTCAAAGCACCACTGCTTACATTTCCTTGTTTGTTTAGTGGGAATATTGATATTTGTTTTAGCTAAAAATAATTTTAAATAATCATCAGCTAACGTTTGTGTATTTTTTTTTAATTAGTGAGGATAACACAACATCCGCAGCATAATGTTGTTTGTTAAAATGTGGCAGACCTTACAAAGGTGTGGCTCTAAGCTGAGATATTTGTTTCATGTGTGTTTTGTCAGATCGAGGTAATGCATGATTTCCAAGGCAACCGCAGCTGTCTGTATGGCCCCACCCCAGAAACAGATTCAGAGGCAGAAGACAATCCAGAGCAGGTCACACGGTATGCAATCTTTCACCGGTCACACATGATCCTTGACCTAAAGCTTGACCTGTGGCTCCAATCTTGCGCTGTTTGTGTAATAGTCTGCAGCTGTATGTGTGTGTGACCCATAGAGGAGCCAAGGTCACAGTGTGCACAAGGCCATTAAGTCTATTCTTTTGCTGCTTTGCATTCAGTTTTTGTCTATCTTTCTCTCATTCTCACTCTTTCTAGCCATATTATGAAGGAACTGATAGCTACAGAGAGGATCTATGTGGACGAGCTGCTCTCTGTCCTTCTGGTGAGTTTATTTTAGATTATTTTATGGCCTTTTGCCTTTGGTGGATAGTTTACAGTGCAGAGAGGGTATTGGGAGAGGGAAGAAGAAGAAATACGGCAGAGGTCCCCGACTGAATTTGAACCTACAATGTCGTATAAACACGTTTTGTTGCTTTGTATTTACCGTCTTCTCCTATAACGTTCTCCTATCCTGTATTTTTTTTTAATATTCTCCTCTCCTTTCCTCTCCTCTACACTTATCAGGGCTACAGGGCAGAAATGGAGGACCCATCCATGTTTAATCTCCTTCCTTCAGCTCTACGCAGCCAGAAGGACGTTCTGTTTGGCAACATGCCAGAGATTTACCAGTTTCACAGCAGGCAAGACACACACGCACACACACGCACACACACACACACACACACGCACACGCACACTGAGGTCACAAGCTAGATGTCCTTGTCTTCCCCTCTTTTCACACCAATCCAGTTTCTTTTCATTTTCCTCTTGGATTCTCAGGATCTTCCTCCAAGATCTGCAGGGTTGCCTGGAGACACCAGAGAGGGTGGGGTCTTGCTTCCTGCAGCGGGTGAGGAAACATGAGGGGAAACATGGGAACTGTATGTGAAGTGATATGACATAACATATCTAAGTGTACATTTGTGCGTGTGTGTGAGCAGAAAGAGAAGTTCCAGGTGTATGAGCGTTACTGCCAAAACAAGCCTCGCTCTGAGTTGCTATGGAGACAGTGCTCCGATTCTCCCTTCTTTCAGGTAGCTACATACTACACGATCCACTCATTGTCTCATAAGCATAGTCTTGATATATTTGCTTGTAAAGCTGTTGTTTTTCTTATTTTCAGAACAGAATCATGGTTTTCCAAGTATGTCTTGTGCATTACAGGCAGCAAAATCTGTCTCTCTTTCTCTAGGAGTGCCAGAAGAAGCTGGACCACAAGCTGGGTCTGGACTCTTACCTCCTGAAACCAGTCCAACGCCTCACCAAGTACCAGCTGCTACTCAAGGTTCTCTACATCTGAGCCATTCACTGACGGAGAGTCCTTGGAAATGCAGCTCACACAATGACGTGCATGTTTAAAAGATTTAGTTTTTAGGCACCATCGTAAAGGCAAATTGTTTTGAGATTACATGTCCATCTTTTTTTGCATAATGATTGGTAGCAAAACATGAGAAAAAGCCATTATACAAAGATTTTGTTGAGTGACTCGTCATGATGACACAAAGCAGAGAAGCACTTACTATGCATCTTTGCTGCGAAATTCATTTGCATGTCAAAATTCTGGTGAATAGCTTTACTTAAGGCAATACAAAGACGCTGGTTCAAATCATATCAGCTACAAGACAAGTCTGCAGTCAGTCATGCTAGCAGCTCTGTGAGGCAGTGCTTTGAGCTATATGCCATTCTCAGCATGCTAACATGCGCACAGTGATAATGCTAACATGTTTATCATGTTCAGCATCTTAGTTTAGCGTGTTAGCATGCTAACATATGCTAATTAGCACTAACCTAATTTTAACCTGATGACGCTAGAGGAAAAGTCATCCATAGATCCACGCTGCTAGTGTGGCTAAAAATATGTGGTCAGGTCAGTCTGTACTGTGATGGGTTTTGTTTAGAAAAAAATACATGTTGCATTCAGATTGATGAATGGACAAAGGGACGATGACACTGAGATCCAAGCAGTCAAGACAGTTATACCAACAGCAAGGCGCACACACTGAGATACAGACAAATAAGAACACTCGTGGACACAACCAGACATCTTAAACAGGCACAGAGACAAATTGACAACATAGATAAAACTGATTTGTACATGCAGACGTTCATGCAGGCAGACATCAAGGTAGGCTAGATTAGATAAATTGAAAAACTCTAACCTGTCAACCTGTGTCTCTGTCCTTGTTCAGGAGCTGTTGAAGCACTGTAGGGAGGAGCGATACCGCTGTGAACTACAGGAGGCTCTGGACTCCATGCTGGAGCTGCTGAAGTCTGTCAACGACTCCATGCATCAGATAGCCATCACAGGATATCAGGTACCAACCAGTCAAGTCAATAAATAAGATAGAGTGGATTATCATGCCACTGGATGCCAGATTTATGACACATCATTGTGCTTTAATATGAAATGGGTCAATGAAAGCTTTTATCACTTTGTCTGCCCTGCTCTGACTATAGCACAGGTCGCGACTGCATGCAAAATTCCAGTTCATGACTTTATCTGGGATTTACTGTGCTGACACTGAACTGAAGGAACATTCATTAAAATGTCATTCAGTTAGACATTTTTTGGTTTGGTCTGTTCACAAAATAGAAAATTATATGAAAATAATATTTCCACTATTTGCCGCAATATATTAACTATCAGCCAAAATTCAAATATTGCTGTATTACTTTTTCCAATTTGGAGATAGGTATAAAATTCCTCTTTTGTATTATTATGGCCTCTGTTTTTTTTTTTTTTGTTAATTTGTGGAACTGTAGTGCAGAGTCCAAACAAATTTTCCCATGAGGATTAATAAAGTATATCTTATCTTATCTCATCTTAGCACTGTTTTTGCTTAATGTGATTTCTACGAGTTTGTACAACTGTTCTACATAAACACCTCAAAATGTACAAAGTGCATCACAAAATTAAAAAAAAGTTTTATTTGGTTGTGTAATCTGTGTAATCCCTTATAGACTGAAGTATAGTCTTGAATCGCTAAATTTCATTGTGAACCAATTCTGCTGACTGAAGGAGAGCGAATCGTAGATAGTTTTCTATTCAATTTGATAAATATAGTCCATGTAATGTGTTTGAGTATCTTAAACATTGCTATAAAGTGACCCTGTCTGTCCCAGGGTGACCTCAGCCAGCTGGGCCGAGTGGTGATGCAGGGAGGCTTCAGCGTGTGGATCAGCCATAAGAGGGCAGCTGTGCGAATGAAGGAGCTGGCCAGGTTCAAACCCATGCAGAGACACCTCTTCCTCTATGACCACGCCCTGCTCTTCTGCAAGCGCAGAGACGAGGACAATCACGAGAGGACGCCCTTCTACAGCTTCAAATCCTGCCTCAGAGTAACAATATATAATAATACACTCACTTTGTTAGCTACACCTGGCTACACCCAATGCAATCCAATTCAACCCCCCTACAAAGTCCTCCCTTTATGAAGCTCATCATGTGACGTTTTGACACTGTTGATTCAACACTGACTTAACTGGTCATTGTGGAGGCAGCAGTTTGGGGTTCTGTTGAATCGTACTGCATATTATTGGTGGACATGCTGTAACCCTTGGTTGCAATTTATAATGAAAATAACAGTGTAGAGTCAGTAAATGTGGCAGGTTACAGTGAAATATAATGACTTTTCTCTCTTTCTGTAGATGAGTGCAGTGGGAATCACAGAAAATGTGAAAGGAGATGTGAAGAAATTTGAAATCTGGTACAGTGGCAGAGAAGTAGTGTACATAGTTCAGGTATTTGATCTTCTGATTTTTATTTTCTATCCCTTTTTTTTATTGCACATTAGTGTCTGCACCTTTCACACACCTCTCTTGTGTTATGGTCTGTGCTGTGCTCTGTGTGTGTGTGTGTGTGTGTGTTCTTGTCTTGTCTAGGCTCACACACTGGACATCAAAGTTGCCTGGCTGACGGAGATTCGAAAAATTCTCACGAACCAGCAGAGACCGCGTCAAGGTTTCTATTACTTCTATAATTAATTTGCTGCCTCTATGTTTACTTCTTTCATTGAAATGCCTGATTTTATTGTGTTTAACTTGGATTAAGCTCTGATATGTTTATGTGAAGAGGCAATATAGAACTGTAGATCCATTATTTAACCTCTTTCATTGTCAGAGTATAGAAATATAGAAATGTTTGAGTGTTCTTATGAAGGTCTTGGGGTAGAATCCAGTTAGTTGTTTGAATGATTCGATTTCCCTAAATTGAAGCCATATGTCTGTGTCCTCTGTCCCTTCTCCTTTCCTCAGATGAGGCTCCGTCTCTTCTACTTTCAGACAACCCCCTCTCTGACAGGTGATTGTCTCTGCATGACCTCCATATCATCCTCTGTGTCCATTTATAACCTCCTGATGTGTGGCGGTGGGAGTGGGTCAACTCACTTTTAATCCAGTCTCAATCCAGAAATTGATTTAAAACTTGATACATTAAGGAAAAGATTTCTCTCCCCTTTAGTGTTAATGATGGGAATTCAATTTCTGAAATGACTGATGATCAAATGATCCCTCAATTTCACCCGCATCCCACCCTATCTTGTTATTTTCTATAACAAAGCATCATAATTATCTGTTAAAATTATTGAATGAGTTTGTATGTGTGCTGTGTGTGTATGTGATGTATAAGCCTCTTTGTCATTACCCTTGAGAACTGGTTTTCATGACCACATTGCCAAGTCCTGCAGACGTCTTTAACGCCTTCCGTGGTGCTGAAACTCTAACCTGTTGAATTTCAGCACCATGGAGAGCGCTATACACTGAATCCACTGCAAAAACCTAACTTCTGCACCACCCACTAGTTATCTACATTCACCTGGTTTCCCCAGTGTATAACAGTCCCTGATTAGATGGTTCAAAGAGCTGTTGACCATGATTGAGAACCACTGCATCAACATCAAGTGTGTTTGTTATGTTATTGATCCTGGGGTTAAGCTAGCATTTAAACATCACAGAATGAGTAAATGAGCAAAAAAGTGAGTCACGTGTACATGTTAAATGTTTCATAAGAGATAACTGCCAAAGTGTAAGTCAGAGTGAATTGTTGGTTCTCCAGGATAGTGTCAATAATAGAGCTTTATAGGGTGTTGGTGTGTTTTTGTGGAGTTTTTGTAGAAGATACCAATGTTCTGTTTTCTTGATAGCATGCTAGCATGTTATGAATGTTGTTGACTCATTATGCAAAGTTTTTTTGGGTCAAATATTTCAATATCATGGTGATTTTTCAAGAACTTAAAAGCACAAGGCTGGCAATGTTATATATTTTTCTTTTTCAACAAATTAAATGAAATATCAAAACCAACAATCAAATGATCCTACTAACAAGTATTGTTTGTGTGGCCAAAGCCTTTTGTAGCTTATTCCTCTGTGACATCGACCTCCATTGTCGAAAAACAATTAAAAACACATTAATGAGCCACACCGTTGTGCTGAGTGACATGTTCCTTCATTACCATGAACATGGGCACTGTATCTTGTTTTTAGTCAATCCCACATACACCGTGCTGCTGCTGTAAGTACTATTGCACTATATGTGTATTAATCCGCAGCTGAAAATAGTCCCCAACAAATGCACAGTTTTCTCCTATTTGAGAAATATTTGCCAAAAACCACAGTGCCCAGCTGTTTTAAGAAATTACAGAGCCTTTTTGAAAACTTCAACTGTATATATATGACCCATTTTTAAATATTTTCAGTAGGGACCAATGGGCTTGGGCTAGGGAAGTCAGAAAACATTGATAGACGGACCAACACATTGTTGGTTTAGGTCTTTTTATGGTCTTTGTTGACAATATAAAATAATGGCAGCCATATACTTTAAGTAGATACATTCAAAGACCCACAGTTCAGTTGTCAAAGTATCTGATCATGGGATAATCACTATCAGAGATTGTCTTTCTCTTACTAAGAGATGGAGGATGAGATACTGTGAATGTTTGTCACTTTTTGAATAATATAGGCGTAGGTCACATAGCATTTGTAAGTAATCAAAGTGTTTCTACTTTATTTAGCAGATGGGTAGGCTTTAACGTACTCAGATAAAGTGACTTTCAAATATTTACCTGTGATTGTCTTAATTTTCTGTCTATACGTTAGACTATATGTGACAAACTCCACCCATCTACTACTTAAAGCAGGTTAAACCATCCTGTGTGAATACTGTGTACTCAAAATAATATTACCATATATTGCAGTGACCTCTGATATTATTGATATTTGTGTTAAAAACTCAAACATCCTTTGAAATCAGACGCTGAAATATATGTGATTGTGAACTTAATGGAATGCTGTATTAATTTACAGAATGTGGATGAGGTATGAGCTCGTTTTGTGACACCGTGAACGTTGTTGTTGTTGTTCGTTTTGTTTTGTCGTGGTCGTGTCTTGTTCCCATGGTGATGCGGTTTAGTGCATCAGAGATGTGTGTGTCGTGGGGCGGAGCGTCGGTGGGAGGCTGCTCAGCGTGTCTCCCTGTTCCTCACAGCTCCTCGGCAACAAGCCACTCCCACAGGTTCAGAGGGGAGGAGTCAACACACCATAGCCCCGCCCACTCCGACCCCATCGTTCATTCACCTCGACGCAGTGAGTCGCTGAGATTACAACAAAGTAGTACACACAAACAAATTCATACATCAGTTACAATCACTTCATAGCATTTTTGTCTTTACACTAATTACTGTGTGAAAAAATCATAAAATCCTTTTACTTTTGCTCTCCTAATCTCGGTCTTTCTTTGGCCAGATCTTAAATGATGTCTCTCAACCTTTAACTTTACTTAAAACTTTAAATTGTTCTTGAGGGGAAATGTGTCTTGCAGCAAGGGGAAACATAGGACACACACCGAGTTAAACATAAAATTTAAAACATAATAAAATTCATAAAACATATAATAAAAATATGTAAACAAATGCTAAAACCTACAGCACATAATCATGAGCATTTAACCCTTTGATGGCATGTCATAGAAAAGGTAATGACCAGCTCTACCATGGAGTTGTGTGTAATTTTTTCACAGTGGATACTAATAAAGTGTAGCAGTTTATAGTTGTCTCAGCTGTCTTGTCGCCTGCAGCTTGGCCTGTCCCTGCCCACTCAGTGGCGATCTGTGAGGGCCTGGAGGACTGGGGTGCAGCTACAGACCTCTCCAACCTATCAGACTCAGACGAGGAGGATCAGCCTGCCCCCCTGGTGAGATTCTGTTACTGTCATGGCACAGGCAATACTGTACTGGAGAAATGATTTGTTGTTATGTCTAGGGAAACTTATGAACACTAAGCCTTGCAGCCATACTATACGACATCTAGAATACAGGTCCTGTCTGAACCCCAGTGTGCTCGACTCGTCTCCTGATGTGTCGCCTCCCTCAACTGGGTGGTGGGACTGGGCCCTAAGTCCTCTTGCATTGCTTAAGGAGCTTTTACTCAATCCTAAATTGGTAAAATAAATTCCAGTTTATAATGGAACCTGCACCTTTTCTGTGTATCTATGTATCTCTGTCTGTCTGTCTTTCTATCTTTGGATATAGATTTAGGACTGTTGTCCACATGGAGAAGTATCGAAATGCACTGTTCTCCTGCGTTTTACTTGTTTTTCCTCTGTTCCAGGTGGCAGGCAGGTACAGGGTCATGGTAGAGAGCAGCATGGCCAGCACTGATGACATCATATTTAACTCTGGGGATGTCATCCAGCTGCTACACGAGGATATGTCAGGAATGTGGTAAATACAGGCCACGTGTTTCAGAAATGGTGATAACAGACAATTTCAAAATTGAGATGCAAACAAACCTGGATGAAAATACTGGATAATTGTTACTTTTTATGTGTCTGTGCTGTGTTTACGTGTGTGTGTGTGTGTGTGTGTAATCACAGGATGGTGAGGAATATAAGTCGTGGGGAAGAAGGACGTGTTCTACCCGAGGACCTGCACAGGATTCTGGGAGAGACTTGCTAAGAGCCAATCACATGATAGATTACGCCTGTGTCCATTCTCCTCCTGTTTTATTTGGCTCACCCTTTCCCTGAATACCCCTACACACACACACACACACACACACAGACTCACATACTCCATCAACTTTCTGGCCAAAAGGGGGCATCTGGCTCTGCCGAGACGTTCATCAGATCATCAGACTGAAGCACATCAACCGCATATTTTACTCCTCAAACTACTGTGACACATTCATCTCAGAAGGCTGTAAACTACAGAATGGACCTCAGAAGACTGTAACAATGCAAAGCACATATGTGGGACCTCACAGAATCTGCTCTTTATTTTTCTTTATCTATCTTTTCCAGTGTAATACTGTAGATTATTTGGATTTGGGGTTATAGCTGAAGACGCTGAACAGGGGCTTTTATTCATACGTACATTCATAGATACAGAATGGACTTTTGTTAAAGACTATTTTCTTATGAAATAGAAATTCCAGAAATCATGCATATGCCTACTGACATATCACATATCATGTGCCAAACAGCTCAGCTAATTATTGTGGCTTCTTTTTGTATAAGACTGTCCGTTATGGAAAATAGCTTTACGTCGTGGTGTCATTGTTTTCAATGAATTTAAACCCTCTTTTTTTCCTACAGCAGCCAGCTACGTCACTGGAGGGTATGCATGTGATGTTACCGTATGCCCGAAATCAGCACCTCTTAGTGGCAAAAACAAACATTTAGCATCTGCCGGGTGCGATCACATGACAAAAAAACAAACAAACAAAAAAGGCAAAAAAAAAAAGACTTGACAATATGGAATCAAGATATTGCAGGTCTCCCCATTCATAGCAATCTCAGTGGTGTTGGTTAGAGATGTGTATGTGAAAATGTCATTGCATACCCTCTATAGATCTTTTCCGACATAGCAGGAAAAGTACAGGTGTAATTAATAACATTAATAATGGCTGCGTTCTATTTAACCTTGGACTTGTGCATTTTGCCTCAGTGGGAAATTTCAATGGAGCAGAGCCATCGGAAATGTTATTAGTTCCTCCTGTGCTTCTCCTGCTATGACAAGTAAAAATGTTTCCTGTGGAAAAAAAAGGTCCACTGATGCAGTCATGGAAGAAGTATCTGCCGCAGCACTGTTGGTCATGATTAACTATCTGGGTCTGGGGAAAGCACTGCAGTACTTGTGCAGGGTAAACTCAGTGTAGGGAGACTTCTACATTGGCTGTCACTGTAGCTGGTTGTTGTAATTTAGTGGTTGTCAGGCAGCGTGATGAGCTTTGATACATAAATAGCAGAACATTGATTTAATTTGCCTATTTATTCTTTCCTTTTGCTGCTGTTTTTTTGTTGATTGGTGGTAATTCTGTAACTCTTACATCAAATGAATGTCGTGCTTCTCTGCTGCAGCTGTTATTACCACTGTTCTCACTGACATGAAACAAGCTTTATGTTTCTGTTTGTTTCCTGCTCTGCATGGACAAATCACTGCACATGCCTATTGCTTTATTTCTGCCTGTACTGCTGTTTTACACCAACAGGGAAACTATGCTCAGTGTTGGGTAGTAGCTGTAAATATAGTAGTGTAGAATTATAATTGCCAACTGAACTATTACAGTTACATTGTGGATTCATGAAATATTGATTTTGAATTTGGGGAACTGAATTTATGAGAACAAATATCACAGGAAACAATATTAATATCTTTAAAACTGCCTGGTGTTAAAACTGCCCAGACTGATTTTCTTTACACTGTTAACAGTTAAGCAGCTTGTGTGAAAAGTGGTTATGACAACACTGCCACTTTACCGCCATATGTGCTGAGGGTTTATCTCTGAAGGGCAGACAGATACAGTATAATTACTTAAGTTACTGACAGCTTGTGGAGTCAACTACAGTCAACTGTGAATATGTAAATGGTAAAAATCGAAATTTTGGATGTTAAACACAACTTTGGATTATAGTCGTCTAAATGATAACACTCAGCTATCAAGTGACAAAAGCTACATTAGATTCCTACAGTATTTGCTTCATCTCTGGGCTATATAAATCTAATCCCGCTGGTAACACTAAACCTAAGATTGACTTTAACACTGAATAAAGATTAATTTTCACAGTATTTAACACCCACAGTGGCAACATTATAGTGCCAGACTGTCTAAATAAGATGTTTCTAGTAAAACTCATTAATGAGTAACATTTCATCATGTTAAATTTATTTGAAGTCCCCCCAACGCCGGCTATACTGTAACGTCAGAAGTTATTAATGGATTTGTTCAGTCAGGCTATTTAATGTCTTTTCCACAGTACCTTAAAGTGGTGTTTGCAACTTTTGCTCATTTTGCACTTTTTTGATATTTTCAATCATTGTGAAAGCTTGTATTATAATGCATAATGTATATGATTATTTTCCAAAATATAAGCACAGGATTATTCGATTTGATTCAACCTGACTGGTGTGATTTCTTTCTTGTTCCAAACTGATCCTAGCTTGAGTTAAATCTGACGTTCTTGCAGCAGAGATTTTGACATGACATAGCAGGAAAACCACAGTGTAATTAATTAATATTATTCAGGGCTGCACTCTATTTAGCTTTCCTAGTTTCAGGGCCTGTGCCACAGTGCATGCTGGCTCACTGATATACTCAAACAGAACTCAGCCATCATTAAGTTTATTAATTACACCTGTGCTTTTCTGGCTATAACAAATGAAAATGTCTGCTGTGAAAAAGGCCTATTAAACTTCAAGGCCTATTAAACTTTAAGTCCAATGTACCAATTTAACAGGGAGGGTGAGATTGAGCTATTATTTAGGATGTATTGATTGTTTACAGTATATTATGATTTATACAACATGGTGAAATAATACAAGGAGCAGAACAGGAGCAATGCTACATGGTTGTCTTAGCATCTAATTAAACATAAGCTACTCAACAATTCTTCTTGCATACAATTTCAATTCAAACATTGGATGAAGAGCTATAAAGTTTTATTTTGCAATATTCCTACAGAAACATGCAAATACTCACACTTACATTTTATTGTAGCATCAAAATGAACATGATTTCTCACTTGATTCAGTAGAAGAAAAAACGTTCACTTCCTCAGTGGCTAAACTAGACAAGCTGTACACATGTACACGACTCATTCAGTTGTTAATTCGGATCCCTGTTCTCTGACTGATCCACGAGTAGTACCGTGAGATTCGAGTGTAGATGCCATACTTCCCGTCCTTGGCACACTCCTCCCCCCAGCTGACGATGCCTGTCAGGAACCAAGTTCCCTTGTAATTGGTGGCATGTGGCCCGCCGCTGTCCCCCTGGCATGAATCCATTTGTTCATTTTGGAAACCGGCACAGAACATAAATCGTGTGATGTGGTCCCGGCTGCTCTGTTTACACATGGTGCGTTCCACATAGGGGACCTCCAGCTTCTGGAGCTTGGTAGCCTCGGGGCCCTGGAACTTTAGCCGTCCCCAGCCGCTCACCAGAGAGCTCCCGGACTCCCTCAGTAGGTTCTCTATAAAGTCTTTGGGGCCCAGGCAGATTGGACGCCGTTGGTTGGAAAGTTCCACCGGATTGGCAAGCTTCAGTAGTGCAATATCATGGTTATACGGTGACTTCTTGTAATCGTACATGGGGTGGATATGCTGCTCTGCCACCACATGGTCTTGCTCTGGACCCTCAGCCTGGTTCACATCATGTTCACCTAGAAGCATAGATTCATTTATTATATAATAACGTAATTACATAATTTCTGCACCAGGTAGTGTGTGTATGTTGGGTCTAACAGCTTCTGAAGTAATAGTTTACTAGCTCAAAATTAAAGCAAGCAACATAAAATTTAAAAAAAAGAAAAACACATCCTACAAAGCAGCACTTAAAAATGTACATTGATGCTCTCACTAATACATTTGTAGGGGACCTTGGTCTTCAGTTTCAAGACCATTTCTCATTTTGGATAATAATAATAATAATAATAATAATAATAATAATAATAATAATATAATGTGAGTATATAGTATATATTTGTTTTTCCTACCCGATCTGACAAAGAAACCCTGTTTAGCGATCTTAGCCTGTGTCAGACAATGGGCAGCAGTGATGACCCATAATTCACTGAGCAGAGATCCTCCACAGAAAGGCTGCGCTCCTTGAGGGCCGGCTGAGTGAGACATCAGGGTCACCTGCAAACACACACACACACACACACACACACACACACACAAGCACCTCAAAAAGCACAAAATGGCAGAGCAGCATCACACCTAGGTATTTGTTTCCTGCACATGCTGCCTTCTTGTGCCCTTCTCAACTTGTGAAATCTCCCATTTTCTCACCTCTTCTCTTCTCCATTCTCCCTCTCTCCTCACCTCTGCAGTCAATCCTTTCATCTCTTTACTATTTGCCTGGGGTTTTCTTTCTGCTGTGACCGCTGTGCCTCTTAAAAGGGAAAATCCAGCAGTTTTTGTATTGAACCTCCATAAATTTGGGGGACAGCAGAGGCTGAGATGTGGGCTTGTAGTCCCTTGCAAGGTTCAAGCTCCAAAACCCCATGCATCCTACATGTCCCATAATGTAACTTGATGGCTTCCTTTGTTAAGCGTCTTTTTTTTCTTTCTATTTTTGACTTTTGTGCTTTAATATCTGCATTCCTTTTGAGGTCTGTTTATACAAGATTAGATGGAACATACAATGAGAATGAGAAGCAACATACAATGCAAAGCAAAGTTGTAAAAAAAAAAACAACCAATCACATGATATTGTTGACCATGTATTGGGAATCAATAAACAAGAATGTGTAAAAAGAAAGGTGTAATCTGGCCTACAACAACCCAGTAAACACAAATGCATGTGTCTTTTTTTATTCTGACCCCATTATTTTCTCCCTCTACTCACTCAACCTCCCATGCTATATTTCCTGCTCCAGTGGAAATGTTGGAGTTAGAGACTGTTAGGTTCAAGCCCATGAACAAGCACTGCTCTAGTGACCATGTGCAAGAAATCCCATTTTCCAAATTAAGCTACAGGTTTTTTGACCTCCCTGGAAGGAAGGTAGGAAGGAAGCGAAAAACACCTAACTGCATCCCATCTGTGAATATCATCAATTTGCCTTCAACTCTCCATTCTGCATCCCATACTACAGTACCTGCCAAGGTATCTCTCCAGGAATGGCCTCATCGCCTCCCACAATCCTCTGGTCAGTGTTGTCTTGTGCTATGATGGTGGGGAGTGTGGGGAAGAAAGCCCAAAAAGGCATCTGCTTTTTCTCTGCGGGCGTTTCAGTGACGCCGCTTGCCTCCCCACTGTTCATGACAACCTCAGCTGGATTTACTGAGGAGCTTGAATCCAACTTCACTGAACGTATGTCTACTGCAGAGTCCACAGAGCTCTTGAACTGGTCTGAATCAGTCGTAGGGAGGTCATAGTAATCGTATAGCTGTGTTACATTGTCGTCATAGTAGTCATCCTGCAGGGTGTCGCTGGAATTGTGTTTTCTGTCAGAGCTGTGTGTCGTGTTTGATGACCGCGGGTTAAAGATGGACCTGGTGACGGAGGTGGAGGGCAAGATCACACGACCACAGCTGAATTGTTCTGAGGGAGGAATAAAGGCAAAACAAAAAGGGAGATATTCTAGTTTTGTCTCTTAAATATCATTAAATGTCAAGTTTTTTTCCCAGCTGGGATGGTTTTCCTGCAGCCCTTTTGTTATTTTGTCACAGGCTGAAGTTGTAGCAAGAAGTGACTAGTTTTACACTATAGGCAGATTTACACAATGGCTATTTGAATTCTGTGATTTTAGTCTTTTTCTCACAGTTGTTATTTTGAATACTCTGGATCCTTAGCAAATATAGTACCAAGATGCACATTTGTCATTTCACAAAGGACATGTGAGAAATTACAGAAGAAATGAATCTATCTCAAGAATCCAGAGGGGTAATGGTTCAAATTTTTATATGTTTTCTATCTTTCTGCCCTATAGGTCACTTGCTGACTAATTGATTTAGATATTTGGAAAATGGTTAGGATTTAGGTAAGAATTTGGTATGTTTAAGCAGTAGGTTAGAAATGGGTAAAGCAGTTGCTCAAGTATCCTTTGTTTTACATGCTGGTTTTCTGTGTCTCTACTCTAACCAGAGTGTCAGCAATACCCATAAATGATACTTTATTTGACAGCTATAAACTGCAGCACAGTTTATGAGCCTGTCTGTGATCCCTTAATGGATACCAAAGGGAAGACAAATGTAACACGATGAGTCCAGCTCTCTGTCTTATTGCTGTTTAAACAGACAGTTTGTATATCACTCTGAAGTTCTGGCTTGTGACTCTCTGTGGCTGAGGAAGTTTATGTACAGTAGCTGACACCAGGATTTCATTTGGGAAGATACAACAAGTCACCACGGTCTCAAATGTGGGTGTAGAGGATGAGACAGGTGTAATTTAGTGTCAAAATGTATACAGTGGGGTTCCAGTGAGTGTTCTGGGATTGTTTCCATTTGTGCAGATGTGACATAGACAGTGGTTACTTTTTGTTTAGGCATAAAATAAGATAAGATAAGATAAGATAAGCCTTTATTGTCCCACAGCGGGGAAATTTTAGCAGCCAGCAAAAGTGTCATATATAGAAATACAATAAAAATAAATAGAAAAATAGTCCTATACACAGTATAGACAGAAATAAATAATAGAGTGACTGAGTGCAGTTGTAAGTATGAACAAATAGATAAGATAAAAATATTGCACATATATAATATACATGTATATGAAAAATATTTCACAGCAACATATGAAGTAGATAACATCATGAATACAATATATGCATGAAGATAATGCACAGCAGTAGATGAAGTATAGTAGTGAATAGTCTGCACACTGACAGTCAAGTGTAGATTACCGGGAGTTGTACTGATTATAGAGTCTGACAGCAGCAGGCAGAAAGGACCTACGGTACCTCTCCTTCAGACACCGTATGTAACCAAAACACCTTAACAACCACTTTGTTGAATGCTGTGTACAGATTATCATTGTATTTTACCTGTTGGTTCACAGCTCTTCTTGTCTAGCCCAAGTTTGTAACCAGCTGCACACTGACACAAGGCCCGCTCCGCCTGCATCACACAGAAATGGGAACATCCACCGTTGTTGACCGAACACTGCTTGGCCACCTCTGGAAACAGGCGGGAAAGCAGAATGAATCTCTTTTGTGTGTTGTTCTTAATCATCTCAGCACCCAGACTGATGACATATTTAACACACACACACACACACACACACACACACACACACACACACACACACACACACATCGTTAGAAAAGAAAGTAAAGATTCTTGTTTGCCTTTTTCATATCCAGTCTGTCACACTCACCAATCTCACAGTTCTTGCCGCTGAAGTTTGGTTTGCACCAGCAAACATATGCACTGATTCCATCTTCACACTCACCTCCATTTTGGCAGGGGGGTGGCTTACACTGGTCACCATCTACACACACAAATATAAAACATACACACACAGGTTTAGAGGTGACAGTGTGCTTTATATTTTGAGTAACTGAAAACATGTCTCTCACTTGTCTTACCGATGTAGCCAGCCCAGAACGCCATCTGAAAGAGAAACACGGATGTTAATGAGAAACCCAGAGTTCAGCCATTATACACATGAGAACGGGTTATCTGTATGTGCTTGTGTGTGTGTGAAACCTACAGTTTTCTCATCGTTCTCAAACACCTCCCTGGCCTCCTCCATTGAACAGACTTCCTCTTTACATTCCCGCTCCAGGTTGTCTTTGTAAAGCATTTCTTCAAGATGGCCGCTGTTGTACCTTCGCCGGCGAAGAAGGACCGCGTCTGCTGCCTGCTGAGACACAAACACACCTCCTAGAAAGGCAACAGAAGACAAAAAGGAAATTATTGAAACAACTCTGACATTATTCTCCAGCAATATCCCTGAAAAATATGTTTTTTACTAAAAACTATAACTATAAGTTTTTGGTTTTTATAGTTGATGTTATAGTTATATGATGTTATAGACATTCACAGCCTCAGAAATGTCTAATGGATTTTGTCACATCTATAACTTTTCTTTGTCTTATGATCATGCTTTTGGAGCCTCATTCTGCATAATGCTTTGAGGGATGTAAACAGGAAGTGCAATCTTGCTTTGGATTCAGTGGGTTGTACTGTGGGCTACCACTTGAGCACCATTTTTTTTAGCCTATATTTCTTTACATTTTGGCAGATTGGTACCATTAAACATACGCCGAATTAGCTATTAGCAGGTCCTGTTTGCAATGCAGCCTTGGATGTACAGACAACTATCACTGGATTAGTTGACACTGAAGAAGACTTTAAAAACGTGGTGGCTTTCAGGCAAGTCCTGGAGTTGCATGGAGCGTCTTTTTTCTGATTTCTAAGCAGATCTTTGGGCGTTTATTCGCGAAGGACATCGGGGCTGGATATCATCAGAAAGTGTAAGTCACACTGAATCGAACAATTTGTGTATTGTGTCTGTGTGTTCAGATTTGACAGAGTTATGACTCTGAGAGTAGGCCTACGATTTTTGACACAAATTGCGGGAATCGGGCATTGTATGTAAATAGCTTAATTGCTTCCATGTTTAACAGCCACTGCTGCAGCTCTACCTGTTGACCGTGGTCAATAGCGAAATCACTGGACCAAACTACTATAACTAACTTCCTGTGTGTTCACAGAACACCAGCATGCACCTGTCCCTTTCACCCATGGATGTATTAAGAAGAGAGGTCCTATACTACACCCATGCTTTCACCTCATCAGTATCTTTGCCTCACATCTCTCCCTCCTGGCTGCACTGGCTTGATCAGCAGTTTCATGTGAATGCCATGACCCGCTCAGTAGTCCAGCCTCCATCCCTGCCCGTATAGCTCCAGAAATCTTGCAAATAGCCACTAGCTATAGACTATACAAAACCTTTCCTCAGCGTTTTCTGACCAAATGCCTCTTTGAAAAGCATCAATACCTTGTACCATCAATACCTTTTTCAATCAATTGCTAAAATATACTTTACATTACTAATATTTGTTTATTTATCAGGGACAACACACACTGATTATCATCAATAGGATGTAAATGTGTCAGATTTAGCCAAAAGGCTGATTTTCATCTGCATTCCCTGGGCTGTTTGATGTTATATTAAAAGAAACAAACACAGTATGAAAAGAAGAAGACATGGAATGAATGAATGGAAACCTTGTAAAAACCATTACAAAATATAACTATTGTAAATGTTTGATAAGCCAAAAATCTGAATTCATCCATCAATATACATATAGCAGTTGTCACAGCCCATCATTACTGGTGACAAGGTCTCTCGTGAGTTTGAAAAGAAAAACTTAGCTTACATCTGCTTTTTGGTAGTGAGACTACTTTTTATAATATTTTGTTGAGTATCAAACACTCCTTGTAGACTTAAAATATGGCTGTTAACGTTTGTAGTTTCCTTTAATCATGGAGAACAGCAGCTGGAGTCCTTTTAAACTCACAATGGTTACAATTGATTCCAGTGGTGGAAAGTTGGCCAGTTTTTAAAGTTGAGAAAATGCATTAAAAAGTCCCTAGAAGTGTCTGAAACCAAACAGATAGTTTTACCAAAATACAGCTAAATGCACTGCTTCTATGTCACTCTATCGTCATCCACGAAGATCCAACTCTCCGCCGGAAGTAACACACACAGCCATATTTTGAAGAAACAACATTTTTTTGGAATATCCTCAGCATGTAGAGAACTGAGTTATATTGGTTTCAAGTAATTTCTTTGAATGTTTTAATTAATTATTATCCATTAAAAATTCATCATTCAAATCAGTTGGATCCATTATCATTCAAATGTACCACATCAGCTGTCCTCTACAACAGAGGAAATTACAGACTTTTTTTGCAACCACCTTTTAAACCTACAGGTTGTTTGATGATCAAAACACAGACTTTTGAGTGGTGCCACTTTAAGACTTGGGTTCAGAGGTCAGGCCTTTAAAAATGACCACCTGACTGCCAGCCTCTTACTATATTTTTACATCTCTGACCTTTGGCTGCCTCCTCAATCCATACCTGCTCCTCTGTCATTTACCTGTGTTTTCCTCTGTGATCTCAGCGGCCAGTCCGTACCCCTCCAGCAGTAAACCAGCAATGAAAACCAGTAAACACACTCTGGCCATCTTGTCGTTGTGAGTTGTCCGTCTGCTTTTGCCAAAGCCTGAAGTCAGCGCAGGAAAGATAGATCCACCACTCCAAAGTACAGCAACACACTGTTTACTCACCTGGGAGGCTGCAGAGTATGTGTGTTTGTTCACATTTGTGTGTGTGTGTGTGTGTGTGTGTGTGAGAGAGAGAGAGTAAGAGTAAGGATAGTGAAAAAAAGTGTGCAACAGATTTTGAATGTGTGTATACATGAAAGAGATAGAGAGGTATAGTGACAAAGTGACAAAGTTCTAAAAAGAAGATGATTTTATTCAGTCATGTCAGATTGAAATTGAGCAACAGCAAATATTGACTGTTGATGAGAAAGAAGGACAGGTCTGGAGATTGTTGTGAGTGTGTGTGGGAGGGTTTTGTTGACATTACCAGCTGTAAATCATGTTGTTTATCATGATGAGTCTTGTCCGATAAGCAGCTTTTGCAGCGTGGCTGACGTGACGGTTTCAAAGGGGGTAAACGTGCAAGCATACACATTTGTACTTCTATATTTGTGAGGACCATCATTCACCTTATACACTCCCTAGCCCCTGACCCTAACCATAGCCATTACAACTACATGGCTGTCACAAACTTTACCCTGTATAGCCTTAACCTAAATCTAATTTTGACCTTAAAGAGTTTTGGAGAGATGATGTAACTAAGAAGAAACAGCACGTTCTTCCTTTTACAAACAAAAAGCTGAATTTATTAGCAATAAAAAGCATACTTGCGTAATTCAATACACTCAGAGAGGTTTTTCTGTCACAGCCTTTATTTGATCTGGTATGACCAGTAGCTTATGATGGCTGATGTTAGCAAACCAGATAGATCTGCTGTGTAACTTACCGAGTCAGACCTTTTGACTAATCCCTATTTGTGTCACTGTTATACTATGCTTAGGCAAGTGAGTGACTATGCTTAGGCATTCAGAAAGTCCTTGTTATTAATGACACTGGTGGCCATTTAGTGACAGTCAGTCTACAGTCAACTACAGTCAGCATCCTGACCTGATCTGCCTGGCCGAGCGTATTTGGTACCTACACTGGTCGTTAGTGGACTCCATTTCTAAGCTAACGTTAGCTAGTGTTGGACACTGTTGGCGCTTTAGGGGAGCTGAACTGGAGCTGAAGAGACGGCAAGGCACTCTGGAGCACGCATAACATCACATCCTTTGGATTTTACCAGAAAATCCTTTACATAGAAATCAGTCCACAGACTGTTATAGGCAACCAAGGCAGTCGGGTGAAGGTCTCATTTTTTAAGTTCCGTTACAGTCTGTTCACACACAGGCAATGCAAGAGATTAATACATGTAAAATGCTACATATTGTACCTTTTGAACCAAGTCTTAATCCTCAAATAGCTTTTCGAAGAAGTGAGGACCGGCTAAAATGTCCTCCTCACAAAGACTCGCATACAAGATACACACATACACACGCACACACATACACTAAGCCATGTATGTGACTAATGTGTCCAGATTTTAAACTGTATCACCATCTGAGTGGACAAATGTTTCTGTAAATCCAGGCAGGCAAATCAGCTTAAAGCCATTTAGATACAGCAGAAGAGCCTGAAAAATATAATTAAAACTCCTCAGCTGGTGCTCAAATTTACACACGAGCGTAAAGAACACACAAACTCCAACCTTGATCTTGAGTATTGAAGGCTGTTTGATTAGACTGTGAGTTACACAGGGTGTGGCTGTGGGCAAATCACTGTGACTGACAGCCAGGTCAACTGGCTTTGAGCCAGCAGGTCCTTGGCAACAGTGGCTTTGTGGTGACATATTGGCTGAAGATGATTTAAATGGGGTGAGGGAGGGTTGCATCTCTCTTTTTAGTGATACTTATGCAAGCCATTAAATTCATCCCCCTTGCAAAGTAGATTTTACAGCGGAAAAAAAATACGAGGGAAAATAACAATTAGCACGTTCACTGTCCCTTTGGTAACAGTTATGATGAAATCACTCCCTGCTGATTAGCGTCCTGGGACCAGGTCTGTCAGTGCTGTGAACAGCAGCTCGGGGGGGGGCACTGACGTCAAGCATCTCAGATGTAAATTTACACAGACTGGAAAAGCATGCTGTTGGGAAAGTTTGTCCCCTGTGTGCAGAATCCTGTCCACACTGTGTATTGTTACATGACAGCTTATCAAATTTGCCTGCAAGTGTATTACGTCAGCATTTCTATAATCTGATTGTGTTTATTGTGAACAGACTGTAAATTGGTGGAAAGTTTTGTCACTCACAATTAATTAGATGAAGATTTTGATTCATTTTTCAGTCATTATTGTGTATGTAGCATTCTACATAAATATTTCTTGTGTCTTATTTTTGCTTTTATTGTGTTTACATGGCTGTTGACATGTAGGCTTTCTTTATCATTTGCTTGACTCTTGAAGTATTATGCAGTATCATCCTGGAGGTTTGGGTGTGTACTTTTCTGTGAGTTGATGTCTGTCTGATTTGGACAGATGTTTGCGCAGTACCCCCTTTGGTCATCCATGAGGAAGACAGTGCAGTGATGAAGACTCTGGGCTCTGGATGCAGGCCTATGGATCAAGTTGATACCCTCTTTTTTTTTTTTTTTTTTTTCATGTCACCCTGTCATCAATCAATACAGAAATGTCCTCTGTCCTTCCCAGTACAATCATACAGCTGTTTTGCCGCCAGTATATGATTCATGAGGTCAATGTCTCTGTCATTCCTGTCTCCCTCAACAACACTGACTGGTGACCTGACTACAGACCAGTTCACAGTGGAATTATTATGACTGGCAAGTTAGAGCAAAATATGACTTATATACCTGAGGATACGTCTAAATTAGCTCCAGGTACTGTTTTCACTGTGTTGAGAGGTCATTTGGAGTAAACCTCTGCCAGGCGTAGCATTTGCCACAGAGGAAAACACAATGAGGGATATTTCACCAATGTCTAGAACATATTTCAGAGGCAGTTTAATTAAACACCCCTCCTATGCTTGACACTTCATCTGTCATTATCTGACTTGGTGTGATTTAATTAACCCTACGCACCTGTTACTCCATGTAGGATAAAAAAAAAAGCTGATAGTTACCTAATGGTATTTAACTATGACTGAATATGAACTGTATGTTAAGTGTTAATACAGTATATTCAGTTTACAAGTAAGCTGCCAATGAGGGCCCCGATCTTTGCATGAATTCTGCTTTTCTGGGAGCATTTTGTCAAAGTGGGCTCTGCTGATGGGAACAGGAACAGTCATATGTGGCACTTTTTGTACTAATAGAGCAGCTGGTCCCAGAACAGTAATCCTCCAGGGGAGGCTCTGGCAGAGGGCCAGCTGTGCTGTTGGCTCATTTAGTAGCTGGAGTCAAAAAGCCACTACATCTTGACGTCACAGACCTGTTATACAAGAGTCAGACAAACTTGTCATACAAGACAATGTTGAAGATGAGTGAGTAAGCTTTACAGTTGGGGATCAGTTAGGGAACATAAATATATATATATATGACATCATTTCACCTATTGCAAGACACTTCATTGATGCAAATCATTCTCTTAAAGATCACTGCAGCCTGCAGGGAAGGTAACTTTGAGAGGAAACTGCTGTTGAGACAAAGAGAGACTTTCTGGATATACAGACACCAGCAAGCCTCAATGAGGAGTTAGTTGTTAGATTTCACTTTTTTTTGTAGACCAGAGGTTCAGTTTTTTCTTTAATATTATGTCTACATTTTCATTTTTTTAAAATTTAATTTAGTTTCAAGTACTGTAATTGTTTTATTTGAGGGGTTATGGTTATTATTTATTAATTCTTGTTAATTTCATTTCATTTCTAATTTAAATTGTATTCAATTATATTTTTATTTTTAATTCAATTCATTTTTATATTACCATTTTTTTTTTATATAAATGTGTTTATATATTTTTTTCAATCAAAGCAATGCCATGGTTCCCTTGTAATCTGCTCTGTGTGTTGCATTTCTATGACAGTGCTTGATTTGTTCTAATTACGAGCACATGAAGCTGTTTACCTGTTTAAAAGAGGTTGGACTGAGGAAGGCATCAGCCAAAACATTTGTGCTTGTTACTCTTTTGCATTACAAAACAATAAAAATACAGCAAATGTGAACTTTAGAAGATTTATTTTTTGTTGTTGCTCTAAGTGTGAACCAGTTAATGTTCAGTTGAAGTCTACCTAATGGACCTTCTTGGTTGCTTTGTGGGTAAACTTTGCTTACATAATAAAGCTTTTAGAAGCATTACATTAACTCAGTGTGGGGAAGCCATGATTGTTTTTTACAGTCAAGCATTTTTATCACATGAGCAAAATCACTTTTATTTGCAAAATATAAGACGTACAGGAATCCAACAGGAACTGTCAAACGGAGAGTGTTAGATGAAGTTAGTTAAGATTCATTTATTAAGGAAGTATCATTGAGGTCAAGATCTATTTTACATGAAACTTAAAAACGAAATACATATATATAAGACAATTCAGTCACACACATCCAGACAGTAAAAATCAGGACACAGAACCTGTCTGTGGGACAACTCTTTATTTTGACCTTCTGCTTACGGAAATACCAGTTGCAACAGTAGACTTAGGGTGATTTACAGTGAATATTTTCCATCTCTGCTAAAAAAAAAGTTGGTATAAACTAGGTCTCCTGTAATGAGTTCTTGATAATTTGAAGCAGAAACAAACAAACTGAGGCTACATCCAGCAGGCCGGTCCTGTTGTGCCATGCAGCCGCTTGATGTAGGTTAACAGAAGAAACTAAATTTATCTCTGACCCAACTTCTTCACACTGAGTGGTATACAAACTGAAGCCTTTAGGACGGTCTTGTCAAAAGGACTTGAACTGAAAAGAAGAGAAGGAAAAAGAATATTATGTTAGTTAACATTTTGCTGTCATTACGTTTGTCTCAGAAACAGAGTTGTGTGATTTTTTTGTTCTTGCAGGACGGTTTCAAGTTTAAGTTGTCGTATCAGTTTTGTATATTGTTTCATAAATGAATGATGAGTCAATAAAGAAAGAGATTTGTAGGGTGTTGTTGTTTTGAGAAGACAATGACATTATACAACCCCATTTTAGAAAAACACACCACACCCAAATAAGCATGAAGCTGTCTTATATAAATGTTGTAAGAGATTATCTGAAACACACTGGGGAAGCAACTTTTTTTAAGGCAGAGTGTCACGGGGTAAAATGTAAGTGTAAGTGTATCTTACTTCTGCCTCGGTAAAAAAGCCATTTTCCAGCACAAATTGATTAAATGATCAATAAACTGACTCGTTTGTATAGTGTTAGACTGCTGAGTTTGCAGGTGGCTCTACATTTATCGGATCGAAGACAACCCTGTGAAAATGGTGACCTTCTTTAAGTCAGTAAGAGCTAAGATGTGTATCCTACTATTGTTCCCTACCAGGATCAGGTTAATTTTACCATAGTATTACTAACAGAGTGTCTGTAACTGTATGAGGTTATAATGATTAGACATCAGAACAACAGACTGTTTGACCAAAATCCATTTACTCACAACTTCTTAACATTTACAGCTGCAGACTGGACGGATTACTGGAGGAAAGCTTTATTAATGACTATTAACATTTGTAACTGCAGAATTTATTGTTTATCAGCAAATTAGAGCCATTTCCCTCCATTAATAACCTACTAACATTTACAACCTGGCAACGTTATTCTTATTAATGGCTTATAAATGATCTATAAAGCATTAATAAATTGTTTATTAACCATTAATAAAGTCACATAGCTTATAAACCCTTAATAGAAAGTGGCAGGCTACACTAGGATGTCTAAAAGAGTTGGTTTATATGTGGACAAATTTATGTCATCTTTCTTTGTCTGTCAATGCGTGCGGGTGCAGTTTTTTTTTTTTTTTTTTTTTTGCGCGCGCACGTTTGGGAGCTGCTGGTATGTGGTGACATCCAGAAGCACAACGGGCTCTCAAATAGAGCCAGGCTGTGGAGAGAGAGAGAGAGAGAGAGGCAGAGAGGGACAGAAGGAGGGACGGCAAGAAAGAGTGCGAGAGTTGGACTGCTGCCGCCGTGTGTGGAGGGACAAAAATCTGACGAGGATGAAAAAGTGAAACCTGCTTGATCCTACTTCTATCACCTGAAGTTTGATTCAACAGCCAGCAGCAGCGGGAGAGCTCCATGAGCGGAAAAACGAAAGGCAAAGAGGATAAAGACCATGCCGCCAAAGGTGAGTGTTGATGAACCCGAGTCAGATACGCGTTTTTTTTCTTCTTAATTATGAGCATAAAAGAGGGAAAATCTGGTAAAGCCTTTGTGATGAGATCAGCATGCTGGCCACTTATTCCCTTTACCTTATTGTCCCCACAGCCCAGAGTACAGGGCACATAAACTGGACTACTTTAAAATACGGTTACATACCAAATTATAGGCTAAAACCATTCAGAAAATTGTATTTATATATGATGTTGATGTGAACACATTGTAAACTACATGTTTTTTTTCCTGTAGCCTACCTACGGGTCTTGCAAAAGCAAAAACAAAAACAGGAGGAGACCCATAAACCTTGCATGGTGTTGATTACATTGTGCTCAAGATGAAACATCCAATATATGTGGATCTTGTGAAATCACTAACATGGGCTATTATTCCCCCCCACAGAAAGGTTTCTGGCTCGGATCTAATTTCAGCGGCGCACACATACAAATTCATTTTCTCCCCTCTAGACAGCAATAAAATTGACGCGCGATAGTCTACGCCGCAATGGAAACTGGGAAACTATCATTGCCATGGAGATAAAAAGGGTGTTGCCCGCAGGCTGAGCGAGAGCCTGCATCATAATCTATGCATGAGACCCGTACCCATTCAAAAAAGCAGAGAGATGCCGACTGCAGGGATTTGTATGAGGCGAGATGAAGTCCAGATATATCTTAATAAATTACAGAAAAATAAAATAAGCTCCAAACACATGATAATAAGCGTTTTCAGTGGAAGGCTAAAGTCGTGCCAAATTACAATAGGCCTATAAGGTGCTTAACAACAGGCCTGCAATGAAAATACAACAATGCAATGAAAATACAATAATGTAGGTCTATTCTACACAATGCATCATGTAGGCTAATCAAGAATTTGGGTAAAATCTTTTTTTCTCATTCCATATTGACTATTTCCCCCCTAAAACATAAAATTGTAACTTGTGTTTCTTTGCATTGGCTGTCTTTGCATTATTATGGCTACAGTAGGAGTTCATTGGAAATCGTCTGCCCTCACTATGCAGTGTAGATGCACAGCTATGCAGCGAGCACAAACGCACTTCCAATAAATTGTGCGGACAGCAGTTGGCTTTTGAGATTTTTACTGGAAGAAATTGTGAAAACTACTGGACAACAAATTCAATGATAGTGATTTCAAATCAGAAAACAATGAAATTCCATAAACAAGAGTAAGACAAAAGGAGGACAGAAATGAATTCATGCAGTAAAAAGGAAACTGGATTCATAAAAGCATAGATTAGTTGTCAAATTAGTTACATTGTCCCTCATGCAAGGAAGAAACATCAGCAGTGAAAGATCAAAACAAGCCCTCATAGGAATTAACACAATAATTAATGAGCCCATTCCACACTTGTAAACAAGCATTGACAAGCAACACCAAGGTGAGATTTATGCTTTATTTGAAGTATTTTAAAACAGTATTTTTCGGTTCTACGAGAGATAAGACTTTTAGGATGAAGACTAACTGGTTGGTTTGGCAAATGTAAGTCTGGTTGACCGCCCCGCCTCTTTCCGTTTCCATGAGCTTTTCAACGGGACCTTTCGGGAATGTCTACCACACAGTGGATGAGATAATGCTTTAACAAGGGCATTTGAGGAGTGGATAAGCAATGTATTTCATGTCAACATTTGCTTGGTCACAGATCTGTCAAAAGGCTGTTTCTAACAACTTCAGCTGCTATGGAACTGTGCCAGTAGGGGTTGAATGTTCAACTGAAACTAACTGGTGGTGGCAGTATAGTAATAAACCTTAACCTTTACTCATAAAGCACCTTTAAAGGATACAAAGCAAACACATAAATAAACAGACAAAGCAATAAAACCAAGCCAATAAACAAGAAGGGGTGATTTATAAGATGATAAATCCACTGAGAGACCAGAGCAATAATAACCCCTGTACATTGTAATGGATTTCAGTACAACAGTCCTAATAAATACTGAAACTTACGATTGAACTGTGGCACAGGTGATTTAACACATTTTATTTTGAGGATATAGTTTGTGTTGTTTATACGATGTGTCCACCTCATAAATAAGGTGGACCAAATATTAGACATTTAAGTATAATGCAGCCTATTACAACTTCACCACAAAGTAATGCCTCAAAACATACCAAAGGCCTAGTAGTCTCATTAAAACTGAACATTTTTAACAAATACATTTGTATTTGTTGAATTACTTAGCAATTACTTAGATCACAATCATTACACTGAATAGATTGATTGAGCCAGTAACTTAAAACAGCACAAATTAACACAGAGACAAACGACACCAGCAATGTTTGCTCTTACAATCACAGAAATATCTCAAGTCTGTTTTTGACCTTTCGACTAAAATATCTTCAGTAATGACTCACTCCCTCTCGGGTGGACAGACATGCAGGGCTATATGTCACCTTATACTGTTCTGTATATAATAAAAGTGGCATTAAGGATTAAGTTTGGGTAGAACAAGAACTCATTAACATCGTGTTCTTAAAGAGATTAGGCTTGGAAATGTGGTGTGTGCGTGTGTGCGTGTGTGTGTGTGTGTGTGCGTGTGTGTGTGTGTGTGTCTGTATGTGGACTCACAAATAAGCAGCAGGACAAGATTCACCATAGAGATAGTACTGTTAATTAACCGTCATTGTGACACAGCAATATGGCAGCAGAGGTCAGCATTGCACAGCAATTAAGGCCCATCGAGTGTATAACTGAACCACATCTGATGTGCCACTGATATCAGCGTAAAGTCCAGCAATAACGCTCTACAAGCACTAATGAGCACAAAACCTACAGATCTGATTGCCTACTTATTTTTACATTTATTCAACACCTTTGAAAAAATATGGAAGCTCATCTCCACCACTCAAAAAAAAATTCTACCACCCAATTCGTTTTAGCAGTGCTAGCAGTTTGGCTCTAGATAGAAATGTTGGTTGATCCACCACTTTGGTCCAGAGTCAGAATGAAATATGTCAACAACTACTGTAATGATTGCCATGCAGTTTGGTACACACATTCATGTCCCCCTCAGGAGGAACTGTAACAACTTTGGTGATCCCCTGACTTTCATAGCACCATCAGCAGATCAAAGTTTCAATTTGTTTTGGTTACTTTTGTTTATGACTAAATACCTGCAAAACTAATGTCATTCCCATCAGCCTTAACTGTACTTTGTGTTTTGTGCTAATTAACAAATGTTAACATGCTGACACAGTAGAATAAGCTGGTGAACATGATAAACATTATACCTGCTAAACATCAGCATGTTAGAATTGTAATTGTGAGCATGTTAGCATGCTTATCTTAGCATTTAGCTCAAAGCACCACTGTGGCTACAATACAGAGTCTACAGCCTCACAGAGCCACTAGTGAGGCTGTAGACTCTTAGTCTTGTTTTTCATTATTACATGTTATATCCCTCATAATAATGATTAATTATCTCAGAAATATGACTTAGTGTCAAATAATTATAAAATATTTAGATGTAATTATGAGAAAAAACACTTAATACTGGAAAAATATATGGTGGAATTTTTTTTTTTATCAGATGGGCTTCCATAAAAAATAAAACATGTGCACAGTCTTGTTTTAAATAAATAATTTTAGATTCTGAAAAGACCAATATTATGTTTTTTCCCCACATATTTTATGGCATATTACTGACAGAGAAAACTTTCTGGAATATTTGCACCACCGAATTCATACTTCTTGCCCACAGTTAAAGTTATTAACTTGAAAGCAGTTTCATTTGTTGGTCCTTAATGGTCACGAGGAGAGCAAAATGGCTCTATCTGGCTATGGCTCTAAAATCTGGGAGGACAGTGACTGTGTGATGCCATGAAAAAAGTGGAACATTTCATGGCAAATGTGTTGTACCTTAGTTATGGCTCCTGGTGACAACCTAGTCCACCTTTTGTCCTGCCGTACAGTAGATGAGGTCTGCCATAAACTGGGACTCCTGGGAGTTTGGATAAAAATAGAACGGGGATGCGATGGAGCTCTCAGTGCGAGAAATCTTTTTCTCTACGGTCAGCCATGAAGTCTGATAAAAGTTTTAAAATGTTTAAGTTTTCTTCTCTGCTACTTACATTCTTGCCATTACTATGATTAAAAGCAAAGTGTGTTATTACAGTATTATTATCAGAAGTGAAAGTAGTCACAGTAAGCAGCGACCAGGCCCTTTAATAAGATAGTACTATGTATTCAGATATCAAGGGTTGCAGACTGTGTGGTGAACATAAGAGTAAAGAAAGATAAATGTGTTGGCTCCTTTTTCTAAATTTGGGATGTCTGCTACAAGGTGAAACAGGTTACAAACTCTCAGGCTGAAGTTTCACAGGCAGCAGTGTGTGACGTTAATGGTTTGCAAGGCTGATAATATGGCGCCATCTAGTGGCTGATGATTTGAATCACTGGTAGTGAATGACATGTTCTCCCAAACCTGAAGGGGAAAGACAGGAAAGTTTTTTTAATAGAACACAGTGACTGGATCCTGGCTACCTGCCCAGGCTGCTGGCCTGGGAACCTTTGCCAAAATGTACCTGCTGGCATCTTTGAGGTTTGCTATTTCAAGCCAAGGCTACAAAGCTATTTTGGGAGGTTTTATGTGTTTGTTCAAAGCTACAATGGTATTTCAGTTCAGCTGAGACAAATGGAGGAAAGAAAGAAAGGAAGACATTTGAAACACAGAGAAACACATGTGCCTGTGTTTCTCTGTGTTTGTGACCCAGTCAATCCATCAGCTTGATCTAATAGAGTTATTTCCTGACCACAGGAAGCTATTGCATAATGATACAATTATGTGGGCAAAAACAACAATAACATTGAAAAGATTGTTTTTTGTAGCCTCACAAAGGTTTGGAAAACCCGAGTGAGAAGCACATTTATTTCAAAGATAACTCTGATGTTTCTTCTTCTATCAGCTTTACTTTTCAAGTTGCTGAGTGTGCATGTTCTCCAACAACATCCTGCTTCACTGCCTTCAACGGCCTTTATAGGCTCCTGTCCTGCAGTATACAGACACTCTGGCAATCTGCAATAGTTTCTGTATCATATCAGTAATATGGACGCTGTTGTGTTTTAACAGGCTGCTTCACAGGAAGCACTGTAACAGCACAACAATGTAATGGGCTGATAATACAGAGTTATGTGTGGCTGTGTATAGTCTGTGTGCAGTCCTGGACTGGCAGCACTGCTCTGAGTGTGGTTGCTATATAATGTACTATGATGGTGTGCATTGAGGATAGCCCGCAGACCTGCTAGAGATATAGTGCAAAGCCATTAAGTGCGTGTGTTTTGTGTGCATGCTGTGTGAGTTTGTCTCTATTTTAAAAATCCTTCATATCAAGGACATTTCGCTGATTCGTACTTTTTCCAAGGTGTTAGATAAGGCATATAACTTGTATTTGTTTGTGTCCCATGAAGTTGCTTTAAGGTGGTTTAAATCATCTTATTTCAATGTAAAAGCATTGTGTATCATCTATCTTGATCCATCTTTTCATTGAAGCTATATGATGTTCACACTGAGTGGAATATTCAAACCAAAAAGCTTACATTTGAACCATTACATCAAATGCAAATACTGTAGGTATTGACTGCTTCATTTTTTTCACATCTCCCCAAAATTCAGCCTGACATATTTGGTATCTTTGGAAAGTTGGATGTCTACAAGACTTTAAAATATTATTTTGTGGGAGGAAAAACAAGTTTAGGTTGGAGGTAGTTTGTTATTTTGTTTGGCAACTTAATATCTTTCAGTTGTGTGTTGCTGAGGATTTACTTTTCCTCTGAGTTCATTCAGTTTACTTGTGTTTGACATGGAGTATGTATGTCATAATGTTTTCTTAGTCTTGTTCATTTTCTGTCACAGTAAATCACAATCACAAAGGCAGCTTCACACAAGAAAGTCATATTACTGTAAGTTTAATACCAATTCACGGCATGTTGCAGCTTTTACAGAGGTCTGACTATTTTTACATTTTATAGACTAAGCGATTAATGAATTAATCAAGAACATAATTGGCAGAATAATTGATGAAGAAAATAATCCTTTGATATAGTGCTAAATTGAGTTTTCAAGGCAACATAAGGCAACTTATAGAGTACTGTGACACTGACACTGCAACAGAGTACAGCTAAAAGGGTCTTAAAGTTGACAGAAACACTAAAAATATATGAAATCTGGCAAGGAGAAATGCATGGCTATTATGTGTAGGTTTTTGGATAAAGTAGCCTACATGGAGTGTACCTGCAGGGTTAGGGGTCACTGGGAGACCAATAGAGAGTCCTTACAAGTACAGTAATGTAAATTTACTATTACAATTACTAGTGTCCCCTGATAGTTAATCTGCTCTCACTCACACATACAAATACTCTCACACACACTGCTTCCTCGATAGATCCTTGGATTTGGGAACGGCCTCCTGGCTCCCTCCCTCTCTTATTGTGCCAGATCAGCGGGGCCTTGAGATGAATCATTAATGACCGGTTCCAACGGCTTAATGGCCTCTAATGTTCTGTAATGATCTCCCGTCAACGCCATGTGCGCGGCCTTAATGGATCCAATGCCGTGGAGAATTCTCTGGTTTGAACTTCGGTAATTCCTCCTCTTTTCGTCGAGCAAAGGCGCACAACAGGAAGTGCGACAAGCCATGAGCACAAGGCTCCGGAGCTCCACGGGCGCAGCATGAGTTTCCCTCTCCGCCGATCGACCTCAGGTAGGACCGGGGGGAACGGTCTGAAATAACGAGATTTGAGCCGGGCTGCTGTGAAATTGTTAAAGGAACATTAGCACAACACAATTGTGTATAATATGCTTTGGGAGTAGGCTGTTACAGGGGAGAAGGGATAAACATATCATTCAGTCAACAGACGCGCATTAAGTCTTTAAAGGGACTTTTCTAAAATACTGCCAGGTGCTTTTGTTAATGTTGTAGATAGTTTACTTAAAATGCTCTCAAAATATTTAATTTTCGATTTTATAAAGTTGTGTTTGAACTAATTCGATCATTTTGGTATAAACTGAGTAAAACGTGTGTCTTTAACTCAATTGAAACTTGAAGCGCTGTCCGTGGTGCTGAAAGCAGCGCCGGGCGCGCCCTTCTGCTGAGGGAGGACCGCTGCACTCCAAACAAAACAGTTTTTATTGGATACATGCTAGGCTCATATACATACATTCATGATGACCTTGTAGATCTGCATATTATTCTGCTGTATTATTTGCAGGCTTGAGAATAAATCCATCCTTAAAGCATTTCAGGAACTGAGATGCTGAACTTGTATTGGTGTCCTCCATGCTCACAGGGCAGACTTAACAACCCAGACTTTTAAGATATTACAGATCTTAACAGAACACAGCCTTCTCGTCACATTTTGGAAGCGCTGTATAAATTATTTAATTTGCGTAACGCCAGTTAACACCAACGCCCACAGAGACCCTGACTCAAACGTCTCAGCGCTTTGCACTCGGACTAATCCCTTTACTGTCCAAATCCATGTCAGCCTGCAGGGTGGTTTCTTACATCCTCTACTCTACCAAAATAAGATTAACCATAATAACTTTTTACCTTATCCAAAATGCCCCAAAAAGTGCGTCAATTTCATGGTTCCTTAACGGATAGGCCACACAAAATCTGAGTAAACATGTATCACACGGTTCACTGCTGCTTTTGATGGTCGACCTTCTAAAGGCCTCAGCGGTTTGCTGCAAAGTGTTTGACTCTATTATGAATACTGCCGCGTGCTGCTGGGTTTCTATTGCGCAAGGCTGATTAGACTCTAACTGGCATTCATAGTTAGACTGAGAATCACACACATAAGGGCTCTCTCTCTCTCTCTCTCTCTCTCTCTCTGGATATCTGCTGTAAATATACTGTAGTTTTTTTTCTCATTCTCTCTCTCAGGATGAACTCCCTCTTCTCCTACCTCTTTAGTCAAATTGTACTGCCAATAGGGGGCGCTACGGAACCCCAACCAAACCTTATAGAAGTTTACACGCTTTTAACCGTATAGTAGACTAGAAGCAACAGCTCTAATTTATCTTTTAGATAGTTTAATCCCTATTTTAATTTCTTTAGCCTAGCTGCAACAGTCTGTCCCATTGAGGCTACTTTTATGTTTCTGTTTACACATATAGACTTTAGTTTGTTTATTCAGTAATTTATCAAGGCTATCCATTTATTTAACTGGGGTATTTTTTTAATCCTGGAAACAAATCTCCTCCTAATTCTTCATTCAGTGTTGTTTGGCTGCTTATTTGTTTAATGGCCTTTCTATCGATGCACTTATTGATTTGCTTGTTTTCTGTAACATCTCAATTTGTTATTGTGCTAATTTGAGGCAAAGGGTGAGAATTAGTTGTTGTATATCTGCTTTGTTTTACCTGCAGCTTGTATTATAGCTACATTACATTTTGTTATCTGTTGTTTGTGTGGCTTTTTGCTTTTAGGGGCATGTGGTGTGGGTTTAAAAGCAAGGATCTCATAAATGAAAGATGAAGGACTAGACCTAGCTTTCAGTCATTTCATTACAATGGTTGCACGTGTTTGCTTTCATATTTTGATGTTTTTAGATGACAGCACAGATTGGTTATGAAATCTTTTAATGGCTGATGTGTCCTCTCTCTCAGGGAATGCACTGCATGTGGGTTGAGCTGTACAGCAACACCTAAACTATATTTATCTGTACATTTACAAGGGTCTTACCTAACCAGGAGGCCATAGGTGTAACTTCAACTCCTTCAGTCAAGGACACTCCACTTCAGTGACCAGGTCCTGACCCCAGTTTCTGCCCACAGTCCATCACTTCCTCCTCCACCCACTGGCTTATTCTCACAGTGGGCTACAGCATACTGAGTTTCCCTCCTCTTCAGTCATGTAATTTACTGCTCACCACATCCTCTTGCTCTCCAGCCATCGATTTTTTACTACCTTTTCCACTGGAGAACAGCACGCATTGGCTCTGCCTGCTGCTCGGCGCCAGGTGCCACAGGTCGACCTCTGCTGTGAGTCAGTCTGCTCTTTGTCCACCGCCTCGTCTTCCCCTGGACCAGTTGGAGTTGCAGTTGCCATGCGCCATTGCAGCTGTATCTGGCGGTGACAGCTGTGCATCTGTTTCCCTGCGGGGGCAGCCTGTGGCCAGCCGACATGCATGAATAGGCTGATTGCTGCCGTACGTGTGCTGCGTGCTCTGGTGCGAATGCAAAGGGAACATCTTAGAAATCGACACAGCTGGTCCAGACATCACCTCCTTCTTGCGCGCTGCAGCCTTTCAGCAGCGGTGAACCTCTGCACCAAAATTGTCGATCCTGATTTCGTTATGTTTATGCCTGATTTTACTCGCTTGGTTCTGCTCGACGACGACAGACGATGATCGATGTCTTGCAGACGACGCTGATCTGCATTTTCTCTCTTCCGCCCCCCTTTTCCATTATTCCTCCTCTCATTCATTCACCTGTCTGTCTCCCCGCTCGCCGTTTATTTTTCTCCTCCTATAGGCTATTACATCCCCCACCCCCCTCTCAATCTCCCTGCCTATCACACATCAGTATTCACTGTAACATGTAAATATCATGCCACGTGGGGTTCAGTGCTACAGGTGCCCTATGAGAAAGAGCTGCCCAACAACCCAGCCCATCACACCCCAAGACCCCATCCGACCCCCTCCCAACACAGACACACACGCACAACACGTTCACACATGCACCCCCACCACCACGCCCACCACCACCCCCACCCCCATCCCCACCCACCCCCCTCCTCGTTCTTCTTCGTCGGGGCGGGCAGGGCTGCAGCAGTTTTATGAACGGCACGGCTGCATCATGATTCCTCTCCCACTGAAGCAGCCCCGAGCTGTTTCATTGACAAACATTCCGGTTGCTGCATTTCTGTCACGGACAGCGTCGAGGAGCGGAGCATCACCGGGGGAGCGGTGCAGAGCAGCAGCAGCAGCAGCAGCAACAGAAGAGGCAGCAGCAGCTGCAGTGATCATCATCAACAACCCCCGGTGTCGTTCGCACCAGTGTATAAGCTGTTGATTCGCCACTTGGACCCGGACTGGATCCTCACGCACCCCGTCTTCTCCCTCCAAGCTCTCTCGGGACAGCCAGAAGAATCACCTGAGGGGGAACCAGACAGCTTTTGCCACTCAGACCCCTTGGGGAATGTGAGGCGGCGTCGTTAACGCTCACTCACTGGCAGATCACTGGATTTGTTTAACGACTTCCATGAAGCGCCGGGAAGCACCGATGGAGGATTCTGGACGCTTTTTAAAATCATATCTGCGAGACTGCAGCGGCCGGTGTGTGATGCGAACTGAGCCGTGGGTGGTGTAGACCCCCTCCCCGCACCCCACCGCCTTATCCGCGAACCCCCCCTGAAACCGGGACGCACAGCCTTGTTTCACTCCACCGGGGGAACATGTCCCGGGCAGCGGCTATCGCCAGCTCCCTGATCCGCCAGAAGCGGCAGGCAAGGGAGCGGGAGAAGGCGAACGCTTGTCGCGGCAGCGGCAGCCCGAGCAACAGCAAAGGCGCAAACGAGAAGCCGAGCAAGCTGAACGTTTTCTCGCGTGTCAAATTGTTTGGATCGAGGAAGAAACGGAAGAGAAGACGACCACCAGGTCTGAGAGTAGAGGAGAGAAAAGTCGGAAAGCCACCACCACCACCACCACCAGCATCATTACCATCATCACCACAACCAACACCATTTTCTCTCATCACTAAAGCTGCTCCTTCATCACTTCATCATTCGTCACCCTCTCGATAGTCTCCTCCTGACAGTGGCTCAGGAATTAATCCTGTTGCATGACACCACAAACATCTAATGTAAATAACTTTGTATTGTCCCGCAGCAAAGTGATGTAGCAGCATGTGTCTGTGATAGCAGATCTTTGATAAACAGGATCCTAATTTAAGCAGAGCTTGAGCTGCTCCTACCACCATGTTACATCTGCCAATTATTCTTTGATTCTAGTGTGCGCCACAATGTACAGGGGTCAGGGATTGATATTAGGCCCTCAAGGCCCAGTGATTGGAAATGGAAACAGCCTCTCCTCCTCTGACACTTCCGGCTTCTTGGACTCTCCTGGATTTGATGCATGTGATCACATGACAGTATAAGGAATGAATCCAGTTAATGTGTCTCCTCTCCTCCTCTCAGAGCCCCAGTTAAAGGGCATTGTGACCAGGCTTTCCAGTCGCCAGGGCTTCCAGCTGCAGATGCAGCCTGATGGCACCATTGACGGAACCAAGGATGAAGACAGCACCTATGGTAAGTCTAACTCTGGCCTTTGGACATAAAGAAAAGAATTCTGGCCATCCAAATTTTTCCATATCTACTGATTTTCTTGCCTTCTATTTAAAAAATCAGTTAATCTGCATTGTTTTGACCATAAAATGTTAGAAAAATAGTGGAAAATGTCCATCATAAGTTCTCAGAGGTCAAGGTGACATCTTCAAATTGCTCATTTTATCTGATCAACAGTCCAAAACACAGAGATATTGAATTTACTATCGTGTATGATTAAGTAAAGCATTGAATCATTGCATATGAGAAACTGGAACCAGCAAATGTTTGGTATGAATGACTGAAACAATTGATGCTTTGATTATAACTATCATTATTCCAGATTAATTTTCTGTCAATCGACTAATGGATTATTCAACTCATCGTTTCAGCTCTAAAGAGCTTTAGAGAACTTAAGTTACCATGAATGGAAAGACCAATGTGTGTTACACTAACACTGGTAACAATTATAAATACAGTCTTAAAAATGAAAAAACTATTTGGAATCTTTATAGCTTATAAAGTAAAGGGAGATAAACACATAGTACTGTATACTGGAGACTGAAACCAAGCTTTCTTTTTATTTTGATATTAAATATAAGGTGCAATAGAACATTGTAACATATTGAAGGTTCAACATCTAGCAAGGTCTGATTTAGATTAATTCCCATATACCCTCTTTGGCGTTATCATCCAAAACCAGTTTAAATCCAATTTAAAGATAAAAGTCACCCTGTGGACAGTCACTCAACAACATGTCAAGTGTTCTTTTAATGAGTAAACTGGCGCATGCTTTTCCTCCTAATGTCAGATAGAAACCCATCTGTCTTAAATGTTTCCCAGTTAAAGAAATTGATTAAATATCCACAGGATGCAATCAAAGATACCATGTCGGACTGATCCAGTGAACAAATTTTCTCTCGCTCACATGCACAAACATGGGCCCAGACCACAACGCGTGATTGATACGGCTAATTCAATTCTGTTGTCGTGGTTCAGACGGCAATCGCTCTCCTTCTCGTGCGCAGTCGGTGTTGCCAGCATCACGCATTCATCTCTGCCACTTCTCAGGCCACCAGCTGTTGTGTACAAAGAGAGATATGTGGCTATAGAGGAAGCATGTTCTTTAATTAGATGATTACATGGTGTATACATCATGTAGACGCCTACCCACATGAAATCAGTTGACCATGACTGGATTTGAATGGCTAATCCATGTAATCCACGTCTCAGTATAACCACAGTCATTATAAAGAACATGGTTGGCTAAATGAGTATAATTAAACAAGGGCCTGACTCATCAAACAGTCCGGAATAATTATGTCTCTTCTACACAGCTATTACTGTAGAAACATATAAATAACGCTTTTGCTTGTGCCTACTAAGTGCAAACCACCAGGGAAAACAACAACAACAACAAAATATGATAGATGGTATCAGTGCTGTGATGTTATTTTTAAAGGTACTGTAGATCCGTCATCTGTTCACACAGCGTGCTTGGAAATACCTTTAAATGAGACCAGACAGTCTGAGCTTTAATGTCATGTTCACTGTGATGTATTAAGGGTGTGGAACCCAAACAGCTTAACGTTGTTTAAGTTGCTAATATGTTCATAAATCGTGCTGTAAAACTCACAAACAGCCATTGCAAGAGCACCTTAAACCTCTTTACTCTACATGTTCAAAAGTAGGAATTAGTCCTGAAAACATAAGATGATTGATCAATTATTGATTGATAGAAAATTATTCAACAACAGTTTTGATCATGGCTTAAGTCACAAAATGTCAAATTGTCTCTGATTTCAGCCTCTTAAATGATTTATATCATTGTACATTGAATATCTTTGGGTTTAGGACTGTTGCTCAAACAAAACAAGCCATCTGAATACATCACCTCTGGGTGTGGGAAATTCTGATGGGCATTTTTCACTACCATCTGATATTTTACAGACTAAATGACAAATTAGTTGATAGTGTAATCCTTAGTTGTAGCCCTCGTAGGAATATTTTCTTTTATGCTAGAAGAAATAGCTGTAAACTCTGTGGCATTTCTGTTGAAACGTGTCCTTTCACTGCCAAATGTATACCAAACCTTGCTTTGCTACCTGCTTTTTGATCATTCTCACCCTTTTCATCCCATGCTTAATACCAGGAGCTAAATCATCAGTGTAATTCAGTAGGGTTTGCACCTGACTGACCTTGCAAAATAGCTTCTCTGTGGCAAAATGGAGGTGTCATTATGCCAGATGCTACATTGATATTGATGAGGATTTTTCTCTCTGTTTCCCTCTGTGTTCACTGTGTGAGTGCTTGTTTGTTTGCTGCGTGTGCTTGTGTGTTTATCGTGTGTGTGTGTGTTTGTGTGTGTGTTTATGTGTGCATGCGTAGCTGTGTTCAACCTGATCCCAGTGGGGCTTCGTGTGGTGGCCATCCAGGGCGTCCAGACCAAACTCTATCTGGCAATGAACAATGAAGGCTTTCTCTACACCTCTGTAGGTCGCCACACACTCGCAGACACACACCATCACCATCACCATCACCATCATCATTACGGACCATTAAGACACTAAAATCTCTTCTTTGGGTCGGGTTGAGTAATGAAGCAGCAGCTCTCAGTGTGACCAGTCTCATTATCATCCTATCATCACATCAATACTTTAACTACAGTGGTGCCTTGTGAGTCAGCTGCCACTGGGTGTTATAATCCAGTGTCTGAGCCTCCCTTATCTATCTACTGAAATTGTGGCTTCTCAGGATTGATTTCAGATCATCCTCCAGCCTCCTTTTGTTTATCTCCCTTCAGCCATTCTTTGATAGGAAGATTGCTTTGTGTCCATTTACACACGGCTCCTGATATTTGTTTTCATCCCTTTCCCAGCTAGATTTACACGTACATCCCCACTGTGCATACATTTTCTCAGACAGGTCAGAAGGCAGTGTTGGCTGTAGTGCAGTGCATTAAGCACCTCACTTTAGCTCTTGAGCGGTGATGGTGGGTGGTGTAGATGCAATAACAAAAAAGAATCAACACAAATAACACGCACTTCCAGCGATCTAAACAAGGCTGCGCAAGCAAAAGATGAAAACTAACAAAGAGGAGATAGAAAAATGGCTCACACCTCGATGTAATAACAGCCATGCTGCTACGCCTGGGCAGGCACGTATGCCACCACAATATCTGGCCCATCATGTCCAGTCCTGGAAGCTTTGGGCTTACTTTGCTTCAGTCATAACACTGATATCACTTGTTTCATCTTCTCACCTGATATTAACTGCAGAATCCAAACACACAAAATATGTATTGATACATACACACAAAGCACATTTGTCTGTCTCTTTGTACTGAATCTATTTGAAGATCATACACACATAAAACTTACTACTTATACTTCATCAAAAATTCGTACAAGAGTAGCGGAGGACTGAGAGAAAGAGCATTCTGTATCTTTCTGTTTCCCCCGGCAACCTGGGCACCATCTTTCTCTCAGTGGGCTGGTTGGTATTCAAGGGAGTAGCCGGTTGCTATGGAGATGCAGGAAAAAGGAAATGCAAATGTCAGCTGTCCTAAGTTGGTGCAGTTTGTTCTTGGAGACTACAGCCTGGCAGAGATAATGACTCAAATAGCGGACCAACTGATGGATGAACACACTGATGGCAATATGGAGGAATGATTGATCACTTTTTAATGGAGTCGGCATTATAAACTCATACCTTCTGTGACTCTGCTCCTTCTCTGCAGCTAACGCCCCCACCTCTCCATGTCCACTTAATCACCTTCTTGTCTTCTTTCTTTCATGGTTTGTTTTAATATCTGTCACGCTTTCCCATCAGGAACATTTTACCCCGGAGTGTAAGTTCAAGGAGTCGGTGTTTGAGAACTACTACGTCACCTACTCCTCCATGCTGTACCGGCAGCAGGCCTCAGGTCGGGCCTGGTACCTGGGACTCAACAAGGAGGGTGGAATCATGAAGGGGAACCACGTCAAGAAGAACAAGGCCGCCGCACACTTCATACCGAAACCGCTCAAAGGTAAGACTAGTGGACTGCACTAAACCACGTATTATTTACTAAGAGTTTAAAAGAGTACTCCACCGATCTAGCATTGCACTCCTATAACATTGTTGGACTCGCAATGGACAAAAAAGTACCAAAATTGATGCAGCAGAACCAGAGATATATTTTTTATTCCACACATTCTTCTTCCTTGTCAAAAACTGCCACCTACATTACCCACAATGCAACTCGACCGCAGACAGTTCGGTGGGAGATTCAGCACCAAAGCTGTCATCACATTTTGATTGATTGAAATATTGCTAAACTCTGATTGATTCACAGAAATATGTCACATCACATTTTTCCAATGGAGCTCCGCCCACTTCAAACTAGTGAGAAAAACAAGGACAAAAGCAGAAGTACAGAAATATCTTATGTGAAATAAAAACAAAACTGTGCCAACTTTGGCAGAAAATAGTGTGTTCATGTAGGATCCCACCATTCAAAGTAGGAAGCTCATTGAGAAAATAGGTTTCCAGGCCTTTTAAAACATGTCTGGAGGGGATCTTAAAATAATCATGATTAAATAAGCAACAATCGATGTTAATGTTAGGAAAAATGTCCTTAATTATTGTTTAATGAGTTTAACATTTAAAAAACAAATCTGCTTCATCTGGACTCTGTGGGTGTGCTTTGATCAGATTTGATTGACAGTGGCGTCTCCCTGGCAACATAGGCAAACAATCCCACAACTGTCATCAGACTTTGACGCTGATTGTTAATTTGGTTAAGTCTGATTGGTGCATGGAAATACACAACATCACTTTCTTCCAACAGAGTCCCTCCAACAAATCAGACCGACTGAACACACAAAAGTCAAACACTTAGTCTGTTCATGTAGGACCCCATCGCTGAAAGTAAGAAGCTAAGTGAGAGAAAAGGGTTTCACGGCCTTTAATGCTTTTTTGTGCAGATAATTGTAAAATGCAATCCTTTTGCATTGTGAGGTCATGAGACAATCTCATTCTTGGAGGACTGTACACAAAAGTATGTTCACAATAGATGTAGATATTTTATGTGGGTACAGAATTATGACTTTTTCACATTTGTGAGAGCTTATTACTCAAAACCCAGACTATCAACTGAACAGAATCTCAGAAAATATGAAAGAAAGTATGGAAGATGTCCAGCTTCCATCACCCACCTACACTCAGTTTCCTGAACATATCTTTTACAGATGAATATAAAAAGAAAAGAACATTTTATTTTATCCATGGGAGACCTGGCTTAGATGGCACCAGTCCAGAGTTACAGACAGATATGAAAGCACATCCTAAACACGGTGTAAATGCAAGAAAGGGCCCATTAAAATGGAAAGACATAGTGTAAAATAATTTTGGAAATAGAACAATGAAAAAAAAACAAAAAAACAAAAACAAAAGAGAGACAAAAATAAAGAAGATTGGCTTTAATCAATCAATATTTTTATATTAACAATAGATCACATGACTACTTGTGACTATTACTCTAAGAATCCACTGTACACTACCTGCTCAGTACCAAAGGGTAGACAAAGTTAGCGACTAGCTGGTGAACATAGTGGAGCATTTAGCAGCTAAAGAGCCAGATATTTCCCTCAGGAGTTAGCGGAGAGCAAAACAGAGCTAAAAGGAGATTGAATATTGAACTTACATTCATCAGATGGACACAAGCACGACTCCAAATGAATGCTAATGTTGCTCTGTATCTGCTGGGTGTGTAAATAGGAGCAGCCTTGCAACTTAAATGGTGATTTATGTCATTGCAGCTTGTTTCCGCTGCCTCCAAGTGGCCAAACATATCAGCTATTGCAGGTTTAAGGAAAAAAAACAAAATTATAATTTTATGAAAAAATCATTAGTTTGTTTATCATTTATCATTACTTATAGTTTTATAGATCATCACATTACAGCTTAAATCTTAGCTTAGCATCGCAGGAATACCTCTTTGAAAGTAAAGTCAGAACTTGTTCTAAAACCAGAATTAATTAAGACTGATGACATAAAGCAAAGCTCTCAGTTATCTACATGCAGGAGAACTAAATGTACCTAACTGCCTGAACAAGGTGTGCATACCAAACCTGAGTGATTCATTTAGACCAACAACTTGATTAATAATTGAATTAATGATTCTTGTCTTGTGTGTGTCCGTGTGTGTGTGTTTGCACAGTGGCCATGTATAGGGAGCCCTCCCTCCATGACCTGACAGAACTCTCACGGTCAGGCAGCGGCACGCCGACCAAGAGTCGCAGCGCTTCGGCCCTACTTAACGGTGGAGGGAAGTCTCCAAGCAACAATGACTTATCCTAGCCCCCGACCCCTCACACCTCACACACTCACACACACACACACACACACACACACGCACACACACGCACACACACAGATCTCAGGCCGACATGCCCACACATCAGGCTGGTGAGGGGTAGGAGGAGGCAAGGAGAAAATGAAGGAGGACAGGAATGTGTTCTTCCACTTAACGGAGCCCACTGACTGTGATGTAAATAAATCAAGGACAATCAATCCGGCTGGCTCTGCTGCTCTGGTCTGCAGAGGGACAGGACCTGTGAATCTCTTCCCTTGACTAGGCTACTCTTCCTGCTGTATTATAACCAGAGAGAACAAGGGAGGGAGGGAGAGAAAGAAAGAAAAGAGGGATGGCGAGAGTAAGTCAGTCAGTCAGTCAGTCAGTCAGTCACATAGTCAGATAACAGACTGTTACAGAGAACCAAAGAGTCCAAGTATTAACTATGTTATTGCAGTGAAAAGGCAAGTGGCAAGAAAGTTACAGAGAAAGAGTGACAAAGGAAGGAAGGAAGTCTTTATCTATTCTACCGTACGCTATGTTTACACAGAGCTCATGGGGTTAAGTCATATTTTTAAAAATGACGAACGTATTCCTTGTACACTTATGAGGACTGACTTTGTTTGCATGCAGGTGTGTCTGAGTGAGTGAGTGTGTGTGTGTGTGTGTGTGTGTGTGTGTGTGTGTGTGTGTGTGTGTGTGAGTGGTTAAGTACATTCTGTGCTTGCAGTAGGTGTGTTGTGTGTGTGTGTGGGCAAGTGAGAGCGAGTGTGTGCGCACGCATGTGTCTGGGGGAGGGGGGGATTTTACCTTTTTAAGATCTGTTGTATATCAGACAAACCTCCTGAGGGCTTTAGCAGGTTAAAATAAGGTTTACTGTATATGCTTCCATGCTTACTTCTTACAAGCAATGCTGTTGTTTATCTTTCCGTTTGTTGTTGTTGTCCCTTGCTGTTTGTTTGTTGTTGCATGGAAGCTTGTGGACCTCTGCTCAGTAGCAGCATGCCGAGGGTCCTGTTTTTTTCTGGTCTTACGTGTTCCTGACCAAAAGAGAACACTAGTGAGCCAATAGTGTCGTACCAGAACACTAGTGAACCAATGTGAGGGTGTTGGAACACTACTGGACCAATAGTATTGCACCAGAACATGAGTGGACCAATGGTGTTGGACCAGAACCAGTTTAAGCAATGGGAGCACAGATCAACATAATATTTTGGTTCCTGCTGTGGACAAACTAGAAATGCACTAAATAAACTCTTTCTAAAGAAGTTAAAAGAGTGTCTTGTCTTATTTTGTTGATTCCCCATCTGCACCTGGGTTGTTGTCATATTGAAATGCTTTGAGTCTAGTTTACAATATTAGAGATTAAATCAACAGTATAAATGTTGCTTCACTGCTCAGGTTTAAAGTGTTAGTTCAAAGTTCATTTTCATACTTACTTCTAGTGGTGTGCAGATAGTTTCGGTTTTATTTGCCCAGGTTTTGTGATATCCGCTTCAGAGATCTCTGCCACCACCTCACTACAATGGAGGTGATTGGAATTTCATTTTTTTCAAGTAGTCCCTATGAAAACGTGCTGACGGTGACTTCTGTGAGTTATCCAGAGTAACAGAGACACTGATGTTGTTGCTGATTTGTTAAAATGTATTTTTTTTAATGCTGTAATGCTGACAAAAAAATGTAAACTATCTGCTTGCCCATGTACCATATACTAGGAATAAGTGAGAAAACATGTTTTATTTTTATTAATTAAGTATGATTCTGTTTCAATCCATACAGAGAAATGCAGCAGAACATTTCTCCCTTGTGTTATTCCAGTAGTTCTAAGCAGGTTTTGAGTATGTTATGTGTTCACACTGAAAAAGTGACACAAAAAGTATGCATACTAAAAAAAACTACTTGATTTTTGGGTGCAATGCATAGAAAAGACATGGAGCAGCTGCTTACACCATAAAAACAAATTAAAACTAAGTGTGGATGGTGATAACTACAAAAGCTTTGGAAGTATTGTATTATTGTAAGTTAGTACAAACTTGTATAAAAGTATGTTGATTTCTTGTATACTAACTGCAAAAGTGTGGAATTTGTTTGATTTTGCCACTAGATGGCGCTTGTAGTTCAGAGTTGTGATTCTGCTGTTGGTTTCTTACAGTAAACGTATCCTGGCAGGAAGTACCAGGCTGAGTCTAGAGAATTTAAGAAATGTGAACATTTAAACAAAGACACAAAATGAACAGTCCAGTAGACAAAGTTTCTTGATAAAGTAATATTTTACTCCAACATGTGTGTGTGTGTTCATATCTCTGTGGTGAACAGGAAAAACAGACAGGCATTTATCCTCAGATGATTCTGCTAAGTGGGGTGCTGAGGCTAATTTCCAAGACAAATACAACAAGATAAAGTGCAAAAGGCAAATATGAAAAAAATACACATATAATGGTTAAAAACCAATAGTTTCACATTGCAATAATAAACATTTAGTCATTGGTTTTAGAAACAGTGTCATACTCAATATGCTTTCCTAATGGTTTAAATACTCCTCACAAGATGTGGGATACTTCTCTCACTAATAAAGATAACTTAAGGTAATAATAATAATAATTTCTTTACTTTGATTTTTCATTTTACATTGACAAATATCCTGTAAAAAAAAAAAGGAATAAAATCAGTGGGCGTAGGTAGGAAGTCTTGCCTGTAACTCTGAACTCACAGTGTTGATGAACCACACTCTCCCTTTGCTATGCATTTCTATGAAATAATCACATTTTCACGTTCTGCAGCCCTGTGCAAATGTAAACACACATGCAAACCCACACAAACATATATATTTCATGTTCATAGTGATCCACATTAATACTGTACTGGTACATCAGTCAAGTCTGTCTTATTTACTGTGGTTGAGACAGCACCATGCTGCCTGGACTTGCAAATATTCCTCTTTTTCTTTATAGGTAACAAGAGGGAGGATTGTGTTAAAGTCTGTCCTCTTCCCCCTTTCTCCTCCTCTTCTTCTTCATCTTCTCAGTGCCAGTTATCTTGCTCTTCATCTACTTCTTCTTTTACACATCTTCCAGTCACAGCTCAGGTTTTTTATCACCATGAATCCATCTGTCGATCCGATTATGTTCAGTCTAGGTCGCCCTCTTTGACTCCCACTCCTGGAAACCATGAGACAGCACAAAGTGAGTAAAACATTTCTATCTGTCCTTGTCACACCCACCCACACACACACAAACTACAGCAGTCTTGCACACACACTCTACCTTTGCCTTCTGCATGACGTTCCCCTTGGAGGAGGCGTAAAGAGACGGAGGGCGTTTGCGAAGCTCCGATGCTGAGTTGACTGGCACAGTCTCATTGTAAACCTTTTCAACCTTACTGCCCTGTGCCTGTACACACACACACACACACAAATGTCGGATTTCACTCATTTAAAAGGAATAGTTTAAGTTTACGCTTATTCGCTTTCTTGTACTATTTTTTAGCCAGGAGCAGGGACTTCATGGAGTCTTGTCATTAATGCGAGGTTGCCAGGCAACAAGAGGAGACTGCAGGAGGTCACTGCCCACAGATAAGAAACAATCTAGCATGTATCTCCCTGTAAATCCACAATTTATTGTTTTTAGGCTTTGGTTTTTGTATGTATTAAACCAACAAGATATAACGTATTATTAATTAGTGAGCTTTAGAGGTGCTGGTAGGTAGATTTTGTTTTACCTATGCTGCTTCCAGTCATTATGCTATGCTAATTGGCTGCTGGCTGTAGCTTCATATTTAGCATACAGACATAAGAGCAGTATCGATCTGCTCATCTAACTCACAGCAATAAGGTGAATAAGCGTATATCCCAAAATGTCCAGCTATTTCAAAGCAGTGATAAATCACAATATACTGAGATTTGGTAATAAAATCAAGTGATGGGACACAGGTCTGCCACATAACAGCACTTTCAGAATATGTAATCTACCAAAGTTAAGTGGCCGTTAGCTCGACAAATGACAGATTTCTAAAACTCTTGGATTTCTCTTAGTGGTTCACAGTTTGTAGTTTTCTAAGAATTATACAGGAGAGGGTCTCTGCTGTAGCGGCCTACCTTGACGCTGATTTTGGTGTCGGTGGGCGGACCCAGAGCTCCTCTGGCCAATGATTTCTTCAGGTTTTCTTTGACCTCTGTCAGTCTGAGCTCCAGCTCCACCCTCTCCTCCTCTTTCTGTTTACACAGCGTCTCCAGCTTGGCTAACCGCTGTTCCACACCATGACCTGCACACACACACACACACACACACACACACACACACACACACACACACACACACACACACGTAGTTAGTACTGCTACGAAGCTGAAGTTTAAACAGTGCTGCGTGTGTGATTTGTCACTGACCTGTAACGCTCTTCATCTCCTCCTTCACCTCCTTCTTCTCCCTGCGGAGGGAAATCAGTGCATTTCTGAGCTCTTCCTTTTGCTTCTCCAGCTCCTCTTTCTGCGTCAGGTACCGCCTGGCATCCTCCTCTGCGCGCGTCTTCCCATACCGTGCATACTGATTTACATCTGACAGAATACATGGCAGAATACAAACAGACAGATCAATGCTGGTGCAGATTTATGATGAGAATAAATGAGAGTTATTGAGCTATCCACCTTGACAATCCTGATCAGGAGAAGCCAGATGTAACGTATCTGACAATTTTCAGCCACATTTTCTATCATATCATTTTTATGTAGCCAGTCTGATCAATCATGAAACGAAAGGAGACTCACTGGAGGCGTGTCTCTTGATGGCAGCCTGTTGCTCAGTTTTTTCAGAGTCCCTGCTGGAGAAGGAGGCATGACGTCTCACCTGCCCAGCTCTGCTCTCAACATCCTCCTCCTGTATGAAAAACAAGGACACATTCAACATTTACAACATTTCTAGAGCCCATTTTATTTTTATGGATCTATATGTTTTTTAAAACTGTACAGCGAAAGCCATAAAGGGAGACTTATATGCGTAATTTAATAATTCTGATCTTGAACATCCATCCACAAATTCAAACATGTGCAATAGCAGAATAACAGAGGCAGAAGTCACATATTCATTTTATAATAATTATATATATATTATATAATAATTTTAAAGTAATTTTAGATAAATCTGCAACTGAACATGATAGGAGGAAGAGATGATCAGTGGTGGGAGTAGAGAAGCAGAATAAGACTGGGAAAGCGTAAAGCGTCTCCAAGTTTATTGATATTGTATTTTATCACTGGTTCACATGATGTTTCCTCACCGCAACACTTTCATAGACCTCATCATATGTTCTGGAGTCTGTTGAGGCACTGCTGGAGGAAGCAGCAGTGGTAGTGGCCCATCTGAGAGGAAAAAACAGAGAGGCACAGACAGATGTATTTCAGGATAACAGCCATGAAAAGACACAGAAAACTCTAGATAACTACATGCAGAAACACACAAACATATACTGTAGGAAATGACTCACAGGAAGGAGTTTCTGGCAGCGTGCCGTATGTCAGTGAGCGTATCCACGTCGATGTAGTCGTAGTGCAGCTCTTCAGGGAGAGTGGCGCTGCCGGTCTCTGCAAACAACACACCCAGCCAGCGGCCTAGATCCTCTGAGCAGCTGGTCTGATGGACACACACACACACACACACACACACACACACACACACACACACACACACACACACACAAAGAAAGTTACTTGGTTTCCAGAAAAATGTAGGTGTGTCATCCCTCGACACACATTAACTGTCTGTCTCATCTGTGTCCATAATGATAGGAAAAAGATTCATGAAAAGCAAACTAATATAGTACCTCTAAAGAAGCTAGTTCATTGCCTGCCTGCAGGATGCAGAAGGAGAAGGGGTGTTTAGGGCCGAGGCCACCGGGCACCACCTCTGCACCTTTGAGCGGCACCACAATGACTGGTGGCCGCTGGTCTCCAGGGTCCTTCTGCAGGTACAAGCTTCCATCTCGCACCACGCACCAACGCTCCTTCCAAGAGCCGCTCACACACACGCTGAGGTAGCCTGTGGAGATAGAGAGGAGGAATGTGAAAATGATGGCCGACATGTTTAGAAATGTTTAGTGTCTTTAGTTTATATTCAAGTCACTCTGTCAAAAATGTCAGCAAAGTTAAACTTTTCAGTCTATGTATTCACTTTAAATATCCTTTAAGAAAATATTTTCTACACTGAACAACAAATGTATCTGTTTGTTCCTGAAAATGTACTTTACTCGCTGTCAGACCAAGTGATATGTTCAAATCCTGAACAGCATTTTTAGGCTGCATCATTAGTATCATTACAGTACAGTAACTTTGGGAATTTAAAATAAGATTTGTAAGAGTTTGAAAACACCGAAGCTGTGTAACATGCATTAGTTATGATGAACCCAACATTGTTCCGGTATGGTACAAGTGTTAACAAATTGTGTGACTATTTCATTAATTTATTTGAAGATTGGCAAAAAAACCCATCTTTTATTAAGGGAGGATTTACGGTCTGCACAAAAAATATTACATCTTTTTATGTTTTTTTTTCTTTTTAACCTATTACTGTAGTTTAGTTACTTTAATGTGTCACTTTTATTTATTTTTTGTTTTCATGATGTAAACTCAGCACTTGTGAAAGAGGGCTTCTGTTTCTCAATGTTTTTTTTTTTTTACCAAGTGTAAATAAAGATTATATATATTTGAGTAATTCAACAGAATACAATTCTGATTTCTGAAACACGTACAATAATTTTACAGCACGATGGTGGTCATAAGTTTCTGCCTACAGTGGCTTTTCTCACGTTTTGAATCGTATATCACAGGCATCAACTTGTTTCAAACCAAACTTCTCCTTTACTTTTTAACATTAATGTAAAACTGCTTCATTCGTTGATCAGTCACTTGAATAACCAAACTAACCAACCAGCCAGTCACTCAACCAAATAGCTTCTTGATCAGTTTGTGTCCTCACCACAGCGTGGGTTGTCATGGTGACCAGAAGACGAGGGAGGCTCTCCCGGTAAAGGAGGTTTCCGTTTGGAGAAAGTGATGATCCGATTGATTTTCTTCCCTGCTGCTCGGCTCATCGACCCCGTCAGCTCTGAGAACGCTCCGCGCTTCCCCCTGTCTGAAATCAAACATACCCTGGTCAGACCGTGCTGTGGTTGACAATGTGGCCATAGAGTCGAGGAGCACTTGATATACAGTATCTGGGAGATTAACTTTAAACCAAAAAACCAAAAACATGTGATGAAAACTGAAAGAGAATCAAAGTTTTCAAGTGAGGGACATTCTTGTGAAAACTCAACCTCCACCAAGTCATTGTACTTCAATAATAATATATTGTATTCAATTCCAGAGATGTCTTTTATTTATTCAACCTATCCCTAGAGTGTGTTTGCGTGTCCATACTGCATGTGCCAGGTGCTGCAGCACTCTGTCCTCGCTGCTTCCTATGATGTCAGTGGGAGACAATCGCAGGAAGAGGACAGGAAGGATGTCATATCTGTTCGCGCCTCACTTCCCGTCTCTCCCTCTCTCTCATGTCTCTTTAGGCTCAGAGCCGCTCGGTCAGTAAACAGGTCGTAACAATACTGAAACAACACGACTGTGTTTGGCCTATATTTTGACCCAACATCATGGATCCCCTGGTTTATCCTTCCTGATTTTGTGGATAGATAGTAACAAAAATAGTGTATGTGCTTTTGATCAGACTCTCAAAAGGATGTGTGTGTGTGTGTGTGTATGTACTTGTGGGGACTTGAGTTTAAGACCCTTGGAAAGCAACATTTTAGCCAGTGTTCACTTCCTCTAAGGGCCATTTGAGGGTTAAGATTTGGTTTTAGGTATAGGTTAAGGTTAGAGTTAGGGGCCACTAATACTAATATTAGCACTTTTGCACAATAATAATGTATTTTTTACATTGTACGTTTTTTTTTAATCAACAACACTAAATGTTTGCAATATTTCGTCTATCCTTATTGATATAAATGGGGTGAAAAAATATATCAGAAAAGCCTCTCATTATAACGCAATACAATTCCACAGTACCACAAACTACAACTTCTAAATTCAGTGAATCTGCACTTTGACAGTTTCAACAAAAACTGAACATTACAACCTTAAGTTTTGAGTATTTGTTATATCAATATCCTTCTCTTTTCACTTCCTGTAAAACGTAAAAATATTTTTGATGACTAATCCTGAACTTGTTGCGGTTACATAAATGGATCCAATCAAACATGATTTGGAGTGCTAGCTAACCCCGCCCATTATTTACTGGACTTGACCGTTAGCTAGCAAAGCAATGTCATAGTAGGAGGTGTGTGTTTGGGTTCCAGTTGGCAAAAACTTTGTTTGTATTTCCAAAGAATGTGACTGAGGTCTAATTTATTCATTTCACCCTCCTCCTCCTGATCTAACCACGTGGGTGGGGGAGGTGGAGGTGGAGATGGAGGTGAACAGTCCTAAAGCACAGCCCCGATGTCTCTATGCAAACTCTAGAGACATCATGGACAAATCTTTAAATATGTAAAGTAAAATGTTAAAGTAATTATTGTCTGATTTGCAGTTACATCAACATCATACATATGTAAGAGTACTCTGCTGTATCCCTCAGCTTTATTCACTGAACGACAATTAAAAAATGGTCAATCAATCGAGGTAAACCTACTCAGTGAGTCAGTGGTGTCCCGTCCTGGTCCCTGTGCAGTGGACTGGCTGTCTGCTGTTGGCCCGCTGTCTGAGTCTGATGCCTGCCGGTCACACTGCAGCACCTGGCAAAGAAAAAGTAGAAACCTTTATCACTTCTCTTTCCTCGTTAAAGGAGATGAGAGGAATAACATATATCTGTCCTGTTTAAACAAAGCCTTCTGTCCTTCAACTGAGCAAAATCACGTCAACTAAAATGACACAGAAATTTCTTGACATATGTTTTATTGACTTTATGTATTTTTAAAACTGTTCTGCCAACTTGGGGTGTAACTGCCATGTCACCATGCATTTAGCTCGTTGGCTCTGCAGCTGTGCGCCAAAACTTTGTTGAGGGTTTGAAGCTCTTTGAAAACCTGCCAGCTCAGCAACCGCAATAATGTCACCTCACTCACTCCTTGTAACTAGAAGCCAAAGGAACAGTTGTGTCATGCGTGGGCTGAAAGAGGTGATGTCAGCGAAAGACATTGAAATGTAAAAAGTATAGATTCAGAATGAAGGAAAGAAATGGATATTATAGTAAGGTAAAACTCAGACTTAGTGAGATGGAACTGTTAAACTGGCACAGGGAGCCTCATTTGGACAGAAAATTCAAGAAATTCGCGACTGTTTTATGGGCAAATCTTATGACATACAGAAGCAAAAACAGACTGACACTCAAAGACACATGCAGAAATACGTACACACATACACGCACCTTGTCAAGCTCCAACTTCCTCTGTATAATGGGAGAAGTGGATCCGTCCAGTCCTTCAGTGTTGCTACTCTGGCTGCCAACATCTTGCACCACCTGGTTCCAGAAAAAGAAAACCTTCATTTCCAAAAAACCCTGTGTTCTCCCCTCAACCACATCCCCCTGTGTCTCCCCCAACTCCTGTCTGTCAGCACCAGCCTTCTGATATAGTGAATAAACGTACCTTGAGCCATCGCTGGGCCTGCTCTTTACTCTGAACAGCCAGGACTAGAGCTTCGCCTCCGGGCAACGAGAAGCGCAACTCGTGTCTCTTTTTCCGTCCTTCCTTTGGGACATAGATGACGTTACACAGATTCAGCGGGAGCTCTGTGTGGGGAGTGCTCTCTTTGATGCTTTTATAGCACTGCAAAAGAGAGATATAGAGAGACAGACTTTGATGCTATTTGATGCTATTTCACTTTGGTACTAAAATGTAACCTTTGAAAATTTCCTAGCAATGTCATTTTAAGGTTACAATAACTTTTTTTTCATCTGAAACTAAATGAAAGGTAACCATTATAGCTACTAGCATAACTTTGAGGAAGCATTTGTAACAATTGTACCTTTAATGTTGATGCAGAAATCCAACGGTGCTGGCCCCCTGCCTTCTGTAGTTAACTATAGCTTACAATACGTTTGAAAAATCATATTAGCTTAGCTTACTCTTGTTGATATTAGTGATGATTATTCTTTTTAACATCCATTTTTCTGTCTGACTATGTATCATTTTGTTTTTTGTGTTCCACTTGTTGACACCTGTGATTGATGATCACTTAATTGTTTTCTGAAGGTTACAGCCAATGTGAAAGACACAGTTTGGTTACTTGTTGTAGATTGCCTTCATTTTGCAATATGTATATAATGTGTTTGTTAGTGCTGTTTGTGTCTGATGAAGATTGATTGAAACGTCCCACAGCAACAGTAAATAACTTAATAATTGTGGAAACAAAGAACAATTCTTTGCCTTAATGTCTCCTGTGTGCTTCAGCACCTGTTGAAGAGTTTTTTGGATGTGCATACTTTTAATCTCCAACATTTAGCCCTAATTAATACCAGATATACATTAGATCCTTTGGTTTGAAAGTTTAAACAAACATAACATACAACATAAACAGCTCTATTTACCTGCAGTTTATTGTCTCGGACAACGACTAGCTGTTTAGCCCACTGGCCAAAGCGTTTCTTTCGCAGCAGGAAGGCACAGATGTGGCAGTCTCTAACTGGTCCTTCTGGGCCCTCCTCAGCCGTCCATCTCTGAGGTCGGTCCCGCCCCTTGGCCTCTTCTTCCTCTTCTTCGTAAGACTCGTAGGAGCTGCTCAGAGCATCTGAGTCATTGTCTGAGCACCAAAAATAACATAAATGATTAATTTACAATTCAATTTCTGGTTCTGTTCATTCATGTATTCTGTGTACTTTGCGGTCAGAACATGCCTCTGTTTATATTTGTAAATTTGAACTGCTAGCAAGAGAGGGCAGACTCACAGGAGTTTTTGGGAGGTCCATTAATCCTGGTGGTGGGGTAGTTATTGTCTGCATCTTCATAGTACGCATCCTCCACAGAGTTCCTGGAAGCTACAGGAGAGGAGCACAAGAGTCGAGATGAGATAAAAAAAGACATATGAGAAAGATAAACTAATAATTCACTTAGTTATAATTATTCATGAGTGTGCAAATCTGTGTTTTTGAGTTTGTACAGAACTGTTAATATTGGTGGTAAAGTACTGAGGGGTGGATCCAGGATCTAGAGGAACAGCCTCTTCATAGTAGTCATCAGGAAGGGGGGTGGTTGGCAGAGGAGGGGGCGTGTCAGTCGGTGTCTGAGGTGAAAGTTAAACCAACATGTTAGTTACGAGGACAAGAAAGACAGATGGGCTCACAGGTAGACGACTTACAGATTTATTAGGATGAGTCTTCTCCTCTTCCTCTTTGTGCTCTTTCTGCTCCACTGGAGATGCACTGAGCATGTGCAAATCACAGTCTGGTGGAACAACAGAGGCTTAGTGTTATCATAAATATAATATATAGGTACAATACAGTTTTATTTTATTGCACATTTTGTAGATGTTGTGGTATGATGATTGAAAATAAACAATAATGATAATTTCTACACAAGACGTTGAACTGGTTTGAAGGTGCTTTGAAGGTCTACTCACCAAAATCCTCAAACAGAGACTCTACAAAGCTGGTCCCGTTTCCATAGAGACAGCTGTTCATGTAGACGTCTGACCCATTGACTGTGGAAAAGATAAATTAGGGGTTGGAAATAGGATCAAAGTTAGGGTTGGGATTGTGGTCTATGCTAAGGTCAGGAGAGTCAGGATTACCAGACTCACAAATAGGCAAGTGAGTGCTACTCAGTGAGTATCAATACTACTAATTTGGCTGTAAAAAGCTGAGTTGATGTGGAATATGCTAATGTACTGCGTAAAACCCTAAAGAGTGAGTATCTGCAGGGCAGCCTGGGTTCATTCAAACAATTGAGGGCGTGTTACTATGAGGATGTTTTGCTTTTCTTCTTTCTTTGACCTCCTCTCATCATCCTCTTTAAACTTTACAATTCATTATCCTCTTACCCCAATCCCTTTATCCTCTCCGACGTCCTGTATTCTCCGAGATAAACAAGGATCTACTGTAAAGACCTCTGTAAGATTTGATGTCATGGAGGCTGCATTGTGTTGCATGTTTCTCACTACAATTTCTCTGCTGTATCTTAAGCGGTGTTGGCTCATGACAGGAAGGTTGACCCATTGCATAAAGAGGAGTAAGAAAGAAATGCTCTGTCCCTGTCTAAATAAACACTGTTGTTGTGACCTTAAACAAATTGCTCAACTTAGAAATGCTTTGGCTGAACTGCCGCACGTGTCACACTGAATTAATGTGAAGAAGGATGCAGCTGAAAAACCGCAAGCGTGCTCAGTCAGATTCCATTAGACAAATAAAAGTCACCATAATACTTAAATTTCCCTGTAAGACTTTACGTTTTGTTACCTTTGCTGTGTCAAACCTGCAGTAGCTTGAAATTAAGTGCTGCTTGTAACTTACTGATGTGACAAGACTCAAGCCAGGCTCAGAGAAATAACAATAAAAAAAAGCATGAAAAAGTAATGTAATGCTTTGGGTCCAATGCAATGGACTAAACAAATTTGTGAATGTGGTGTTTTGTGCTGTACAGGAGTTAATGGAAGCTACATTATGTCAACTGTACCAAGTGCAATTGGTACAAAATATTGGTATTATGCTTAAAAGATAAATATTACTATTGGGGTGGCTGTCAATTAATTAAGTTTAAAGGGGTTTGTCACATCGCTGCACCTAATATGCTACTAATAAGGTAAGAAATAGAAAGGTTATGTACACTGCCCCCTCCATCGGAGACTTAATTCTGTACCTGACAGCTGCAGTGAGTCCAGGATGTTACGTATTGAGGCCATCTTGTCAGCAGTGGCAGGACTGACCGTCTCGTGGTCCAGCATCTTCAGCAGAGAGCCTAGCTCGTTCACAAGTCGCTCCATCACCACTGAAAACCACAAAAAAAAAAAATAATAATAATAATAATACAAATAATACAAAATAACCTATTATTATTATGTTTGCAGGATGAGAATAAAATATTCTTTGGAATCAAGCACCATCATGTCATTATGGGAAAGCCCACACTGCAGACTCTTAACATGGCTAAAATGCTTGTGCATCAAATATTAATTTAACACAAGCATGCAAGGCCATACAGGCAAGTATGAGCAAATCTGGCAGTTAATGAAGGGCATGAAGTCAGTTTGGAACTCAGCTTACCACCTGTTGCAACAGCTGACAGGGAGGAGATATTTACCATCCTAACACATCGCCCTATTCATTGTGTCCGCCTCAGAGTCAGTCTTTTTGCGTATTGTGAGTTTTCTGTCTGTTCCCTTCTTCCTGCACCACCACAGATCCAAGTCCTACTTTCAATTTGGACATTTCAAGCTTTCTTTGAAAAATAATTGTTTTCATGTCAAGCGCTGACATCCTGTGTGTCTATGTGTGTCTGTCTATGTGTGTGTGTGTGTCTGCGTGTGTGTTTTGTTGACCTTGACATTGTTCCAAAAGCTCTGCCACACACTCACACATCCTGCTGACAAAGAGAGGTGGGGGGGTCAAAGGAAAAAGAGAGAAAAGGAGGTGAAGAGGAGGGGACAGGAAGCTTCCTTCCCTAAAGGAAATGGAGCCAAAGTAAAGAAGAAAATCTGTAGTTCCACTAGATATAGATTAAGATATGGTTACCAGACTGCCTGTAGCACTGAGTTAGTTCATTCAGCTGATCATTCATTCATAAGAGAAGTCTGAGAGGCAGACGTTTCACATGAAGGATATTAGTTTGGGTCTTAAGCAAACAGCTTTTCTCCAGTTCTGTAGTAGTGTAATCGGCTGACCTTTAATTAAATACTGGATGTTGGCCACTATTAATATGATGAAGGGTTATTCTTGCCATGAAACAGGTGGAGTGGATCATTCTGAGTTTAAGCTGCTAACCCTAAAATTATTTCATTTCAGTGGGAAGTTTTATTACGTGCTCTTTGAGTGGCTTTTTTTTTTTTCATGCTGCCAAGAAAAATATTTTGGGGACACATTTAATCTTTGTCATTTTTGGCATTAAAATTATAAAATTTACAATGTAATTTCACCCAAAATAGAAAAAAAAAGGTGACAGGAAGTTCAAGGACACTTCAAGTAGGGATGCTGGACATAAAATTGTGTTTTCTTTATGTCACTGTGCTGTCCACTGACAAAGTAATCTACTTCTTTTATAAATCTTCTCTAAGAATAAAAAAAAAGGCCCTTTTGACTCATTGCCCTTCTTACAGGGGTGAGTAGTCAGATGTGTGTGAAAAAATACAAAACATAAAGTTTCTAGTGGCAGGTAAACATAGATGCTTAAGGATGAAATACACTGACAAATCTGCAAATCTTTTGAAGAACTGGTACAAGGGTTAAGTTAAAATAACTTCTCTCACATCTAGTGAGGACAGAGAGAGTGAGAGAAAAGCCCTCACTCTCCCATGGCCTCATCCGCCGCCCCCCCAGTCTGACAATACTCTATTGTCTCCACAAGGGCCAAAATTAGATGGCCACAATGCTCCGCAAGACCGGAGCAAACAATACAATCTCAGAAAACTCCAACAAAAAAAAAAAAACAGGAACTAACACACACACACAGTCTAAGGGGCGTGGTGCAACGCAGCTGCATCGTCTCGATCCATGGGCATTCAGGGTTAAAGGATATATCTCCAGCAGCTGTGTGTGTGTGTGTGTGTGTGTGTAGTATTTCTCGGCCAGCAGCTGTGGTTTCCTGTCTTAGCTGTCGACAGACGCCTCTCTCCGCTCCTTCCTGATCTTGACTCTCTCCTCCATCCTACTGCGAGTCTCACCTCCTCCTGCTCTCGCCCGTCCTCCCACTTTCCCCTCTCTCTTTTTCCATTTCTCTCCATCCTGCTGCTTCTCGTTCTGTCCCAACATCCTCTGTCGTCCTAAACTCTCCCGCCATCTCCGTTCACACGTTTGCATCCAGATTTATTTTGTCACCATCTACTGAACAAGCAGTTAAGAAGTTTCTCAGCTGATCTTTACTCAAATTGAAGATCTATTGTACTTCACTTCTCCGGGAAATGTTGCAACACTGGCTAAAAAAACAAACACAAGAGTCAATGTAATCAATCTCAGTGTAAACAAAGCCAGTAGTGGGCTGATGGAGTTTCAGACTGGCCTTTGGTCTATTTTTTGTTTCTTGAAGTCTAACTTTACACAGTCAAGGCCATCCATTAATTTGCTCTTTCTCTCTCTCTCTCTCTCTCTCTCTCTCTCTGTGTGTCTCTCTCTCTCTTTGTCCCTCGGAGGGACCGGAGGGTTCAGAAGCTGAGAATCAGCTGTTCTGGAGGCTTGTGGTCAGTCTCACCCACAGAGGGATCTTTGTAACCCCCCTTTCCACACACACACACACACACACACACACACACACACACACACACACACAGCACAGATTTCCTCTTCGAATGTTTTCGCTGATGGACACAGACATTCACTGAACTCTTAAACAGAGACATCATCCTATACAGAGAAAACATACAGTCACAAGAGTACTTTGGAAAATGTGTGTGTGTGTGTGTGTGTGCTCTTCTACATACATTTTTGTGTGTTTCCGCAGACAGACTTCCTGATGAAGGTCAGTCATGAGACCTGAGCCATGAGACTCTCATTTGAACTGATCTGTTTGGTTGCCGCTCAGAACAAAACAAGTACTACTCACTGCTGCTGCTGTTTATCTCACCACATAATGCTTATGGGCGGCAGGGTGACAGAGAAAAGATCCTTTCCTCCTCCTAACCTGGAGCCTTTCACTCCCATCCATTACACGTCTAACCCACCAATCACACCAATCCGAGGCTAACCTCCACCCTGACTTGCCTCTCCCATCTTAACTATCCCTCCTTTATATTTTCTTTCCCAACACTTCAGGACTAGGAAGACATATATGACAGCACTGAACTGAATTGCTTGTTGTTTCCATGACTTATGTTACCATTATTATCTGTAACAGGAACATTCAAGGTATACTTATGTGACACAAACATACGCTTTTCATGCCTTTTTCAAGTTAAGAGAATTTCAAGCCTCCAAAGTGCAGCAGGCGCCCTCTTCCTGCCTCCCCCACACTCCTAGATGCTGAGGTCTCTCAAGATCCCACATTCTCCCTTCCACTCCTTTCTTTCTCGCCCTCCCTCGCTGATCCTTTCCTTTTAACTCCTTTCCCTCGTCTGCCTCCCTCCGTCCCTTCTCCAGACACCCATCCTCTTCAGACGGAGGTCAGAGTTCAAGTCTTGGCGGCCCCAGCAGCCCCCTCTGAGACAAAAGTCCACTTCAGAGATTCAGCATCCCCTAATTCATATTTTCGTGACAACAGTAGATGGTGTCACTGCTCGCCCGGGGTTAGCATTCAGTCAGACACTTTAAAAAGTCCCCTCCAGAACCAAGCTGGGCAAGATCTTTAAAAAGAAACAGCTGTGGGGAAAACAGTCTCTTTTTCACATTCTTTCAGTATCTTATCACTTTCCTCAGATAGTAAATGGTGAGGAGACACAGGAAGCAGAGGAGCATGACACTGGCGCAGACACTGTGGCACAGCATGAGGTTAATTTGAAACCCAGACTGTTGTGCTGTGGTTTCACCAGGTGAGGAGGAGCCATTATAGTGACCATGGGAAAGCCACGTCTTGGTTAATTAAGAAAATTCTGATGCATGCTGGTGTGAAAAAGAATCCCCTTTCTTCCAGTTGAAGGAAAAGTTTGATATTTTGGGAGATACTATTTCTTGCGGTGTGTTAGATGAGAAGGTCGATACCACTCTCATGTCTGTACGCTAAAAATGAATCAGCAGCCGGCTAACTTAGCTTAGCACAAAGACTGGAAAACTACGCAACACGCATATTTCCTAAAATATTTCCTTTTCTTACTGCAGTGATGTTTTTGACTTTAGCATTAAATCAAGTGGCTCAATGTCATGTGAAAGTGTTGCTTGCAGTGCCAAAACCACTAAAACAAAAAGACACCCAACTCTGCAGATCTCTTTTAAACAGTTCAAAAGAACAGTTCGAAATTTAGGAAATACACTTATTTGCTTTCTTGCCAAGAGTTAGATGAAAAGATTGGTGTTACTCTCATGTCTGTACTGTAAATATGAAGCTGGAGCCAGAAGACAGTTAGCTTAGCTTAGCACTGAGACTGGCAACAGGGAAACAGCTCGCCTGACTCTGTTCAGCTCTGTAAAAAAAAAAAAAATCTGCCTTCCAGCACAAAATATCTTTTTGTTTAATCTGTACAAAACCTGCAGTGTAAAAACAACAGGCTGTGGTTTTATGGGTACCTTATAAAAAGCGTTGGTCACAGCATTGGTCACATGCCTGCACACACACAGAGACACAAACACCCACCCAAACACTATTATTCTATGACTGTTTTTTCCCCGGGAGTGATATGGTGGTGATGATGATAATATAACCATCAGCTGGACAAAACATGATCCAGTGTTTGTCCTGTTTGGTAGAAGAGTGTTATCACCACATCAGCTTAGTTTCTACCTACGCCAGACCAACATGGGTGACATGTACAGACCTGCTGCTTCGAACGTCTCTGTCTGTTGAACTGCAGTAGATTTGCAGCAGAGCTCATTTCCAACTGTATGACAGAGACCAAAACGGTGAAAAGGAGTTTACAGAGGCGAGGTAATTCCTCTGCCCTTTGAGATATCCCTTAAATCAAGAAAGAGGTCTGGACCTTCTGGAAAGAGGGGGTGGGTGGAGGATCACTGGGTGAGGAGGACGAAAAGGGAAAAGGAAATGTAAGAGAACCATGGTCGAGGTCAAGGCTTGTGACAGTTGCTAAACAGAAAACTGGTGTGTGGGCGTACAAATACCGTAATAAGTATTATTATAAAATTGTATACAGTTTTGTATCCTGCTTTGTATGCATGTAAGAGAGAGTAATTATTATTCAAAATTCCTCTGCCTTACCAAACCATTTTTCATTTTTCAATTTCTACAAATTCCTCCCATTTGTTGCAGCAGTTGCGATATTGGCCTAGGACGCTATTATCAATTATTCCTGTTTTTTTTTCCACAGAGAGAATATTTTTTTCTTGAGTGCACAGCTGCACAACTGTTTGGCCACAAAACACTTTGGTTGTACTGTATAAGCTGCTTGTGTCCGAGTGTTTCATAGGCCTTTTTCATGGAAGACATGATTTTGACATGTCACAGTAGGAAAAGCACAGCTGCAAATAATACATTAAATGATGGTTTCAGGGTCCTGGTATTGTGCATGCTGGCTCACTGACTTACTGGGACACTTGAATAGAAAAGCTCCATCATTAATGTTATTAGTAACACCTGTGCTTTTCCTACTATGTCATTCAAAATGTCTGATGTGAAAAAGACATACTGAGAAACACTATATGGTCTGATGTGACTAATGTCACATTGGTAGTAGATGTTATAACAGTGCATCCACAGTGCAGTGATTTAGTACACAGCACTTATCATTTATATCACTGTCATCATCATCATCATCATTGTCATCACATGATGATTATGATTACATGGCTGTACAAGAGCTGGTCCACTACTGTGATTTAAAATAGTTTGAAGGCTGATCTGGGGATGCATTTATGCTCAGGCTTGAACCGTGTCAGTAGTTTTGATTTTTGAACAGTGTCAGTAGTTTTGGCTCAATGTGACTGAGTTTTGCTTCTAAAATTAGGATGAGCTATTTCTTTTACCTCAATTTATCCTTCTATTTAAGGGAACTGACATAATTTTTGTGTAAATGCATGCCTAAATAATGGGCCTATTAGACCAATGACCTGTAGGCAACATAATGGGGTGTTTTAAGGAAGCATGAATGAATACTTTTCCACTGACTGATTTTTGTCCATAATGGCCATTGTTTCCCTCAACATAGTCACTTGTGATCCTCGTTTGCCAGATTTTCAATTTAGGCCACTGCTTCATCACCTGGTGTCACATAATGCAGCTTCCTGTGTGCAGCACTGTGGCCTGAAGGCTCTGAAACAGAGCAGCCATTCAGCTCCTGCTGCAGCAGCTTCACTTCCAGCGGCGCAGCTTCCAACGGGGCACTTCTGTGTTGGTGTCGGATTGCATCACTCTACCTGAGCGAGGACACCTCCTCCTCCATCCACACACACACACACACGCACACGCACACACACACACACACACACAGACAGCGCACCAACCGGCGTGTGACATCACTCTCCCGTTAAGGGCGCGAGGCGCACTTGGGAAACTGAGTGATGGTTCTTCCATTCAGACGTGTTTAATAACAACTCAAATAAAATCAAAATGTAGTATCTCTGTTGTTTTAAATGTCAAACTGCATCTAATTTCTTCTGAGTTTTAAGTGACAAATATGGTGATGAATGATATTTTAATTGGCTATTTATCTGTTTGTGTAGCGCGTTTGTGACCATATAGGCTTATCTATGTATCTCCTTAGACTTTAAATGTAGCCTACATGTATGCCTTCCTATTTATGGAGGCTTCTTCTTAAAGTTATTACACGGTTACTGTAGTTTTCTTTGTCGCGAATAAGTATGAACATGTGATATTAAACGAGAGACTGTTACTCACCACTTTGGCGTTTGGAGTCCATGTCGTTTGGATCTTATTTCCAGTAATAATCCCGTAGTTGTTTCATTTAAAAGCGACGGTTAGCAACATGTGAAGCGTGTTCTCCACAGACACAGCGGAGCTCTGTCAGCCTCCGTGCGGCCAAGTGAGTCAGAGCGGCGGCTTCAGTTTATAGTTTGACTCGGCAGCCGCTGGTTCATCATCCATGGCTCCCCCGGGTCCTAGTGCTAGTCACAGCAATTCTACTAAGTATTGGGTTTACCACACATGTTTCATGCTATGACTCTACAGAGACACATATATTGTGGCAGCACTAGTCACATTTGAGGAGATGTAATCCCTTGAGACCACAATATTACATTAAACAAAGCAAATTAAATTACAGCAGTCCAACATTTCCAGACTTTCCTGGATGAGCCACTTTAATCCTTTCAAAAACCTGCTGACCCAATGACCCCTAAACCAAAAACTACAAGCCTGTTCAAGATCCCAACCATCATCATGTACATTCAAGGTGAGTGAATAATAATGAGGACAATAGATAATAAAATAGTGATGCTTGAACCATTTATTCAGTAGGTGTAGCGACAGAGAGACCTGTAAACACACACACAAATTTCATGGTTTCAGTTCCTGCAGTAGAGAGCAACATTATTCCATCTGTTACATTCAATTACAACAAACTACCCAACACATTCTGTTCCTATTAAATCCATTTCAATAACACTTTGTTTTTGTGACGCCTGTCAACTCTTGATTAAACTTTCTTTGTGAGCACTTTTTTATCCCTTTGCATCTTTCTTTGTTTATCTCTTCACACATTCCTTTCCTTGTTACTTCCTCCTTTTCTCCACCTTCTTTCTTTCACCTCTTCCTATTTCCTTCCTTCACTTCAGAATTGTTTCTGGTCTTTATTCAGGGTGCTTCTGAATAATCATCCATGAAAATCCTCTATTAGTCATTTGTTGTAATTACACAGACACACACACAAACTCCACAAACATGATTCAGTCTGGTTTAATTGTAATCCAGCAGCTGAAGTTCTGAGCTTTGTCACCAGTGCAGCTGCAAGTATGAATTAACAAAAACTTTGATTTCTTTAAATAAAACAAGTGAAACACAGATATCTTATTCTAAAGTGTGTGTAGTACTAAAACCTGATTTCTAAACTTAACTAAAGTCTCTGAGCTCAGAGCCATGACACAGTTCATTCACATTAAACCTTACAACCACATCATATTTCAAAAACCACTTCAGTGAACTGTACAGTCTGCTCTTGTCAGAGAGAAGAACTCTAAACACAAATCAAACACATGCCAGTATATAAAAAAAAGAGGAAAACCTTTGGTTTTCAGTATTAGCACATTATAAAAACACCATGTGTGTATCACATTCAATAACCATAATGTTGAGAATCACACTATTCTCGTCCGTCTGTCTTGTCAGCTTATGAGTCGCTGAGGAAAATGGCTATGTGTCTAAAACTGGATCCTTTTGCCTTCAACAACATGCCACTCTGTCTTCCAGGCAGCACATTTGCTTCCCAAACTGTCTCCCTCATTTTCAGCATGAATGCAAGTTTGGCTGTGTGGGGCAGACCCTCAGTATGGCACAAAGTACCACAGCTTACAGTCTGCCTGTTCAAGTATCAGACTGCCAAACTGGTGCTCCTGTTACCACACTGCCATCTGCTGGTAGGAGAGGGGGAAGCAGCCAACTCCTCGCTCATTAACTTTCTGGCTGTTGCAGCCCCAGTGTGGCTCATCTTTTTATTCCACTTTTGGCCAGTTGGCTGACTTCATATGTATTGTGTAAGAAGTCCAAGATCAGGAGGCCAACAGTTCTGCTCTTGCCGCCTCAACGGAGGAGAGACTTATTGCAGCCAGTTCCTCTTCCACTGTGGCACAGAGTCCGTCTGGGGTCAGGAGGCCTTTCTGGAGGGTACTTTTCAGAGCACACTGTTGGCGGTGGACCTGCATTGGGTTAGTTAGACCGTTCTGGTGGCTTCATTTTCTCAGAAGAGTCGGACCTGTTTCTTCAGTTCGTTCTTCTTCCACTGAGCAAGATGATCAAAGGCAGACATGGACATGCCAAAGACTCTGTAGAACTCCTCTGGTGAGAGGTGACGCTGGGAGGAGAGAGGAGGCAGAGCAGTTTAGAAAGGGAAAGTCAATGATGCTTATAAGCTTGCTTCCAATAGCTTCATGTAAAAATCCAAGGAATCCCTGTCTGTGTCAGAAATGTAATCAATAAACATTAACATTTCTATGGATAGCAATCTCGGTCTGTCGGTGGTCCACCACTTTGTTCCAGACTGAAATATGTCAACAACTGCTATAAAGCATTGTCATGAAATGTTGTGTCGACATTCATGGTCCCCAGAGGATGAAGTCTAATGACTTTGGGGATCCCCTGACTTTTCCTCTAGCACCATCATCAGATCATAGTTTCAATTTGTCCACTTTTAACCAAATACCTGCAAAACTAATGACATTCCCATCCACCTCAGATAAAAAACTAAGACGTGAACATGGTAAACATTATATCTGCTAAACACCAGCATGCTAGCATTAGCATTTGGCTCCAAGCACCACTGCGTCTTTGTACAGCCTCAAAGAGCCGCTATCATGGCTTCACTCTTAGTCCTGCTTTAGGACACGTCAACAGGGCAGAGTGGTTTGAACCTCGGTCGACCAACAGTAGGATGTTCTTTATAGACACACTTGGCTCCCTGTGTGTTTAATTTTGCTCCTCCAGCAGTGGGTCCGTCATTCTGTCAAACTATGGTCCTGAGTAAAATATTCCATGGAATTAACTGTGGACATGTTTTAGCTTCACTACTGGTAAAGTACTTTGAATGGTAAAAACACCAGTACGCTCTTCATTGTGTCCAGTACTTTTGTATTGTGGACATTGAAACCTCCAGAGCCGCTAAACTGGGCATTAGGCTTTTAGTCTTGTTCTTTTTTATTTGTGTTTTCACTTTACTCTAGAAGACGGTTATTCAAGTAGATTTTGTAAAAGAGTCCTGTAGCAGCTTACCTCCAGTCTGGCTCGGTCCACGTCAATCGGGAGACGCTGCTGCCCTCTGACTGATACGATTAGGGCTTCATATGGGTAGATCTAACACACACACACACACACACACACACACACACACACACACACACACACACACACAGAAAGTATTACTAATAAATGTCTGCCTGTCACCAACACAGAGGTGTTGTTTCAATATTACCATTTACAACTGCCATTCCTACAAGCTTCTTGAACCATCTATACAATACAACTGTTTTCAGAAGCTCCTTCAAGGGACTTTGTCATTCTAAAGTTTATTTGCTTAATGTTGTTTATAACATGATTCAAATGCACCATTAAAAAACTCATAAAAAAGCAGCTTGGATTTGAATATTTCAGCACCATGAAAACAGGCAGACATTTTTTTTTAAATCTCTGCCACCTCTAGTGGCCAAATGCAGCACTGACAAAAATGACAAAGGCTAAAATAAATTAGACAAATTGATTTAGTGTGTTGACATGGTGCGTTTTTCCCTTTTTTCTTAATAAAGAGAGGATAGTTTCTAAAAAACATTGTTTATGTATTCAGAGTTTCTACCTTAAAGTGATGAAGTTGTCCCAATCACTTACAATGAAGACAAATGCACTTAACGTTTGACAAGGTTTCAAATTTTTGACCCTTTGAATCTATTTTGTAGTTTGTAAATCAGATTTGTTGGACTTAAAATAGAAGTGTGCTTAAGCCTTACAACGCTTTTTTCTATTATTCCTAAAGTGAGAGATAGTTGCAGAGTTTCACAAAAACTATTCAGGAGTGCATTCATACTATTCCTTAATGATCTCCACTCCTTGATGTGATGTTTATTGTACATATACAGTATGAGGCACCAAAACAGTGGGGCGGGTTTCACAAAAAAGTTAGGAAAAGGAATAACAATGAGACATGAGAGATATATTGCAACTACTATTTCCCCATGTTTTCCAATAAAGCTGGTGAACTTTCTACTTTTCAGAGTATCGTAAATATCAGTGTTTTGATTTATCTTGTCATAAAGAGACAAGGCTGGTGGCTCTCATCCATCACACCCAAACCCTGTGTGCCATTAGCTTTTGTTTTTTGTTTGTTTGTTTGTTTGTTTTTCTTCGCTGTCAATAAAATGAGTCAGTCAGCTTTTCAAAATTTCACAGAGTCAAGTGGGCGTTACTGAGTGAGATGGATTCACCATTCAATATGAACTTTAAACAGGCAACACATCATCCTTATCCATTATCAATTGATCCAGACCTTTCGCTCTTGGGTCAGTAACAGTTCTCTAGCTTTGGCAAGAGCGTCTTACCTTGTATTCTGGAAAAAAAAAAGGATAAGAGAAAACACAGTATCAGTTATGTTAACTGTTGTGTTTGTTGTCATCTCTATTCCAATATTGTGTTGACACTGAATAACACGCAGGAGGGGAGGTAAATCAGGAGAAAACTGGAAGAACTGGGGATAATCAGATTTAAGCTGTACAATAGGCTTACCTCTGATCTGCCAATTAACTGCATTACTGCTGTCATACTGGTAATAATCTGCACCGGCACTCCCAGGCTGCCAGAACACAACAAGAGCAGTTTAGCAAACAGAGCGAGAAGATGTATTTCAAATGGGTTTCAAAGGTTCAGTGGCAAATGAAGGACTTTGCCATAGTTTAGTTTAGTGAATGGCCATGCCTGTCTTATTCGCTCTCACTCTCACTCTCTCTCTATCACACACACACACACACACACACACACACACACACACACACACACACACACACTCACGACCAGTAATCATGATTGCTTACCCTGTTTAGTCCATTTTTGCCGTAGCCTGGCAACGAGGCCGATTTGGCAATGTATGAGTCTGGAAGAACAAATATAAACGCATAAGATTAAACAAACACAAGAAGAATTATGCAAAATAATATAAACACGTTCAATTTGTGAAGAGGAGCAGAGTACCTCTCTATACTGACAGTTACTGAGGGATTAGAAAAGGGTTTCTAACATCTTTGTCATCCAGTTTCTGAGAATAACACACTGGGGGAACGGTTTCTCCCATTTTGGTGCAAGAATTCAAAGCAGCAGCTCTCCTGTCACGTACTGTAACAGCTTTGTAAACCTCAAGGCTACACACTGCCTCCCGAACACCCACCTGACAGACTCCTGATGAAGAAATGTGGCTCCGATCACACACAGATTGGAAATCAGATTGACTTTGGAAGCATAATAATCAGTTTCTAAACAAACACCTCACCTGTAGCTTGGGATTTCCATTTCAGTTATATAGATGTGCTCTTTCAGCCTCTGGTTATTACATTTTCACACTAAATACAAATAAATAAAACACAAATACAAACTGCAGTACATCTTCCTGCAGAAACATGCCACATTCACAAGCCAGCGTGTTGGAGGAATGTGATGTTATTGCTGCTTCCCCTCACCATTTTATATTTTAATATGAACACCCTGCCACCACACAGATAACATTAATATTTTTCCAGCATGGTCGCATCTCTCTTGTAACCATTGGTAACCACCAGCATCCTTTGGCAGGCCTTTATTTGTGGTGTGCACTGCTGCAGCTGAAGCAGCAGAGGGCAGTGGAGCCACACTGATCTGTCTCTTCTGTCTTTCTCACTTCTACTTTCACTTGCCTCTTCTTCACTATGTTCCCTTTCTTGGCTTCATCATTCATTCCCCCTCCTCCTCCCTCTACCTTCTCTTCTCTTTCAGACTTTCTCTCTCTCTTGTTCACTCTGGCGTTGAAGGGAATTAAATTACACAGTGATGTCAAAGAGCTGGGACGAAATGCCACGATGCAGAAGAACACTGGCCGGTGTGTAGAGCTACTGTACAGCGTGTGTGAGGTGTTGAACTATAATGGGTTTGTCATCTACAACTCTCTCTCTCTCTCAACAAGAAACATGATACAGTCTCATAGATTAGTCATGGTGGTGCGTCTCAGAAATATAGTTGTTTCATCAAAGCATACCCTGATGCCAAACGGTGTGAAAACTACTAGCCTAAGCATCTCATTTATCAGCGTCTTTATAGTACAAGTGCTCGCCTATAATCACTACTGCCATATAAACCCTCTTAGTTAAGGTTTGGGAGCAATTTGCAGATTATTTTATTCTAATGACGTGATCAGGGCAAATATATGACAGTCTGCATGCATGTTAGTGGGTTAAAATCCACACAAGAGCAATAAAAGGGACAGTGAAGAAAACACAGTGCATACATTTTAAAAAATGCAGCTGCATAACATGCATTTTACTGCAAAGTGTGGGTAATGTGGTCTCATAAAACACCTCTATCTTTACAACCAAAAGTGTAGTATGTAACTGGAGATTGTGAAACAGATGGCTGAGGGGTTCAGGTCAGTGATCCCGGATCAGTGCTAAAGAAAAGCTGATAAACACGGGCCTAAGCTTCAGCGCCATTCATCTTCCCACCTGTAACCCAAAAGAAAGGAGGGGTGTGTGTGTGTGTGTGCCTGTGCGAGTTGATAACAATCTGTCACAGCAGAACGGACAGGATGAAGGGGATGAGAGGGAAGACGGCCCGTTGTGTCGCAGTCGTCCCCTTGAGATGACCTCAGAGATCAAAACACACTGGTGAACCACTCACCGCTGTCTGCACTGAAGACGGACCTGGGAGCTGAGGACACAGAGACAGCAAGGGGGGAGAGGGGGACACAGAAAGAAGGAAAAACACACATTTCACCAGCTTTACACAATACAAAAAATAAATACAAAATCTCTTGCATCAGAAGTCCAAAAACTCAATAGTCTCAACCAATTACAATTCAAGAACTTTGCTTTATTAAAAATGTTATGGCGCGAAATGGATTCCCTAAAGTTGTGTTGGAAAAACCCTCCAGTTACACCATGATGGAGTGTTGTCCTAAAATATGGATCCATCTACCATTTACTGGAAGAATTGGAGAACAAATCCTAAAAAAAGATCTCTAGAATCTAACCTAGTTAACCTATTTAAAAGTTCTGTTCACTTCAAATGTCATGGCTGTAATGCTGCGGGTAAAACTGGAAGCTGCTTAGTTTACAGATTAAGTAAACACACAGGTGGACTCTACAGTGCTGTGTATGAACATTTAACACCATACAGTGTATTCAAACATCTAACTGATAAAATAAAAATCAGACTTGATACCTGGAACAAAGTTGGAGACGGCTCATGAAAAAGACTAAGGCACAGACATAATTGACAAAAGTAAATTTTGAGACATGCTACTTCTTGAAGAAGCATTTTCTATTAGCAGATATAAACACTTCTTGAACACTGGTTCAAGGACCTGGTGTTTATTAGCTGTTGTTTCCAGACACCTGCACCTGCCCCTGATGGAAACCGAAAGCTTCAAACTAAAACAATGCCTGTCGTTCGAGTAACTCTTCTCTTATTTATTTATTTTTTATTTTATTTGCAGAAACCCAGTGGTGATGATGATAAACCAAAAAGAAAATGAACACGACATGTATGTATATATATTGTCTATACTGTATATGTCTATGTGATAGTGTAAACATGCGCAGTATGTGAGACTGTGTTCAGCGGGGTTAATAAACCCATCACATAGTAAAAGTATGAGGACAGACACTAAACTAAAATGAGGGAGTTATTTTTCAGCAGAAGGGAAATAAAGAAGGCCAGCTGCTGTGGGACATCTATAAAACATCAGCTGTGTGAAGATTTGCCCCTGACAGTATCAACATGCAGACAAATCACCATTAAGACCTACACATCATATAAAATATGAAGCAGCATCGGGCCACCCGTGTTAAAAATGCATATGTTTATGGCATCCACCCACTGCACTTTATAATTTCAATGGACTGTGCTGCAACTTGATTATTTCTCTCAATCATAGGTGTTGGAATATGAAACATAAGATAGAAAATAGATCAGTCTTTTTTTTTATTTATTGTATTATCAAGTTTACAGCCATGCTAGCAGCACTGTGAGGCTGTACTTAAGCGCATTGGAGCTTTGAGCGGAACGCTAACTGCATCATGCTAACATGCTCACAGTGACAATGCTAACATGCCGATGTTTAGCAGGTATAATGTTTACCCATGTTCATCATCTTAGTTTAGTGCGTTAGCATGCTAAAATTTGCTAATTAGAACTAAATACAAAGCACAACTGAGGCTGATGTCATTGGTTTTGCAGGTATTTAGTCATAAAGCAAAGTATTGGACAAATTGAAATGTTGACATGATGGCGCTAGATGAAAAGTCAGGAGGATCACCAAAGTTATTACAATTCATCTTTAGGGGGACATGAATGTGTGTGCCAAATTTCATGGCGATCCATCCAGTAGTTGTTGAGATATTTCAGCTAAAACCACAAATGTTAACCTGATGGTGGCGCTATGAGAACAGTCGGGGGATCACCAAAGTCATTAGGATTAATCATCTGGGAACCATGAATGTTTGTACAAGGTTTTATGCCAATCCATCCAGTAGTTGTTGAGACATTTCAGTCTGGACCAAGTGGTGGACTGTGGCCGACATTACAATCCCTAGAGCCATGGTGCTAGCACGGCTAAAAAATAGACCAAAATCAATTAAAAGGAAAATTAAGTCACCAAGTGTCAATTATCTAGTGGGAGTTCATGTTGCTTCTAGCAAACGGTGGACATCCCAATTTGGAATTAGCCTCTTGTGAAGAATAGATGAGCACACACCGCTCACAATGTTTCTAATCTGTATAATAACAGCAGACACTATAAACCCACAGTGATTACGCAGCACTGAACACCCACATTATCCGCACCTCTCCCTGTCTGACCCCCCCTGTGCACGTAGCTCATTTCCCTCTCTCTCCACCGCTCTCTGACCCTGATTTACCTCTTGGCTTCGTGTCATACATCTTCTCTAAACAGCTCCAAATTGCTTTAGCTGCTCACTCGCTCTCTTTCGTTCTCTCTTCCTTTTACATTTAATTCACTCTCTATCTCGTTCGCTCTCTCTCTGTCTCTCCTGTTACAACACCCTCTCTTTAATTCCCATTTGACCTACACCTAAACACACTCACTCTCTCTCTCTCTCTTTCACTCTTCGAGTCTCTCCATCTTTGCCTCGCCCGCTGAATGCAATGAGGAATGGGATCAATGGGAGAGTTAATACAGAAGTGGGAAACTCCCCCCACCACAGCTTGCTCAGCATCACAACGAGACACACACATTCCTCCTCCTATAAAGGTGACTATACTCATTTCCTAACCTCTAACCTTCACCACCACAGAGCCAATCATCACCATTACCCTGACTGATTTGACATCCTAATTTCAGCCTTGAACCTAAACCACAATCTCAACCCTTATACAACCTTAAAGGTCCATGTCAGTGTTTACAGATCATATATTCAGTCCTTAAAGTTATTGAAAAGCACTTTTCAAAGCATAGCCTACTATGGTTTTTTAGACTGATTCCCACTTTTCAATTGCTTTCAGTTAATTTAAGTACAGTTTGAAAGCCAACTTGCAAAGATCAATCACAGTGGCTTCATCTTATCATTGTCTGAAGCTGAAAGTACAGACTTAAATCTATGCCATTGTGCACAACTTCCCACAATCTTTATCATGAAGGAATCTACTAAATTATTAATTATAATTTCCTTCCCCTTCCTTCCTTTGAATCATAATGTACCTCTACAAAACACAAAGACATATAAAGTTGAATAAGATTTCATTGTGATGGATTACTTTCTCATGCAAGTTTCATGTCTCTGCTTTGAAGGTTGGAAAAATGCAATCTTTGGTAAAAAGCTGTGATGTGCTTTGGAAAACAGTTTCGATGGATTGCTGTGAAATTTTGTGCAGACATTCATGGTGGATTCAGGATTAATGTAATCACTTTGATGATCACTTTACTTTTTATCTAACGCCATCATCAGGTCAAACCTTCAACTTTGCAAATACTTTAGTTTATAACTAAATATCAGCAAAACTAGTGACATTCCCATCAGCCTCATCTGTGCTTTGTAGTTAATGCTTATTAGCAAATGTTAACAAGCTACACTAAGATGGCGAACATGGTCAAAATTACACCTGCTTAGCATCAGCATGTTAGCATTGTCAGTGTGAGCATGTTAGCATGCATTAGCACTCAGCTCAAAGCACTGCTGTGCCTCAGTACAGCCACAAAGAGCTGCTAGCATGACTCATGACTCGTAAGTGGATCTACAAAAATCCCCCTTTACTGGCAAAAACAAACACACACACACACACACACACTCAGGCTTACAGCCATTTAGGGAGCTGAATCCCAGATTGCTCAGCGCCTCCTTGCTGTTACAGCGGGAACTGCGTCTGCTCCCCCACGGGTCATTGTCGTGACAAGCTGAGCGCGCCTTCATCTCCTCCTTCAGGATCAGCCTGCCAATTCCCTGTGGAGCGGGAAGGAAGGAGAATGGGAGGAATAGAAGGATGGGGTTAAAGGGACCAGAAAAGAAGTTGGCCAAATGGACAGATAGATGGAGCAATAAGAGTTGGTTGAGTGGGATGGATGCATGGGTTGATAGATGGTGACGGAATAATGCAGGATGAGACAGGAGAAGGCGATGGTTGTTGTTTGGACAGATAGAGGGAACAATATGAAGTGAAAGAAGGAGTGAGGAGCAAAGGAGCATCACCTAGTATCATGTCCGGTGGGTGAGGTTGGAAAGGAGCTTTTAATTAACTGGCTCATTAAATATTAACGCACAGGCTTAAAATATAAAAAGGGAGAAGCAGGAGAACGTCTCCCTTTCTTACCTTGTTTATATTGTGATTCCATCCATCCTCCTCTCCTCCAGACGAAAACCTCCTCACCCTGGAGACTAGAGAGAGAGATGGAGGAAAAAGAGGGCCTAGATGTGTTTGTATGCATGTCGCATTTGGTGTAAATACGGGTTTCTAGGCACTTCTGTGTGCAGAAGTGTTTGTGGCAGAAAGAGAAGGAGCAGTACCTTTTGGAGAGCCAGTATATGGGTAGTAGTTGGAGTCCGGGTGATAAATGCCGTTACAGTGGGAGGTGGAAAGGCGACTGGAATTGACGAGGTTCTCATTGGTCTTACTCTTATTGGCTGTTGGAGAGGCAGATATGTCTGACGGAGAGAGGATCAGAGAAAGAGAGAGAGAGAGAGAATCGTAGAATGTATTTTTATCAACACAAATCACACAACAAACATTTTTAGGCTGATTTACACGCTTGAAATAACAAGAAGGCGCTGAGAAGTGAAAAGTCAACCATGGGGGAAGAACGCTAAAACATGTTCTGCTTTAACAGAAATGATCTTGGTTTGTTTGTTTGTTGTTGGTCTGTAAAATGTTTCACTGTGAGTGTGAGGGGGTTTTGCGTCTTTTTTTGTGCGTGTGCGGGGGAAACAAGACGGACAAAGTAGTGCATTTACTTACAGAGAGGGGAGGGCACAGCGGGGGGAGGAAGGGAGGAGGAGAGGAGACGCATCAAAAGCAAACAAGGGAACAGAGAACGGAAAAGGAGGTCAGAGGAAATGTGATGGGATATGATGCACAACTTCAAGTAGGCAAGCAAAGATGTCATGGGTGCATTGCAACAAAGCTGATGAAGGAAGGTAGTTAGTGATGTGAAATATCTAAAACACACCAAGACATAAAACCCAAACTTGTGTGTAAAAGCTGAAATATCATAGCAGCAGATGGGCCTGGGATTTCCTTGTGAGGATGAGAGAATGTTAAATCTTAAAGAAAACTGTTAAGAGGGTTTTGGCTTTTGTTAGACAGTGTGAAAAGAGCGAGTCGGTGACATATAACAAAGGTCATCTTTCAACTGATGCTATGGATGCATGAATGTGACTTTTAGTCTTTAGACAGTTCAAATTTACACTGGACACGAAAATCCAACTGAGCAATCTGCCCCCTATTTGTGATGTTTTTTGGGGGAGGGGATTGTGAGGTAATTTATTAAAATGTAAGTCTTTATTTAACAGGGACAAATTCATTCATCATTGCTTAATGTTCAACATGCAGAGCAGATGCCATGCATACATGTTTCAGGGCCGAGGCAACCTCCTATATCCTGATCCTGGTAACATGTTTACATTTAAAACAGATATTACAGAAGCATTAAAATGCACCAAAAGAAAAACATGAAACCGATAACATGAATTTTTGGCCTGCGTCAGATTATTCATGCACGTAAAGCTGTTAAAATATGGCAAAACCATTCATGTGTAGTCGTGTGTGTTCTACATCTGCTATTCTCAAACTCTCACTATCTGGTAATATAAGCAAACACCTCCTTGAGGAGCTCTAAAGTGCAGCCAGGTTTGACTATACATTATGGTCCTAAATATACAGTATATATACCTGATTATGGTACTTTGCCTTAATATGAAAACTGCTCTATAAATGATTCATGCTGTAAATTCAAATTCGTCCACAGAGCCCAGATCACAGATTGCCTGCTCAGACTGAAGAGAGAGAGAGGTTTGTCAGCACTTTGTAGCTCAGCGTTAATCATCCAGAGGTGTTTCTGAGGAACTGTAACTCTGTCTGACCTGCCATCTGAGCACTGATGGATCACCTACACCCTCAGAGTATTTGGCAGTGCTTCTCTCAGTTTTACTTTACCTCTTGAATCACGAATTGAATCTGTAATCTTGCCTCTGATGTGGCTACAACTATCAAACATCCCAGCTATCGTTCGTATCCCTATTTCGTTTCGTTTCGTTTTAGCCAAGTCATCTTACTGTAACTTTAGTATTCCCCAGGAGATTCACTCATTTAGGATGGTGCGTGGTGAATGTCACAGTCATAATTAGGGACGCACCGATTCAACAGTTTCTCTCCCATACGGATACCTCAACTCAGGGTATCTTCTGATATTGATTCCTGATCCAACACTGTACTAATTTTCCCAAATTTAAAATATCTGAGCGTGGAACTCATTACCAAAAATGTATCAGTCTCTGTTTTGGTAACCAATGAATTGTTTTTCATGCAAAAATGCCAAACGTTTCATGGATTCAGGTTCTCAGATGTGACGATTTACTTGTAATGGAGTATTTTTTCAGTGTGTTATTAGTAGGCCTACTTTTACTTAAGTAAAGGATCTCAATACTTCCCCCACCACTTCCTTCTACACATCTGGAATGTATCTTGCAAAAGTAAAAACCTTCTGTAGCAAAACAACAAAAATAATTTAAACAAAGTTTAAACCAAACAGTCAAAAAGGCTGTATTGAGCTAAAATAACAATGAACTTCCTTCCTTCAATAACTGCTGAGTAATGAGCTTTTACGTCTGACTTCTGAATTACAACGCTAGGTGGCGCACTTCACCAACAATGGCCTTTAAAGTTAACCTCAGTATATTTAACCATCAGTCCAGAATCCAGAGATATTTCATTTACAGTGGTGTAAAAAAAAAAAAACAGAGAAAAGCAGCAAATCCTCACATTTAAGAAGCTGGAACCTGTGAATGGAAATGCTTTCCCTTCCTCTGACTACTTTCCTTTGAGAAGAGTTGCAGAGGAAGACTGACTGTCATCAGAAGCACCAGATGTTAGACAGACCGCAACTATAATTGAGATTTAGCTCAGATCTTTTCTCCCATCTGAAAAATGCATTGACGATGTACACAACAACCGACTGGCTGACAGGTAGACAGCCTAACAAACGCTATAAAAAGAACAACATTGTGAGGAATCGACTAACCTTGTCTCTTATAGATGGGGGGTTTCCTGTAGATGTTGGTTTCCTCAGAAGCTGAGAACAGAAACAAGAAGAGAATAAGTGTGGTAAGCAAAGGGAAGAGGGAGGAAGAGGAGAGGAGAGGAGAGGAGATAAGAGTAATCTGGATTTCCTCATTCATCCCCTCCCACCAAATTAGTTGTATATATTGACAGTCTCCTTAACCGTAAAGCTGACAACACGGGTAATAAACTGCTATGATGGAGACAGTGCCGTGCATCCAGACGACCTGACTGATGTGCAGAGAGGCTGATTAATACAGATTCACAGACTTATTACAGGAAAGAGCAGCAGATGGCACAGGAATAAAGAAGAGGGAGGAGAGCAGTTGAAGGGTGGAGAGAGGGCTGGATGGAGAGGCAAAGGAAAAAGATGAAGGGGAGAAGAGGGAGAAACTTAGAAATGACAGGAGCACAAAGCACCTTGTAGCTCTCATTTGGTGGAGGATTCTGTACAGTCATTCAGCTTTGAGTGCTGGAAAAGCGCCACAACAACATATTAATAGTCTGTGTTACAACCTGCAAAGAAACAACAAATAAAGAAAAAAAAAACATTACTTCCAAATACTGCACAGAGCGTGCCACTAACCCTGCCAAAGTTAGAGGTTTGACTCCCAATGGGCCATGCACGCTAAATTTGTTTGCACTCGTGACACTGTGAGGCACTTTGGATAAAAGCATCCACCAAATACATTTTGCTCAGTGCTGAAAAGCATGAAGGGAGTGCTGTCGCAGGGCTGGCAAGGAAGAGCAGCCTCGGAAAAACCGAGAGAGAGGGAACATGCAGTGAGAAATGGACTGAAGGCGGGAGGAGGGAATGATGGAGGGGAACCAAATGCACAGCTTGCAGTGAAAAGTAAAGGCCTTTTAAAGTGAAGGGAACAAAGACAGAGTGAAACACTGAGGGAGGAGAGAGGCATTAACTTGATAAAGTGGAGGGTTGAGGGCATGTTTAAATAAAATGAACCGGTATTAGTTGTTAGATTAAAGCACTCATATGTTATACAAGAGCTCCAGATCAGTAAGATAAATCAGACGGAGACGCCCCACTGGAGTACACTGAAAAGAGGATAACTACTGTACATTTTTATGGATGTTAAGACCTCATTAAAATAACTGAAAAGACTAAAATGATGAAGGATGACAATAATCAATCAGCAAAATATGTAATAATTTTCTTCTCTGCTTGGATGATATGCGAAACGTGTTAGGCATCTAAAATCGTATCACAATCATTTTCATTATCAATGAATCGCTTAGTTATTTTTCAGTTTGTTTTCAGTTTGGTTTTCTTTTGACTGACAAACAGTTCAAAACCCAAAGATTTTCCTTTTACAGTGATATAAAACAGAGAAAAAGCTGCAAATCCTCACACTTGAGAGGCTGGAACCAGCAAACATTTGGCATTTTTGCTTGAAAAATTACAATGAATGAATCAAAATCATTGTTGAATAATTTTCTGTTGATCAACTAACTGCTTCAGCACTTAATAATAATGCTAATAAAAATGTGAAATTACCGCAGTCAGGTAAAAAGCTCACTGGGAATGTGCTTGTGTGTCTGTTGGGAGAGCAGCAGTGTGGATTTGGGGTCAGGATGTGGGTCAGGGTCTCTAAATGAAATTGTAGAAACACATTTGATGATTAATGCTTACATAGAGTCTAGACTCTTAGCAGAGTCTGAAATGACGACGTACAAGCTTCAGTATAAGGAAATATTTGGAGGGTGGGTTTCGATCTGACGTGGGGTAATTCGGGTTAGTAAACAGGTCGGGGGTCAGCGTTACAGATGACGGCCTACCTGGCACATGGAAATGCTTGGGGGCTTGGAAGGTGGTGGTGGTGGGAGTGGCACACCTGGGCTCTGGCTGACTGTAATAGGGTGAGCTCCTGCCACTCTCACTGCCTGCAGTCAGCGCAGCCAATCACAGTGAGAGAAACCAAAGCATGAGCAACAGAAATGGCCCAGGTCCCCAAACAGAAAGACAGACAGACTGATGAATCACATGTATGTGATTGATTGTGTGTGTGTGTGTGTGTGTGTGTCTGTGTGTGTGTGTGTGTCAGGGGTGCTGCTAGAAATTCTGGGGCTCCAACGGGACACGACACCCGCGTTGTGCCCACTCAAAGAGCTACATCATCTTTCCAGTTAGGGACCTCGTATTTTATGTGTGTGTATGTGTGTGTGGTACGTGTGTCTTTGCTTGAGTGGGCTCATTACCGGGGAGATAACAATGCAGTGGGGAGCCTCCGTGGCGACTGTGTGCAGGAGAGTCAGTGAAGGCGGAGCTGGAGGAACGCCTCGTTCTCAACTCCACGCCGTTCAAGAGATCCTGGAGAGAGACAGAGAGAGAGAGAGAGACAGAGAGAGAGAGTAACATGCTTTCATTACTAAATGCAGTAAATTAGACGACACAAGGCTCCTTCCAAAACACAATTTTAATCACTTCGAGAGCAGTTTAATATCCCATACTGTGCATGTGCTGCACAGCGTTCATGTACACACACACACACACACACACACACATATACTGTATGTTCTCAGGAGATTTGGTCAGTGGTGTGTGAACGTTTAAACCAGTTGTGAGGAAAGACTGCGGACTGCAAACAGTTTCTTTTAGCTTAGCATAAAGATTGGAAACAGGGGGAAACAGCTAGCCTGGCTAAAATTTGCCCACCTGCAACTCGAGACATTATATCTCATGTGTTTAATCCACACAAAAAAAAGAAATGTGTACAAATGACAAGTTGTGGTTTTATAGGGAGTTTATTCCTTTATCAATTTTTACCTTCCAGGCAGCCATTATTAGCAATTCATGTCTATGAAAACCAGCCTGGACAGATTTGAAATGTGCATCAATCCAACTTTTTCTCTCCTGATACCGATACCTCAACTTTACCTACCTACTCTGCGGATACAGAGTACCGACGCGACAGCAGTGCTTTCTCTTGCCAAAATTTTAAATGTGTGTACTTCACTGCGCAGAACTCGCTGAAATAATTTGTATGTACGGTAACATGAGGCCAGGGATTGCTGTGGCCGTAAAAAGTGAGTGAACGAATGAACAAATATAACCGAAACACTGAACATTATGACAGTGATGAAAAAACTGTATTTAATGTGGCTCTGTCACGCCTGGCCCATACCTGACCTGCTTAGCCCAGTATCACAGTCAGCTTTACTGTTTATCAGACATTTCTGAGTAATGTAAAATGTTTACTTCCAAAAATTGATTGATTATATATAAAAGCAGATGTTATTCATGAGGACCTTCTCTTACATGAAGCATACTGAGAGTGTTTCCCACTTTCAAGTCACTGTCGTTCCCTGCTCCTTGCAAACATTAACACATCACATGAGGAGTACAGCTACTACTTTAGAGTAAAATATACCTCTGGAGTAAAATACTTACATGAGAGTATGGCGATAAGGAGCCCAATGACTGAATGAGAAGGAGAAAAAAAAAACTGTGCTTACTATGACTTATGCCAACATAAATGACTATTTCTTCATAGAAAGGTATTATAGATGAGAGTTATGGTCAATTTCCTTTCATCTGACTGGTTTTAAGACAAAATGTAACTCAGAATCGCCTAATGCTGTTACTTTCATTATTGATTGCGTACGTACGTGCGCGTGTGTGTGTGTGTGTGTGTGTGTGTGTGTGTGTGTACCTGTCCACAGCTGTATCGCTCCAGAGTGTCATCTGAGAGGTGTGTGTGTGTATGGTCGGCCTGATAAGGGATGATGTCGGGCCGCTGGATGTCATATATGGCTTTGACCCTGGGCAGAGCTGCCACCTGCTTATAGCCCAAAACATCACCATCAGCTTTAGACTGTGAGAGAGAGAGAGAGAGAGAGAGAGAGAGAGAGAGAGACGGGTAGACAGAGAGAGAGACGGGCAGATAGAGAGGAAATGGAAACTGAGACATAAATAGGACATTTGACATAAATAGCAATTCAGAAAGTAAGACAGAAGAAAAATGAAAGGCAGAAATACAAATGCGTGCATCCAAAAACACATGTACACAGACAGGAAGCAAAACTGAAAAATACAGAAAGTTGTGATGATAAACATAAACAGACATGAGACAGAGACATAGAAAACTAAGATAAGGCAGACAGACAGGTGAGCAGGTTAAATTAAAATACCTGAAGGCTTGTTTAATGTTAATTTAAAGACCATTTAAAACCAATCTCCCATAAGAAAAGTGACTGTGGACTCATAACTAAGGCTTTAAGGCACCCCAGTTATTAATGGACAGACAGTGAAGCAGGGGGACAGACAGGTGGCGAGAGACAAACAGACAGAATGAGCTTTCAGGGTCTCTGTGTGCTTCTGTCGCTCTCGGTTATATTTTGATTGAAGGCTGGGACAGTGACAGCTGAGGGCGTAACCATAGCATTGTTGGCGTAACCACGGTGACGACGGACGGTACTCACACAGATGAGCCGGTGAGGGGAGCCGAGGAGAGGAGAGGAGCCTGGAGGGGAAATGGACGCCGTCTCAGAGGTACGTCTCAGCTGCTAGGACAAATGTAAGAGTCTGAGGTCAGAGTAAAGTTAGCTCAAATACAGCAGCCACATTTACCACGTTATTAATTAAAGACATCATCCACAACATTACACATATCTATACTTTAGATACTCTTTGTCAATGATTTGACATAACAAAATATATATATATGTATATATATATATATATATATATATGTCATAAACAAGGATTGCAAATTTTTTAAGACTTGGAAATATGAATGATCAACATTTAAAGTAAAAAAAATTTGCAAAATTTTAGCCAGTCTCTTGCTTCAATAAAAGTGACTGAGTCCTGATAACTTACACGTTTTAGCTTTGATTCATTACAAAGTGAGAAAGTTCAGTTAACTTGTGTTCTTAAGTTGTGGAACCACTTCAGAACTTTTACAATCTCCAGGTGTTGATTAAATGTGCACCTGATTTACAGCTTAAATAGTGAAAAATAAATATAACTGGGGAAAAAAAAATCAGCTCTTGACAACATAACTTAATATAAGTTTGTCTACCATAAAAATGCTCAAGTTATCTACACAAAAAAATGATCAGTTGACGGAAGTAATTTCCACCTTTATAAACTTAACATTTGACATGTGAATTTGATTGAACAAACAGTAGAACTTAAACTGAGTTGACACAACTAGCTAACCCTGAAGTTGAGTAAACTTAAAAAGACTTTGCAGCTGGCTGCTTTATTTATTTGAGTTTTCTCAACTTCTACATTTTTACAGTGTAACTACAGTTTATCTTGTTAATTATTATTAAAAATGTATTAATGGTTATGACTGTTCTCTTCAAGTGTCATTGGGGTAATAATGTAAACATGTTGGGTCAACTGAATCAGACTTTCTATAGAGTTCTTTCAGTATGTTAACTTTGGTGAGCTGAGCAGTGCAAACATGTGACTGTTAAGGTTTTCATTCTCTTAATTTTATAATGCTGCATGTCCTACATCCTGTATGTACAAAGATCGTAGGAAGGAGATGAGGAGGACAGCAGAAGCGACTTCCTGTGATGAACCTGTGTTATTTGCATTTTCATGGTACTGTAACTCTTTGCTCTGGCAGGCAGCTGCCAAAGTGCAGCGCTTATAAATATTTCAAATAAAATGCTTTTTTGAAACATAGAAATCTAAGACTTTTTGTAAAGCTCTTTGGATAAGTTCGACCAAATAAAGCTTCAAGACTAGTTAAAAAAATCTTTCCCCTCCCTGCCATAAATTGCATATTAGCCTAACAAAAGTATATTTAAAAGTATTTTATTAGTTAAGGGTAAGATAAAAAAATAACAGAATAAGACAGAGAGTTTTTTAAAAAATACTACATTTATCTGGAGGGCAGTTTTGTTTTGGAACAGTGTAGCTGGTAAACCAAGAAAGAGAAATTTCAGACACAGAGAGACGGAGAGAAACACAGAGAGAAAAGGCAGGGGGTATTTTGAGTATCGCTCACCCTCAGTTTTCTCTCCAGCCGAGCTGCTTCTTTACACATGGGGTGCCAAACCTCTGAACCTGCACACGCACACACACACACACACACACACACACACACGATTTTAGCTCAGTTTACTTTGTTTATTGTGCGTGGGAAGCAGCAATACAGTTTTATGGGATCCTATGAAGGGTAGATCAGCCTTTTTCAAGTGCATCAACATCAATCAACAACACACACACACATACACACACAGTAGGCAGGGCATATGGCTGTGGAGGCAGTTTGTCTGGTCTGAGGACAGAGGATGTAAGTCTTCTTGTCTCCCCACACAGATAAACAAAGAGGAAGACAGAGAGAGAATTTTTAGCCATGCTAGCGGTGTGGCTCTATGGATATCAATGTCGGCTGGTCCACCACTATTACATGGATTGTCATGAAATTTGGTAAACACGTTCATGATGCCCAGAGGATGAATCCTACTGACTTTGGTGATCCCCTGGACTTTTCCTCTGGTGCCACAATGAGTTTGACATTTGTGGTTTTGAGTGAAATGTCTCATTAACTATTGGATGGATTGCCATGAAATTAGCTGCACACATTCATGCCCCCCTCAGGATAAATTGTTATAACTTTGGTGATCTCGTAACCTTTCATCTAGCACCATCATCAGGTCAAAATTTCACCTCATCCAATTCTTTGGTTTATGACCAAATACCTGCAAAACTAATGACATCCCCATCAGCCTCAGCAGAACTTTGATGGTTATTGCTAATTATCAAATGTTAGCCTGCTAACATGCTTAAAGCATCAGTGTACGCAAGTACAGCCTCACAGAGCTGCTGGCTGTAGACTCGATACACAATAAACAATATGTAGCAACAACAATATATATCAATCTATCAACAATAAATAAATGAAGCAGATGTTGTCTTGAACATATAAAGTACTTGTTCAATGCACCACATGTGCCTAAAGGCTTATTAATAGCTTAATAAATAGTTTACAGCACACTATTATGTAGTTGTAAGCAGATATAATGGTTATTAATGTAATCATCAACAACTTTAACTCCTCCTGCGGGCACCCATAAGTGCAGGCTGGTGTATAAACAGATAATGAATGATAATTTAGTAAAACACAGTTGTAATAGTATAAAACAATAGTATAAAATATGTCTTCATAGGAGAAGTTATAATTGTTGACAAATACTGTACATGAATTAACACTTAAAATTACTTTTTATAATGTGTAAACCACTTATTACATGTTTATATACTGCTTATGAATGTTAAATATGGGGACTTAAAGTAAAGTGTTACCATTCAAGTCTGATGCAAGCTGTACCAATGTTGACTCTGGGTCAATTGACCTTTGACTTCTCGTCTTCCATATCGACAACTTAGCAAGTTAATCAGCATATGGAGCTTCTTTTCTTTCTGCTGTACTTAGGTCTGAAAATACATCCAGCCCTTTGCCCTTTCCTTTTTATTATTTACTGTATTTATGTTTTTTAAATCATGTTTGTTGATGCTGTGATCCTGCTGTTTGACCTCATCACTTGTCTTGTATTGTTTTTAATGCTGTGTGGTGACTTTGAAGACAATTTTTCACAATGTGGACAATGGAGTAATTAACTAACTAACTAACTAACTAACTAACTAACTAACTACCTAACTAACTGACTAAATGACTCAAATGAGAATTGTAGCCCAAATCATGAATCGTCATGCAAAAGAGACAGAACAAGAAAGAAAGAGAGGGGAAAGACAGAGAAGTATATAAGTAGTATACAATACACTGTATAGGTACAATATTACACATTCAGCTGCCTTCACTTACTGTCTTATTATTTCTTTTGTAATTTAGAAATGCACATTTATTGTATACCTGGCGCATACATATAAGCTAAACAGAACCACTGCTTTGACAAGATGTGCTTTAACAGTCAATTTAACTGAACTGAACTTAACTAACAAGAGAGACCAAGGGAGGTGAAAAGAGGAGTAAAGGAGGTGGCCTGAGAGAAAAGAGACAGGGAAGAGGAAGCTTCACTATGGAGCAAAAGAGGAAAGGGAATGAACGGAGCCTACTAGATCGTATCCGTAACAACAGACCACTAATGTCAGGATGTTATATGCATGTAGATCGGACAGTGATAATGATAGTAATATATCCGCTCTGAACACACACACACACACACACACACACACACACACACACACACACACTGTCTCTATAATTTTCTTGGGCCTTGGGGCAACGCAGGCCAGCTGAATGGACTCAGTTAGCTGATCATGACTCTAATATACAACCACTATCAGCACCATAAATCTGACCTGCACACACTCACATACACAAACAAGCACAGACACACAGAGGCACGGGGAAGTAGACTACACACACACAAAATCAATACTGTAGACAGAACCCATGCGTGGTGATTCAGTGCACCCCCGTCCCACCCACGCTCCTCAACCCTGCTGCCGAACAGATGTATGGCCTTGGACTTGAGATCCTTTATCTCCTGGTTGAGAGTCTAAATGGTGCTGAGAAAAGGAATTCAATCCAGAATGCTGCGCCGCACATCAGTTCTGAGAAAATGAGCTGCCTGAAATTTGTCACAAAATAATAATTTAAACGTAACTCCGGAGTCCTTCTCTGGCTTTTCATTTAGGAATGGAGCCTCCGCTATGTTTAGACAGACTTTTATAAGTCCTCCTTTATTAACTTTATGCAAATTGAGGTTAATCAGTGGACAAAACCGGCCTCCTTATCTTGACTGCTGATATTCAAAAAACGGGATGAAGGCAGTCAGTGAAATCCAGGGAAGCAATATAACATTTGTGCTTATGCCATTTGAAATTCTCAAGCTATAAAGCAGCAGATATTTAAATGGCCTCAGGCGTTTCGCATTTTTGCTGAATCATGCTGCCATGAGAAAACAGCATACACATCAGGTTAATGTAACCATTCAGATATGTACTATGATCTATTCCATCTCTTTAAGCTCCTGATGTCTGTTGCCCTTTATTGAGACTTTATTGAGAGAGAAAGAAAAAGAGGTAAAGGTGTGTGAGTGCATGAATGCTACAATCAGTTTCTACTTGGAGGGGGGAATAATTATTTTTGATGCATTTATTTGATTCTGCCAAACAAAAATATCTTCTTTGACACCACTAATCAGTCAACCGTGGTCACAAATACAACATGGCTGAAAGTTTCTACTCAACAATATTTTCTGCCACTTGGATCAAACAAAAACTGTTAAATTACTGTAAATACAGAATAAATTCTCTTCACTATTTAGGATCGTTACTGTATTTTTGTTTTTTTCAGCTTAAAATATTGACAGTAGCACTCGCTCTTATTCTCAAGAGCCTGATGGGATATAAACCTGTCTAGGCCTGAAACCATTAGTTTATTAATCTATTAGTCAATCAAGAGAAAATTAACTGATAACAATTATAAGACTCAACAAGAATTATGTCTTAAGTAAAAACAATGTTTGTTGGTTACAACTTCTAAAATGGGAACATGTTTTTCTATGTTTTACATCTCTTTAGAATTAAAAATAAGCAATTATAAGACATCAATTTGGGATCTGGTACTATGAAGGCAATAGGCATTTAGTAGTTAGTTTAGTTTAACATTTTTCACATTTTACAATCAATCAGCGAAAATATTCAACAGATTCGTCAGTGATAGCAAAACATTTTTAGTTGTAGTCCTAAACCTGGAGGAGCAGGGCACGAGATTCAACATTTGAACCACCTGAGCAAAACCATGACCTGCTCCAGCAGCTGTGGCAGAATTGTTGAGAATACAGTGGAGATGTTACCAGAGTGAACTGGAGGTGAAGTAACACCACACTAAAGTTTTCAGCTGTTTGAACAGTGATGAATAATGAGGGAACACTACCATCTACCCATTTTAAGAGTCGATGTTGAGATGAAGAACGATTAGTTTATAAAATAGTTCTTTGTCCCCACCTCCAACACACACACACACACACACACACACACACACACACACGCACACGCACGCACACACACACACACACACACCACTTCTTATTCCAGACATGCATCATGAGATTGATTGCAAGGATGTGTGCGCGTGTGTCTACGGGTGTGTCGTAATTGAGTGTGTTTCACGAGGGTGATTGCTCAGACCTCCTACATGTCTGAAGTCATCAAAAAGAGTGAATGTAACCTTGGGGCAGCTCACTGGAGCTCAGCACACACACACACACACACACGCACACAAATGTGCAAACATGCATTCAAGAAGATATGCAGGCATACATGGGAAATGGCACTTGCATGCATTTAAAGGCGTGGATTAAAAAAACACACACACACACACACATAGACCTCAGGTACAATATGCAAATGCTTAGTTTTACTGGTGGCTGTGAGCAGGTGAGCAGCAGAATGTCAATGAGGTGTAACAGGAGGTGTCAACTTGTGTGGCGACATTGAGACACTGTGTGTCAGCCGCATGTTCTGGTACAGTAGCTCTACATTTAATCTGGATTCAACTCAGTCAGGCCAAATCCTCTGTGTTACTCAAATTGTTTTTAACTAAAGTTCACCTGTATCTTATAGAAACATATATGCAGTTTAGAATTGCAGGGCTCTTATTTTCAGGTGTGGCCTGTTTACACAACCATATCTCCTACAGTATGTTCATATGAAGCTAGTTTGCATTGACGTCATGTTTTCAAGGAAATGCTGCTCATTCTTCTTCAACATATCAGACATGTTGATATTGTATCTATCTGCAAAATGTTCCCAGTCAACTTTTTTAATGGCTGGTAAAAGCAAACTGCATAAAAATGAAGGTTTGTCCCAAAAGTTCAAGAAGGTTTGCAGTGTCCTCGTATCAACCTATGTGAATCCATGATTGAGCTTATTAACTTTAATTACTATAATCTAATTTGTTAAACAGAAGCTGCTGGATGATTCAATTTAAACCTCTGGCGAAGTCGGTTTCATTCAGATTAATTCTGTCAGGGGCAGCGCAGAGTAATGGACACAGCGGAGGCGAAGGTTGAGAGGTAATTGACTCCAACCTTTGTGTGTACAAAGAAAACATCAGCTGGGGGAAGGTGTGTGCACGGGTGTTTGTGTGTCTATGCCACTGAGTGTAGTAAAGAGTGTTATATGTGAGATCAATAACTCATATAACGGCGCTTTGTTAAAAGCAGTCATTTATCAGGTGACCGTATCCTACTTCTCTCTTACTTGCCTTCTCTCTTTGTGTCACACACACACACACACACACACACACACACACACACACTCCCACAGATGCAGAAACACTCAGGCCATCTGGATACTTGCAGGGCACAGCTAATTCAATAGATGCTACAAGTCTATTTTTACAGCCTGTTAGCTGTACAAATGCGGAGGCACCTTTGTATGGCCACAGTCATCCATTCACTAAAAATCAATTCTATTGGTTTTACATATATTGTACCATTTGTCTGGTTCTCCTCCCCTCCCCTCACCTGTAAGGTACATTTCCTCTCCTTCCAGGAACATCATGTGACAGCGGGCACACCTGGCACAGCTGGGGTGGTAGCGCTTCCCTCCAGCCTGCAGGAGAGACAGGGAGGAGAAGAAAGGAAAGGAAAGGAAAGGAATGGAACGGAGAGGACAGGAAAGGGAAAATTGAGAAGAAATAAATAAGGCGGAGAGAAGCAAAAGCAGATGACACAAATGAGGAAAGGAGAACAGAGTGGTGATAAGAAACAGAGAGACAAATTTAGGAAATGAAGAATGGCGAGAGGCGTGATAAGAAATAGAAAAAAAACCAGGAATGAATAGGGTAGAAGAGATGGGAGAGTGTTGCTTTGTTGGTTTTCCAATGCTGCTTCGTCATCAGTCAACACTTCAGTCATTTAAAGAGGGACAGCTGCGGTTCTTTTTTTCGCAGCTTTTTATAGCCTGACACACACACACACACATACTTGCATACATGCACACAAACCCACACTTTCTTTCACAAAGACACACACACATTCTCCCTGTTGTTCCCATCTGTCTTAAGCACACAGATGCACATATTTACACATGGAAAAATGCACTCACCTCGAGGACTCTGCCGCTGATGTACCTGTTACAGCTGTCACACCTGATCCCAAACTGAGTGTGGTAGTCTGTCTCACAGTAGGGTATCCCATCCCTGCCAGGGACACAACAAAAAAAAAGCAAGTTCTCATTTACCTCCTGGCTTTGTGCAACTATTATTTATCCTGTAACACATCGTTTTTTAATACCTGAGTCAGGGTACATGAATCTACTGGAGCAAAAACAAAAGATTCCTGCAATATTCACGCAAGATTTTTCATGGTGACTTCCAAGTATGAACATTTAAATAACTACTGTGGGTGTCATCTAGTTGACTAACAGACTGATAAGGTGCCGGTTTTTTCGTAGCTTTATATTTTGACACCTGTTTTAAGCAAATTCGCAATCATCAGTTATTAGCTTCAGATACGAAAGCCTACACGCTCACACAGGCAAAAATGTTAGTAAATTAGCTTTTCAAAACAGAGGATGTGGATCGCTTGAGAGAACATCTTTGATATTGGCTCAAACATACCTACAGCAGAAACTGTACATATGGGGGGGATCAAGCCACCTACTTGCTGATGTACTCTCCAGTGAGCGCACAGCCACACGTTCGGCATTTGAAACAACTGACGTGCCACTGCCTCTCCAGAGCCAGCAGAGACTGACCCTGTTTGATCTCCTCGCCACAGCCCGCACAGTCTAGAGGAGAGGAGAGAAATGCAGCAATGAGAAAACACACAAGGAAGATAAGAGCAGCTTCAACATTTTAATGCATTTATCATCCTCCCTCTCTGTCCTTGCCTCTCCGCTCTGCCAACCTCTCGTCACTTCTCTCCTCTTTGCTCTTTCTTCCTCATCCCTCTTTTCTGTCGTGATAGTCACACTGTCTTTGCCAGATGGAGCTACCAGAACCAGGCTACAAGACTACCTGGAGCAGCAGGCCACCTTCTGTGTGTGTGTGTCTGTGTGTGTGGGTGGGTGGGTAGCTGCAGGGTAGGTGGCTATGTTTTGCAGCGTTCAGCAGGTGGAGAGTAGAACTCTACTGAGTCTTACATGCTGGATGAATCACAAAGATGTGATTGCTACGACATGGCCAGGAGGTGTGCATTATCTTTAGGTAATTGCACAGCTCCGATCTAGCTGCTTAATTCTGTCACACTGATATCAAAGGAAAATGCTGGTCAGATGCTATATTTTTCTTATTGTCAACAAATCCCACAAAGAGACTAAAACAAAGAATGACTTGTCTGAGTAGTCAAAGCCTGATTACTCCTCTGTGCCTTAGACATCTAAAAACTATTAACAACACATCAATGAGCCACACTGTTGCACTTGTTGACATGTTCCTTCATTACCATGAACATGAACACTGTAATTTATTTTTGGTCAATCCTATACACACCATCCTGCTGTAAATACTCACTCGAGCACTAAATGTGTATTATTCTGCAGCTGGAAATAGTCCCTAACAAACACACTATTTGCGCTTGTTTGTTAAAAACTGCAGTGCCCAGTTGTTGTAAGAAAATACCTAACCTTTTTAAAAAAATGAAACTATACATTTGTGACCAGTTTTTAAAGATTTACGTCTTAAGGGCTTGTGGCCAAGAGTCACAAAAAGGGTAGGGAAGTTGGAAAGTATTGAGAGATGGTCTAAACATAGTTGTCTTTGGTCTTTTCATAGGATTTATTGACAATAAGAAAAATAAACTGCAATGCCAGACTTTAATGCTAAAAGCTGGAGGGCTACTTATTTCAGCGTTTTTGTTGGAGAAGGAAAACGACACCTACGCTAGTTCAGTTCGCTGATGAATTTAACTAGATGCCATTAAAGACTCAGAAGCTAGTAAGTGGACCTTTGAGATGAGATTATTTTGTCACACATATTTATCTCAAGGTCAAGAATGAACTTCAATGCTCTTCTAAAATAGTGCTTATTCCAAGGCTGACAACAAATCGTTTCCATTTAAGATAATATACTGCATTGCCTCAGAATGTGAATAAGCAATAATTACACATTGATTGATGGCAAGTAGCCATGGCACCGCACAACTCACTTCATGCTTTATTTTTGGATAACACTGCACAGCTTGTCATGCATTATCCCCAACAAATGTCACGTTACAGTTAATAAAATGTCCAGTATAAGTATGGTGCATTTTGCATATGTGTGTGTGTGAGTTTGTGTGTGTGTGTGTGTGTGTGCGGGTGTTTGTTTCTTACAGCTTGGTCCGTGGACCTTGACGGGCTTGTCGCTGTTCAGAGTGTGTGAGCACTGCTGACACACACACTTCTTCCCACAGAAGGTCACCCTGTCTCCGATTGGGAACGGACTCCTGAGAACACACACACGGAAAATTTTAGTGAGGCTGTGCAGATATGACGTTGCAGAGGGTCACTTCACCCATATCACACACAGACACACACACCCTCTGCCAGTAGTACAATATCTATCTGTGCAGATAGTTTCCGTTTTATTTGCAGAAGTTTTGACAAATGCAACTGATATTTTTACCGCTACCCCAACATAATGGATGTGAAGGAATTGGCATTTGTGGTTCTCACAGCACTGAAAACTAATATTTGACAAATCAACAGCAATGTTCTTATTGGGCCTATTTCATAACAAAGAAGTAGTGCTGATAAAAAAAAACAGGTGACTGCGAGGTCAGAGAGCATTTCTGTGGTTTGACACCAGTTGGAGATTTTATTTTGGTCTCCTTTGTACATTCAAAGTTAACAAGGAGTGAGTCTTACTCCCACAGCACTGGAAATCATACAAATATTTACACTGTTTCTCAAATTCCCCACTGGAAAATGTATAGTACATCAAGGCTTCAGTATCCAAGAGGATAAGGGATCGTATTTCAGGGTTCTTCCCAAACAATGAAACCACAACATTTTCTTGTGATGTCCTATTTCTCATTTTTGGTTACACCTACACATCCACATTAGTTTTCCGAGAACATGTTTAAGCAGACAGGACTGAAATATTAATACAAGAGGAATAAAAGAATACAAACAGTAAATGCCTTTTGGCTCGAGGGTTTAGCTGTAGCCACACGGGCTGTGAGGGCAGAGGTGAGCACCTGCGATGCTGTGGCTGAATCAAATTTTTATCACTGTATACAAATCTGTATCCAGATCACAGCAGAGATTTCCAAAACTCCTCTGGTAGAAAATAAGAAAAGTGTAACACACAGGCTGATAAATGATAAAGTGGGCGCTGCTCTTCTACATTCAGAATCCTGTATTTCAAAAGCCCAGTAAGTATTTTGTGATGATATAAGTTATTATACAACATATTACTGCGTAATGTTCTCATATATAATTGAAATTTTCCAGCTGATGTGTCTAGTGGCAGTGAGAAGATTTCTAGTGTTTACGTCCTGCCAGTAAAAGTCCTTAGGAGTGACAGCAGGTCCCAGTCTAGTGCGTGTAACATGAGGCCAAGCTTCACATTTGGACTGTATCTATGAATCTAGACTTGGTATCTGATAACAAACTTCTTGCAACTGTGTGCAAAGTAAATAGACCTTGCTAGAGCTTTGCAAAACAATAGACATAACAATGACTAGAAGACCCTTTTTTTTGGTGAAATATCTGTTCAGTTGCAGGAAAATCAAGTTACATATCAAATTGTCTACTTTATTTCACACTGAATATCAGGTCATGGTAACAGAAGCTCTTTTTCAACTATTTTAGAAATTATTCTGATATAGACTTAATCGGTATGATTACAATGATAAAACTCAGCTCTATATTGTGGTATAAGTCTTTCTTCTGGTTAGAGTTTTGCACTCTGCACACATTCAGAGCGGTTTCTGTTGGAGTTAGGTCAATGCTTTACAAGAAGTCATTTGAGAGAAACAGTTTTACTGCAATATGCTGACACAGCCATTTTCAAAATGAATAAGCTTCATTCGCAATTTCAGTACAATTTGTTCTCATTCAGTAGAGTGACACACACACACACACACACACGCACACACAAGGGAGAACTCTGTCCAAAAACTCTCACCATAAGCAAACCAAAACTTAATGATCCATTACTGCATCTAACACACTGACTGATAGTTAGCCTTTTATATAGTTACTGTACGGCTCACCAGTCACACTTCATTTACAGTCACTTTTATCACCCAAGTGTAGGGTTTTTAGGTTGTGACCCATACTAGGCACTAAAACTGAGGATAGCTGCTTCAATTTTGATCATTCTTTCTTAAATCTTCTCACAAGCTCCCATAACTTTATGGAAGCAAAATCACCAGAGTTTCCCTTTAACGCGTAAGATGGCAATACCTGTGTGTCTGAAAGAGGGTACTGCATAAATCCTGGATAATCACAGTATGTGTGTTCGTGTGTGTGTGTGTGTGTGTGTGTGTGTGTGTGTGTGTGTGTGTGTGCATGCACAAATATTGTACTTTACTCACTTGATCTGTTATTTTTCCCATCATTTATTTCTTATTTTCAGTAAAGCACTCTATGGCAAGCTTTCAATAAACTTTGATTTGTTACTTTTAATTAGCTATAACAAGTTTGATCGACTGTGAACATTTCAAATAAAACATCACCTACAGTGTCAAGATTCTGCAGTAGTTTTGGTGTGAACTGGTCAGTGAAACCAAACACAGACACAGGAATTGACTGGCCCGCAGTACTTATACATCATTGCATTTTGATTGTGAAGGGCCACCTGCGGTACGCAAGAAGTTGTGAACAAACTTGCAAAGTCATTATGAGAATCTCATGTGTCGTTACAAATGAACCAGTGCCAGGAGGATCCCGGAGGACACAACACGTAGAGCTGTAAACAGTGATGTTAAAAATATTTTAATGGCACTACACCTACTATTACTACTACCAATACCACTCTTTCATTTTTTAAATATATTGTATTCTAATACTTTCACTATATATCTTTGAATTTATTATTTTTTATCACTGAATTCACAGTGCAGAAAAAAGGAAGTTTCTGAATATGAGGAGAGAAATTAGGCCCATAAATGTCTGAAAATGTCGTGACTATACACACAAACACTTTCCTTACCTGCAGATGCTGCAGACGAAGCAGTGTGGGTGGTATGTCCTCCCCAGGGCAGATACCACCTCTCCAGTGATGTACTGGTCACAGCTGTCACACTGGGTCCCGTACAGCCGCTGGTAGTCCTCTGTGCAGATGTACTCGCCAGAGTGGTGGAAGAAACCCGAGTGCACCAGATCACAGCCACACACTGCACAGATGGAGAGAAAGAAAAAAACTGAATCAGCTCACTTTATTGCTCAGAAAAACAAGGCAGACTGACCAAACAGAGAGAAAACTGTACTGTATTGTAGTCACTGTGTGTCAGGGGTGATAGAAACTCTTTCCTCACTACAATACAGAAACGTTCTTCAAAACAAACAGTGAAGATTACCACGTGGTTTGCATGAAAAAGTCATGTATTTATGATTATAAGCCATTTCATACATATGACCAGTGTGTATGATATTCCACAAACAGCTGCTGTAATTAAGAAACTTTAGTTGTCACCCTGCGTAGACACAAACACCAGTGTTAATCCACTAATCTAAAGGTTTCACCCTCTGGTTTGAAGGTAGTTAAAAGTATGTATGGTGAGTATTTTGCGTGTATGTGTGGTGGTTGAGAGTGCAACCTGTTGTCCTTTCTGACCTCTAAAGGGTTAATACTCTAATCTGGTTTGGGGGATTAGACCAGCAATCTAATCTGTTAAATTATACAGTATGTTATGGTTGTCTGTGCATATGTAAACCTGATACACACAATATACACTTTTATATGTATTTATGGAGGCAGCGTTGTGTGATAGATGCATGTCCAGGCAAAGAGACACATGAGCGCACACAGATACGCACCCTGTGTTCACTAGATATACTGACAGCATGATGTATGGTTTTTATTTAGCAAATGCAAAGTCCCTTGAGCCAAATGATTGCTTCCGGTCCAGCTGAGCTGAGGGTGAGGACGCCCCTGCTGAGCTGGTTGGTTAGACAGTTTAAAAGGAGCAGAACGATGATTTGCTCCAGCCATCAGGGAGGCAGCGAACTGACTCTTACCTCCCATAGGTTGTGTTTTACAGACTTTATGACAGTATGTGCCATTTGGTGGCCGCAACCAAGCCATATCCTTTTATAGTGCCACCAGTGTGACGCTTTTTATCATGTGTGTCCCCAAAATGAATTGAATCACTGATGCCGTCAGTGTCAGTGCCATGCTTTACCCACTCAGCTCTACATAAGCAACTATGATATAACCTGTAGTGTGCAGGCCCAGCAGGTGGAGGTATAAACCGCAGTATACAGTACAGAGTGGGACCATGATACAATCTGGATATACTGTAAATTATCTGAAAGGCAGCCAACGGATCAAGATATCTGACAGTGAATTGAATGTCTGGTCTCTAATTAAGCTAATGGCTCTAAACCCAGTGGAGTGAATGGATCTGATCTGATCCGAGGCCAGCGTGTTAAGTGGCTCAGACAGAGAGAGAGAGAGAGAGAGAGAGAGAGACTAAACATGTGTATATAAGATTTCTGCTATTTTCTTAATTTTATGAATTCCCTTTTTATGGTTATTTTTAATCTCAATATTACATGATGCCTTGTCAATATATTATATATATATATATATAATATAATAATTATTATTATTATTATTTTAATATCAGTATTACCTAAAGCTTTGGCAATATTGTCGTTGTTACATTCATGCCAATAAAGGTAATTGAACTGAATTGAGAGAGAGAGAGAGAGAGAGAGAGAGAGATAATGCCTAATTTATGTGTCTATTGGAGCCAACCTGAAGACATAAAGACAGTAAAGCAACATTTAAGTGAACTGTATTCCTTTTCAAAGTTTTCTTGATATGAGCCTGAAACACATGAATCATTTGATTTTTATGGCTTTGAAAGGCTTTCATGAAACCAAAGACCATGCACTCATGTCATGGTAACTTTCAATTCCCTTTAAAAAGAATAATCTTGTAATATTATGTAGCTATTAACATAGCACTGCTGTTCTTTGCACATTTTATGACTGGAATGCCTGCAATTACATTATATCCTCCTCTAACTGCTGACCATAAAAAAATGTTGTTATTGCCAAGAGCCACATCGTTGTAAACAGTACGAGCAGATTGTAGAATCAAGGCAAGTGTATTTGTATAGCACCTTTCAACACCAAGTGCTTCACATGAGACATAAAGGCATTAAGACAAGAGAAACACAAGGCAATATAAAAGATATAAATAGGATCTGAAATAAAATAAGTAGACAATAAAAATAAGCTAAAATAAAGGACAGATTAAAAAGAAGAATAAAAATGACGGTGCATTTACAGTGTAAGATATGAATAAATAGTCCCACATTTAATTTAATAAAATGCAGTGGCAAACAGAATCTTTTTAAGCTTTGATTTAAAAGAACTGAGAGTTGGAGCAGACTTTTCTGGGAGTTTGTTCCAGATATGTGGTGCATAAAAACTGAATGCTGCCCCTCCATGCTTAGTTTTGACTCTGGGGACAGACAGTAAGCAGACCTGTCCCAGACGATCTAAGAGGCCTGGACGGTTCATACCGGAGCAGCAGATCAGAAATGCATTTTGGCCCTCAACCATTCAGTCTTTCATGAACCAAAAGTAGAATTTTAAAGTAAATTCTTTGACACACAGGAAGCCAGGATCTGAGAAGTGGACTGATGTGGTCTGTCCTGGTTTTAGTGAGGACGCTAGCAGCAGCGCTCTGAATCAGCTGCAGAGAGACCGGTGAAGACAGCATTACAGTAGTTGAGGCCACTGAAGACAAATTCATGGACACATTTTTCTAAATCCTGCTGAAACATAAGTCCTTTAACTCTTGATATATTCTTAAAGTGATAGAAGTTTGATTATTTAACTGTCTTAATGTGTTTATTAAAATTTCAAACCAGTCTTTTGGTTTTCTCTCCTTTCGTTTTCTCAGTTTTTTGCTGAATTACTCCATAAAAATTCCATTCCATTCCATCAAACAGGATGGACCTCTTTTATTGAAACTAAAGGTTTAAGTTTTCACCTGCATGACACAAATCTGGAAGTCTGTTTGCAGTATTCATGTTGAAATTTGTATGTGCAATGTGATTTTCCAACACAGATATGTTTTTGTTGTTTCTCATAAACACTGTCTTATAACTGAAAATTTTTCTCACAATTTAGTTAGTTTGAAGATGCTGAAGTCAATTTATTTATATGAGAAAGAGAAACTAGGACCTAATTCTCGAACACGAGAAATACTGCTCAGTATTTTTGTTTTTCTTTGTCTCCTCTGTCTCTGTTATTGTATTCTTGTCGTGGCAAAGCTGCCGTCGCACAACTTTAAAATGCCAGCCTGACCTTTATCGGTCTGGCTGAGACTAAAGCTGTTCACAGATTTACAGCTTCTGTATTTGCTGTACACACATACATATGGTACATCAATACACACATGTATGTGACATATACGTGTTGTTTATGTCCAACATCAACCATTCATTTTTTTTTACTATCCAGTGGGATTCATGCGTATGAAGAGTAAAGATTCACCAGCCAGCGTCAGTATGCAAACCTACATATATATATATATAGAAACACTCTTTTTCTCTGTTTCCCAGACTCATACTGAGACAAACACTTGAGGATGATAGCTGTGTCCTTCTCATCTTTTCTCACCCTGCTGATAGCGTTCACACATTCATCACTGTCTAAATGGAAAGCTATTAAGATGTGGAGGAAAACAGGAAAGACAGGGAGCTGCTGAAGCTTGGCCTCTCTGGAGGGACCTCTGGTATATTTGGATTTCAGATCGCAGGCCATTTTCAAAAACTGTCCTCACAGAACAAGATCCATGCATGCAACATTTACACTGGCTGTGCTTCTTGATACCACTTCTAATATTCAGCTGGAATATATTTAATGTCATGATTTTAACAAGCAAGACCATCAAGCAATATCTGAATATAGTTTTTCTGCTTGCTGCAGAGTTTTCATTCTTTTTTACTTTATTAGACTACTCTTATGCAAATGGCATAGCATCGGACCACCACTTTGGTTCAGACTGAAATATCTTAACAACTTTAGATGGATTGCCATTCATGGTTCCCAGATGATGAATCCTACTGAGTTTGGTGATCCAATGACTTTTCCTCAAGCGCCACCATGAGGTTGACATTTGTGGTTTTTAAGTGAAATGTCTCAACAACTGTAGAATGCATTGCCATAAAATTTCGTACAGACATTGTTGTTCCCCTCAGGATGAATTGTAATAACTTTGGTGAGCCCGTGACTCTTCATGTAGCGCCATCATCAGAGTCAAAATTTCAATGTGTTCTTAAAGCTTTGGCTCAAATATTAATGACATTCCCATTAGCTTCAGCTGTATTTCTGTGCTGATTAGCTAATGTTAGCATACTAACACGCTAAATAAAGATAGTGAACATGGTAGACATTATCCCTGATATTTGCATTGTCATTGTGAGAATGTTAGCATGCTGATGTTAGCTTTTTGCGCAAAGTACAGCTTCACAGAGCTGCTACCATGGCTGTAGACTCTGCTTTGCTGTCAGTGCATCTTTATTAGATTGACAATAACCTATTTCAGGTCTCCGTACTGAAATGTTGCTCCTAATAAAGATGAACAACGAGCAAAGCTCAGCAGATACGATGTAGAGGCTTTTAGACAGAAAGTAAATGGAAACTGATTTATCCCAAAATGTCATGGGTTGTTATTTTTATTCCCACATGCACTACTGCAAAAAGACATGTTAGTTAACAGAGCCAAACTATGCAGTATGCAGAGAGGTCACATGAGGTCACAACTCAGACTGAAATTCTTCTCAAAACCATTCAACCTGTCAGGAATTACATCAAAAGTGTTTGAGTGCGTCTGAGCCATAATAATTTCATGAAGCAAAATATTTCATTTAGCAGATTTTCAATTTAATTATAATAGAAGCAGGAAATGCCACAGCAGAGAACTCCCAGAATCTAAATGAGTGCGTGCCTGCCTGCTACCATCCATTACTTCCTCTCTGTCACATGACATTTTAGTCTTTCAGGAACAGTCGAGACAAATCTTCCCGCTGCCACTTGAACCTGCTGACTGATGCTTCAAATATGTTCAAATAGGTCAAAGACTTGTCAGTCGCCTCCATGTCAGACCTTATGACCCCACGTGACCTCACCCTGACCTTCCCTGACCCCACCTGTAGTCCCAAACTACAGTTTTCTACATTTAGTCTCTGTTCTGTGTGCTGAATCAGCACGAACCAGACAGTTCCTTCAGAGACAGCAGAGTCCTATACACAGTGATTTAGTCCTATTGTGCATACTGGTAATTAATCAAGTATGAGTCTGCTTGGTAATTAACAAGATCAACATCATCAGTGATCACCAGGATAATCAAAAAATGTGGTTCATTCTTTTAGCCATATTTTTATGTAGCTTACATCAGTTCATTAATGTAAAATTGACATCATAGATTTAAGTGAATTCAAACTCCACTGGTGATTGTTTCTGCTAGACAGTTGATCCGGTGGCAGAGAGAGTAACAGCATTTTTATGACTGTCTGCAACCATTTGAGAGTCATCCAGCCTCCTCGCTGTCTCACTGTGTACTGCAGCAAACACGTCAGTCAAATCGAAAAGATGAAGAAGCCTTTCCTGCACTTGAGTTTACTATCAATACACCGTGGCAGTTTCAATGTTTAACTTGCATTTTTTCCGTGATTTTTGTTTTGGTTTCCAAAGAAGGGCAAATGTTTGGGTTTCACAGGGTAAGGACGTACTACGGACTCTAAAAAGAGTCTCAAAGTGTTTTTCATAACCTTGAACTGTCAGGAATTCAACACAACAGCTTCCATCGTGCCACAATGGTGTTGCAAGAAATGTAAACGGAGCTTTTAGGGCAGAACATCCTAAAATGAACTGCCTGACGACACTTTTTGCAGGTCCACTTTGCACGTAGGGGCTGAAGAAATCAAGTCAAAAATATTTTATGGCATTATGTGTTTGTTAGTGTGCCAACAAGGTGAAGCCATGAAGTGAAGGTTGAAAATATGGAATGGTAATTTTGATAATTCTGGAAAAAAAAACTCAGTTTTGAAGAAAACAATTTTTATATTGATTGTGATATTATTTGGTCATTCTGTAGTGTTATCTTTTCTTTGTTTAATTGCATCAAAAAGTGAAAAATCTTTCTAACTTTCTATTCTAGACCTAGAAGAAGGGGAAAGTAAGAGGAGGCTTGTAGAGAAAGCAAGCAGAAAATAAATATCAGGTCACAAATAAATAAAATAAATCCAAATCAAATCAATAAATACAATCATGCTCAATGCATTTTCTTTCTCCTCCCTTTCATCCCAATATCTATCCCCTTCTTCACTCTCTGCTCCATCAGTTTCATTCTTCACCAGCCTCCTACTTTCGCTCCCTTCTGCTCATCAGGGGGCAGGTTCAGCTGCAGTTTGTCGGAGGCACTGCAGTATTTAAATACTTTTCTTCTACATCTGTTAACAGTGATTTGTAGCCTATTAGAGAGAAGTGCTTGAGGTCTGGACGCACATATACACAAACACACACAATTGGCAGAAAGACAACAGATAATGATTTCTTTGTTTACTGCCAGCGGCACAAGCAAATGGTCGAGGGAATGAAAGAAAGAGGCAAAGGGAAAAATAGAGTTTAAAAGAAGGGATATAAATGAAGATGGATGCAAGAAACAAGAGCTCCCGGAGGCCTGATACACATGTTGACTGTCTCATCTTTCTGATTTAGCTTCCAGATACACACACAAAAAAACCCAAAAAAAACATATAAGCATGCACAAAAACACCAGCACACTGACCCACTGTGCAAATGCTCATGCAAGGACACACACACACACACACACACAAAAGAGTGCTGCACAGCTGAGCTGATACAGCGGTAAATGCTTTGCAGTTTGTCCTTGAAGTCTCTTCTGAAGAAAGAGCCAGGCCATCCGTGACTGTCTGTATGGCTGAGAGTACACGAATGCTGATGAAATGCACTGAATCTCGCTCCTGGTGTACGCTTCACTTCTGAAACACAAACTTGTTTCAAACCAATGTGGGTCAGGCTTTGCAGGAAGCTTTACCTGAGGTTGTACAATCCATCCAAATGAATTAGCGTGCGTCTGCTGTACATGAGGAGAGAGTATTTAACTGAAAAATGGGATTTGAATAGTATAATGGACACACAGCCTTTTATCTCAAAAAGCTTTGTGAAATGTTTCGATCTACAGTCAGAATCGAACTATTCGGGGTATTTATCCCTTTTTCCAGTAATGACTGGGTTTGTTCTTTACAAAAACAGATGCTGTAAGGTCATAGATGATGCACATGGTTCAATTTTCTGGTGAAGGAGAGGAGAGTAGAGGATTATTTTAGACACGAGGCTAAGGCGAGACGCAGAGACAAGAGAAGAAAGGCAAGATGGGAGTCAAGGGAGCGATTAGAGGAAGAGGAAAAGAGAAAGCATCATATGTGAGGAGAAAGGGAAGCAGACAGCAAAGTGGGGTGAGGATGTGGAGGAAGAGGCAGGGGGGGACCCAGGGGAGGTATCAATGAGGCTATCGATCTGTCCATCCAGCGCACGTCTGCCGTCCTGTCACTCTTCCCTCATCTATTCGCATCATCAACATTGGATGGATTTCCTGGCTGTAGCTCCTCTGCGTTTGAATCAGTGTGATCAGGACGGACGGATGGATCAAAGGGGGAAAGGAGGAAAGGCAGAGTCTAACCAGTCTACAGGATTTGGCTACATCGTTTAGAACTGGTATAGAATGGGGTTTTTCAACAGTTAAGTATTAACATTTGTCAGTCTAATTGAGGAGCTAGGACTGCATATTTGCATACCCAGCAGGACATGGAGATAATATTCCGAAAACCAGCATCATTTGCTTTAAAATGAGAGCAAATTTATGAATGTGTTCCATATTTTATGAGATTTTATTAGAGCAGAAAGATGTCATTTACAGAGTTGCATTTTTCTTTGTCTTATGAGTGATCAGCCTTGTTGAAACCTGGTGGTAAAATCTGAGTTTAAATTCTAAATGAAATATATTTACTTGTAGGCACAGCGTGTATGGTGGTTGGTGGATGGGGATTCGTTTTGCAGGTATTAGGTCATAGACAAAACTATTGGAAAAATCCAAGTTTTGATCTGATGAGGAAACTACATGAACAGTTATGGGATCACCAACATTATTTCAATTAATTCACCCCAAGAAGGGAATGAAATTGAATCTCTGTATCAAATTGAATGGCAATCCATCCAAGTAGACATTTCACTCAAAACCACAAATGTGAACCTCATGGTGGCGCTAGAGGAAAAGTCAAGGGATCACCAAAATCATTACGATTCATCCTCTGGGGACCATGAATGTGTGCACAAACTTTCATGGCAATCCATCCAATAGTTGTTGAGATATTTTGGTCTGGACCAAAATGGTGGACCGACCAACTGACTGCTAGCGTGGCTAAAAATAAGATTATAGTTGATTGTCATTGAATAGTACCCACACCAAGGTCTTCGAATACATTTAAACATGTTTTATTGAAATCATGAGAAGGACATTAAAATATACCATACCAAAGGATACCATACCACCAATTACTCACCACACTACCCAATAAAAGACAATCTCAAATCACACACACACACACACACACACACACACACACACACACACACACACACACACACACACACACACACACACACACACACACAGGGTTGCTGTCTCATCTATCTCACATCTGTTTCTACTTGTTATTCTTCCCAAATCTCCTCTCCTCTCTCCAATCAAAAAAAAAATCTCTCTTCAATCCCAAATATCCACACTGACAGGAGATTACACTGTTACCAAACAAAGACGCATTGTAACTTTCTGACATTCACAGCTACAAACACAGAATGGGAGACAAGAGAGCGACAGAGAGGGGGAGGAAATAATGAGCAGAAGATTTAAAAAAAAAAAAAAAGAAGCCGCCTGTGTACTAAAAGCTGACAATTTGATTCTTGTCGACTTCATCAGCTGATCTCTACTCAGCCCACAGCCCATTAGCTAAAAGTCATTAAGCTTACTCTGCAAGATCAATTGTCCATAATAATAAATACTTTAATATCAAGGAGAAGAACACTTCCGTCAATAAATCTAGCTTTTTTCCTGTCAGAGGGAATGAGTGCTTCGAGTGAGCAAACAATCAGTCAATTAGACAATCAATTATTCAACCAAACAAACAATCAAAGCAGTTGTTTCAGCTCAGGTTATTTTTGAGATCTGCAATAAAACAGTGTTTTATAAAAAAGAAAAAAAAAGAAAGAAAACCCTCCGCTGTGGTGTTTTGTGGCTGAGTGCATTCAGGCGATGTTACTGGCAGATCAAACAGAGAAAACAGTGTTGTCTTGCAGCACGCTTTGGGACCGTGTGGGTCTCGGCCTGTGAAAGGAGGTTAGCTGGTTGGAGTCTGACTACGGGCTGAAAACCTGCTGACTGCACTGCTAAGCTAGCTGCTGACTCCAGACCTGTGTTTGTGCCTCTTCTGTCCCACTTGCTCACTGGTAGAGCTCAAACATGCAAAAGACAAACATGCAAAGACACACAAATACTGTATGCAATTTTGAACTTGTGTTTTCTCCACTGTTAAGACCTCCTGTTCTATTTCCAATATAAATTTTCATGTGGAATATTAACGCACAGTTTTAATTACGCTCACTTAAAAGGTGGGGCTCACATACCAATCATGCCTAATTATTAGATTAATTCAGGTACATGGTTCAAATAATAATGCATGTTATTTTGTATATGCTGTGAGTAGACAGAATATAGTATACATGGCATAGCTGTTTCCCACTGCTTCCAGTCTTTATGCTAAGCTAAGCTAATCAGCTGCTCGCTCTAGCTTTATATTTATTTTAGTACAGACATGTGAGTGGTATCAATTTTCTCAACTATATCTCGGCAAGAGAGCAAATATACATATTTTCAGGGTTCATACAGCTTTCTAAGAGTAAAATTCAAGCATTTTTCAAGCACTTTCAAGGTACCTAAACCTAAAAATTCCTAGACTCTCTGCCAGGAGACAAACAAATACGACAACAGGATTGTTCCATTTCAAATATTTAAAGATTTTTGGTTTCAATGAGTGATTGTGTAGATGATAAAACAACAGATTGTGCAGAAAATCAAGCATTCTTCAAGGAGTATATTCAAATTCAAGCATATTCCTAACCTTGAAAACATAACTGTTACAATTAAGCATTTTCCAAACTTTCAAGACTTTGTACGAACCCTGTATTAAGTGTTGAACTATTCCTTTAAAGATGGAGACTGCATGTGCACTGATTGTTCCCAAGTGGACTTCCATAATTGTGGCTGCTGGGATATTTAGACAAAGCTACAACGCCTCTCATGTTTAAAGATCAAAGATCTCCCGACCCTTTGTTCACTGTGGAGATATCACATGTCACCTTTTGTTTCTGGCGACAGTGATGTCAAATTACTGATGCTTCTGTGTCGCTGCATGTTTTTTTTCTTGTATATTACAGTTTGTGATTGACTTTGATCCTCAGTGAAGACAGAAGCTATCACTGATGCAATTGTGCTGGTTCCTTCTTGTCTGAGTACTGGTAATTATTTAATATTTAATTATGCAAATTGATGTGGGTGGAATCCACACATGGAAACACATGCATTAGTCCCAGACTGAAAAAATAAATTAATATGAAACGTTGTGTGTGAGTGTGGGAGTGGGGAATGGAAGCGGATGAGTGTATGTACATATGCGTGCATGTGAGGAGGTGTTAATGTGCGCTGAGTATGTGGCTGCATGTTTGTGTGTGTAGGTGTGCGGCAGCTTTTTACCTTGGCAGGTGAAGCAGTGAACATGGAAGTGTGTGTTTTTGACACGCACCACCTCCCCACGACAAACCTCCCCACAGCGCTCACACACGATGGGCGAGTTTCCACGTCTGGAGAGAGGAGAGCTGCTGTTGTTGTTGTTTCCGCCATAAAGACCTGACTGGTACTGAACTGGTGGGAGGAGAGGAGGGGAGAGGAGAGGAGAGGATCAAAAACATGTCACTTATTGTCATTTTGAGGCCCTTCCTTTTGTCTTCCTTTCAACTGAATTCAAACATCTGATCAAAGTGAGATAGAAATGTGCAACAACTGCCACAAAAAGATAAGGGATCTGAAGCATTTTTTTCTTCTTCTTCTTTGTTAGCTTTAATGGATAATTCATTTGTTTCTTTTATATATATATATATATATATATATACAAATACACACCATATTCTCAAACATCAGTACAGATGCTCAAAAAATCGTTTAGATGAAACTTTTCTTTAATGTTTCACTTTGACAAAATGAAAAAAAAAAAAACACGGTCGCAGACCCAAACTCACTAACATAATCACACACACACTCACTAACATAATCACACACACACACACACCCGACTGAAGGTTTAGAGGAGACGAAGAAGGCTTAGTGACGGACTTCGTTACTAGTAGTGGCTCCTGGAAAGTCTGTTACTCTGCCTGGAAGATCAGCACGACTTACAATCATTACAAGGTAGTGGCTTGACAGACAGACAGACAGACAGACAGACAGACAGACAGGTGTAGAAAAAGACATATTAACTGACTGGGACATTTCAAACTGCTGGTGGCCTTCAGTATCTTACATACAGATAATTTTGAACAGTATTATATCTAAACGTACTCTACAAGCTCGTACTATCGTTGCAATGATACAGATTTGCTATTACAATTACACTTTACAAATTTGCATTAATGTAGCACACTGTACATTTGTACACTTATTTATGTCTAAACTTGACTAATTACTTCTCTATTCTGTTTGTATTCTGCAGTTCTTTCTTTTCTCCTTTTTCTATTCATGGCAACCAGAAAGGACAGCACACTAAGAAGTGAATCGTACATAAAACTTGTGTATATGACAATAAAGCTTTGAATTTTGAAAACACACGCAGAACATGACAGACACACATACACACACACACACAGTGAAAGACAGAAAAGGGCACAGTGGGGCAGTTTTGGGATTACACCTCTTTCATCCTCGCTTATGAAACTGGTCAAATCCCTCTTAACAAGTCCTTTCTTTATGCTGTCTGAAACAAACACACACACACTCACACACACACACACACACACACACACACACACACACAGAGTCGTGCTTCCACCACTTCAGAGGACATTACATTGACTTACATTCATTTCCTGGAGACTTAACCTAACCTGATTGTCATTTCCTGTTACAGTCAACTGTACTCTACCCAGTGTGCAACAATCTGAGCAACAATTCTACTGTATTCTACTCAATTCAATTCCATTACAGTTAATGCTGCTACATCCCAGAGTATTACGCAATTGCAACACACACACACACACACACACACACACAACATGCCGGCAGTTTAAGCTGATGACAGCAGGAGAGAGACAGAGAGAGTTGTGGATCTATAAATGTTTTCAGGAGAAAAAAAAAAGGTAAAACTGGGACAAAAATGTTTCCTAACAAATTGTATCATCAGTATGTGTGTGTGTGTGTGTGTGTGTGTGTGTGTGTGTGTGTGTGTGTGTGTGTGTGAGAGAGTGTGTGAGTGTGTGTGTGTGCACCACAGAAGCTGGCATTGGTTTTGTAGCCAGATGGCAGCACAAGGACTGGAACCACAGACATAGAAAGATCGGAGCCACCTGTGTGTGTGTGTCTGTGTGTGTGTGTGTGTGTGTGTGTGAGAGAGAGAAAGGGAGAGAGAGAGCGAGAGAACCTGAACATGTTATTTCTGTGTGTTTTTGTTATTATTAATAGGTTTAAATGTTGCATGTTGTAGTTTATGGAATTGATGAAGGTAAAAACATGTAGAATGTGCACATATACGTGCTTCAGTGTGTGTGTGTGTGTGTATGTGTGTGTGTGTTTGAGTGTGTGTGTGTGTGTGTGTGTGGGTGTGTGTGTGTGTGTGTGTGTGTGTGTACATGTTGTGTATGTGTTGTGTGTTGTCTTGATATAAGTGACCAGCAGCCAGGTAATGTCCTGTGCACACAACCTCTAACCGCTGCCTACAACAGAGGTTTGCAATCTTTTCACTTGTGACCCCTTAAAATAAAAATCGTCATGTTAAAAAATTTGCTTGGAGGTTGCCTGTTCAGCCAAAGAGGGATTTTTCCTCCTCAGATGGTTTCATTTTTACAATTTTAGGGTCTTTAAGATGTCAACTTACCCAGTAACTCATGAGTAAAATCATTAATTACAAAAAATAATTTTGTGCAGCAGAACTTTACTTCTTCTGATTTACAAATCTGTTTACTCGTGACCCCTCAGACTTTTCTTGCGACCCCATGCAAGGTCTCGACCACCAGTTTGGGAACCACTGCTCTAGGTCATGACTGGGTCCCCTCCGGTTTTATTTGAATAAGTTGTAAGTTTCCATTAATTCACATTAAAAAAAGCAAATATTAGAAGAACATCTAAAAAATTACTCGTCTGGCGACCTCAAATTTATCCTGTGACCTCTTGGGGGTTCCCGACTCCCAGGTTGGGAACACTGGTCTACAACATCAAAACAACTGCTGATAAGAAAAAGATATCAAACAGTGAATTTGTCATCACACTTCATTTTGGATGCCGCTGCATGTCATCACGTTGCTCCTCTGGCTTTTGTAAAGTTACTCTTACTGGCCTTAATGGTAATGTGCTACAGTAGGGAAGACAAAACATCTCAGATGCCAGGGACTGAATTTTCATAAAAAATTCAGTTGAATGTCACCTCTATTTCCCTACAACTCTCCCTTAAGTGGCTTCAAAGTCTCTGCTGTTAGACTTGACAGCAACACATATTTATTCTGACTTTTGACCTCATGGAGAAACAGCCTGGATAAAAACCAATAAGGTCTCCCTAGTGTGAACCAAACCAGTCAGACAAAAGATAATCCTATGCCTTTCTGTGGAAGAGTTTTGGGGTTACAGTCACTCAGCCAGAGCCCCTCTGCTACACTGACATGCTCATAACTGTATCGGCGTGTGGCCCCACCGGAGTCCTTATAAAAGGTTAAATATCCCCCTGAGGTGAGAGGTATAAAACTGAATGGCTGCTACAGCAGGAGGTGCTTATCACTGGAAAGCACAGTGCCGTGTCATGTCTGCAGAGCCACTTTGTTTTTGATTTTTGGGAAATAGATTTTGGGATTTAGTGGTTTCACATTAATGAAAACCTGCTTTATGTGGTTCTATGTTTAGACATTGGGACATTTTAATATGTGCCTGGCAGTTGGCACAGTGGAGACCAAGGATGTCAAAGAAGAGCAGGGCTTCATTTCTTCCCTCCATAATATCTGAGTAGATGTCTCAGGCTTTTCTGCCTGTCTTACATGAATATTATTGATTGCAATAAGTACCGATTTCTGAAAAACATTTTCTGCCCCAAAAAAAACAAAAAGCAATTTTACACGTGTTAAATAAAATGAAATGATGGATACAGTGATTGAGTTCAGTGACTGTGGGGACTTCTTCAGTGGAGGAATCCCTGGTTGTTAAACAGAAATCTATATCAATCCATACACACTGCTAACTGCAACACAAACTGACAATGATGAAAATACTGATGAACGCTGTCAGCTATCAATACATAATATCAGCCTCTGTTTCTAACCTTCACTGACGGAGAGCTGGCTAATGACATGATGAAATACAGTGTCAATAAGTGAGTCAGTGATCAATAACCTCATGTGAAGGGCTGCGTTTATGTCTACTTCAGGTTAAACCCTCCCAGGACACCATCTTATTGATCAGGCAGAAGCAAACGCGCACACAGACTCATATGAAGACCCACACAAAGCCTACACTTGTGCACTTTAAACTCAAACACAGCACACACAAACACACACACACACTTGCACGCAGCTCACCATTTGTCGGTCCACTCATGATGTGAAGTGTGAAGCCCAACAGCTTGAATGATAGTCCTCCTCAGAGTCTGTATCAGTCAGTTAAATAAAGCCTGCAGTAGCGGGACAAAAGCTCCAGATATGACCAAGCACTCCTGTCAACTCTCTCTGTCCCTGTCCGATTAAATACTCTCCCGCCCTCTCTCAATCTCAGTCTGGAGAGGGCTTTCCCTGCTCCTCCCGGCAAGCGGATTACTGTACCCCTCCACCCTGCGTAAAGGCAGCCGGTTGAGGAATTAAATCGAAACTGACTGGTACCATCATCACCATCCTCCTCACGCCTTCAGCTTCTGCCTCTCCCACCCAGCAAACCCCAGCGGTCCTCTGGTCCGGTGCATAGGCGTCCATCCCTCCCTGAACAGTCAGTGCGCTCCCGCGGGCGCCTGCATGCCTGTGCGCTCCGGCGTTGAAGGCTGGAATGCTGGACGGTGAGTTTTCTGAGGGTTTTTCACAGACTCGGGAGACTGTCAGAGTCTTTCACCGGGCGGGACGAGTTCCTCTCGCGTAGCGAGAGCGCCGAACAGCGTCCGAGCTCCAAACTGCATGCGAAAAAACACCAGGCGAGACTAACCGGGCAGCAGTCAGGCTCTGTTCCGACTCCAAATTGGTCTAGGAGAGAGGGGAGTAGCCTATCCTAAAAATAGATGAAGAGTATGATGAGTCTTTTTATTCTTTCAGTATTTCAATCTTTTATTACCAGATATTTAAATGTAACTTAGGGAGAGCCCTGGGCAAAATAACAAACCAAACAGCCCTGACTAGAAATACTAAATTAACTATCCAGAAAGAAAAGTTACAATCATAAATCTAACTCCCCTGAAGAACAGGTAAAAAAGGAAATGTAACAAAAACAGAAGCTCTCTCCTATGGGGCTTCCTGGCAAGGGGTCAAAGATAGGCTTGTTGAGAAGCAGTAATTTAAGATAATTAACTTAAATTTAACAGCAACATCACAACCTTTCTGACATCAGTGTGACAACAACATACAAAAGAGCTATGGAATAAGTCCTGACAAAAAAAAGAAGAAGCTCACAATGCACAAACACGGTGGATGTAAGAAGGACGAAAAAGCAGCCAAATAAGTGCTTCTCCTCAGCCACTTTATACCGCCAGATGCACTGTGATTGGCTGCAGGACCCCAGATTTACCAGCCAATAGGGAGGAGGAGGACCTAGAGCCTGAGGAGCAACACAGCACATATTAACACATTTTATCAGTTACATATTCACCTATGGGGGATGTAACAGGCTCCATATGGGGGGTTAACTGCCAGTGGCTCTCTAATGGGATTTTATATAACACATACTTTATTTGTAATTTGGTATTTTGTCGGTCCTGTGTGATATCAATGTAATATTCCTGTAATATTCCAATCAGGAAAGCGTGTCAATGGCTCTCAAATGTCAGTTAATGGTGGCCTGATTGTGGGCCACTTTATTCCTATATGGTATTTAAATCTCATAGTGTGTCACTTTAATAATCATATAATAATCCTGCAGAGGAAAAATCCACCGTGCAGCAGAGAGTGATTTAGAAAAGAACAATCATCATACAGTTTGTGGTCTGAAAGTGTCATTTAGCAGTTGTTTCATTAGTCACAACAATCACCAATGAAAACAGAATATATGAATAAAACCAATTTTAAAACCAACCACCATTTAAGGTGTTCAGTTAAAATCAAACAATCAAAAATATTGAATGGGGACAGTCGGCTGCCAAACAGTTCATCATTCATAGCTTAAACAGAGGCCATTTTTCTAATATGAACTGCTCCAAAAGCAGGTTAAAACCTCCCGGGCGTCCCGTCTTGTTCAGAAATGTTATTACATAATCAGCTACAGTAAGTGTGTAATGGGTACTGAAGGCCATCAAATAACTAATAAACTATTCTTTGTGATGTTGCTTCAACTGTTGGACCATGCATGTTCAGTATGGAGGCCTGCAGGTGAAATCAGACCTTTTTCACAGCAGACAGTTTCAGTTTTTATGGGAAAATCACAGGTGGTACAACTATAGTTTACAGTGATTTATAACAACAACATATTTTAACTGACAAGTGCAAAACTCAGTGTAGGCTCCAATTAAATTTGTACATTTTAATCTTTTTTGGTTCTGCATTTGCAGATATTTCTGTTACATTATTACACTTTCTAAAAACAAATGTTCACAGATGTTTTCATCTGATTTATCCTGGAGTTGAAGAATAGATGGATAGGTGGATAAACAGATGATTGAACAGATCAGAGTTAGGCAAAATCAGCCACTGTGGCTACAATGAGCCCACCAAAAGGTGGCAGTGTAAGTTAAGACAATATTCATGAAAACAGAGACAGAGACACTGCAGTGTGTGGACGTATTTTATTGTGTCCCATTAGTCAAATGTCAAAATAGTAACCAGATAAGGAAACTCAAATGATTTCCTGCCATGCTTACTCTCCATCCAGGCTGCATGAGATGCATTCTGGGTAATGTAGTGGTGTCGTTAGCATTAGAAATGAATGACTTTGTGCCTTAACCAGAACTGTAATCCACTGGAGTGTTTAAATTCAATAGATAGTATACTCTGATAAATGTAATGAATTAAAATTATACACATTTTTTGACTTAAGTCCTTACAATATACCTTTTTTTAAAATAACAAACAGACATAATATCGATTTCTTTGTCACAAGACTTCTATTTTTCTTTTTGTTAAAAACAAAACAAAAGAAAGATTCCAGTTTGAACTCTGATGTGAGATTTGTTCTCTCTTGGATACAACAGCCCTCCAACACAAAGACATGTTTATACCGGTACCTTTCAGTCTGTCCTGGCTCACTTCCCTGTAATTTTTAAACAATGTGCAGGATACTTCCTGCAAACACTGGCAAACCACTGACACTTCCTAACGCCTCCTGCTGATGTTTCTGCTTAACAGGGGAAACGTTTAGGAACAAGTCTGCTGCAAAATGAAATTTCTGAAATTTGCTAAAAAAGTTGTGGAACATTTCTGAACAAAATCTGTCAAACTGCAGTTTATTGAACACAAGTAATTCTTTTGTAAACATCAGCTGCAGTAGAGGTTTGATTCCTTCAGGAAGATCACAGCGGTATTTCTGCAGCCTTTCTGCCTCTCATATGTGTTTTCAGAATCACAGAATCAAGCTTTGATGTCTTGGCTGATGCCTTTACTCGGAAGTCGACTGGGGTCAGAAAAACAAAATGTCACCTGGAGTATCACACCCAGTTTGTGTGTCTGTGTGGACGTTCAGGTGTGATTAATGACCTAGTGTCAAGTCGGTCTGCCTATTTAAAAGCAAAGCAGAGTTCCTGCAAAAGAACAATGTCTGGCAACTGCAGTGTGTGTTATACTAAACTGTGTGTGTGTGTGTGTGTGTGTGTGTGTGTGTGTGTGTTGTGTTGCACACTGAGCATTTTGAAAATTATTTTAATCTGCATTTTAAACTGAGGTTTGAATGATCTTGCTGTGCAAAAACGCAGGGCAGAAACAGGTCGGTTTAAATCACATAGGGCGTCGTTGGAATTTTAAACACTGCAGCTATATTTTCTGTGATTATGTTAGATAGGTAATTGATTTTCTACAATTCAAAGGCCTTTGTGCTATAGTATTACAGTCTTATTATGTTCTAAAAGAGGAAACAGAGGATGCATGTTGTCTGTGAAAGATGAAGTGGCATTGCTGCTGGTCAGACCAGATGCAGCTGATGGGGAAGTTGAAATAAGATAGCACTAAAGATAGCATGCTTTAGCAAATCTCATGCATGAGTTCACATGCATGTGAACCAATGCATGTGAACCAATACCAATACCAATATCAATACCAATATCAGTCAATTATTTGCACAATGAGTTTGAGCGTATGGTGGGTGGAGGGGCTGACAGAGAAAACAGATAAAAGTACACATGGTGTGGTGCCTGGGGAACAAGTAGCCACATCCTCTTGGACAGGAAGTAACAGGCTTTATAGGAAATGTGGCATAACGTGTTCAGCCCTAAAAATAGGCTACCACTGCAGTGAGATCGAATGTACCAGTCACCTTGACCATGGTTTTATTTGCTTATTGTAATTATAAAAAAAGAGTCACAATATAATTAACAATAAATAATTTAAGTAAACCTGATTTATTTATTTATTTGCCAAATGGGGGCAGTGGAAACAAGCTGTAAATACAACACTAAAATATTACATTATAAAATTGCTTTTTTACACATCCAGCTGTTACAGAGCAACATTATCATTCATTCAGAGTCAGGTTTCTGTCCACCTGATGAATGTAAGTCCAATATTCAATCTCCTTTTGCTCTTCACCAACTCTTGAGGGAAATATGTGGCTCTTTAGCTGCTGAATGCTCCACTATGTTCACCAGCTAGTCGCTAACATTGACTGTGTGTCATTTGATGCTGGACAGGTAGTGTGCAGTGGGTGTTTGCCGAAATTGCTGCTGGAAACAATGCAGACAAATGCGGTGAAAGTGAACAGTAAAGATGTGGGCCAGAAAACCAAAACAATGAGTTAAAAAAGACTAAAAGTCTCTGTAGAGCTGAGGGGACCTGCAAAGGTGTGAGTTTGTTACTATGAGCGACTCATTTCACATTACACGTGGTCATTTGATCCATTGTTGATTGTCAGTTAAAGCAGCTTAAATTTATTGATAGCTAAATACATGTAGCACCTTTAACCTGGTAGAAATCCGTGTTTAGTGAAAAGGACACATGTATTCAATTATTCATAACTCCTAAACGCTAAAATAGATGTCAGCAGTCAGCGTTTGAGGTCAAAACAAAGAGAGAAAAAAAAGGTGTATTCAAACAATTAAGGTCCATTAAGGTCCTATCAACAGGGTACAAATGATGCAGGCTTCCTGTGGTCCAGAGACATGTGTATCATCCATCAGTGTTTTGTCAAAGCCAGACAGCTGATGCTGCAGCTCTGGCCTTTCAAATTTGGAAACGATGACCTTTAATTTTACTGTAATACACCTGTCAGACTACAACACACTGTAAGACACAGAAGAGAGTGCAAAGATCCATCATTCCTCCAATCTCAAGCGTCTGTCTTATTAATTAACAGACTATGTAATATCACATTTAAACACACTGCGAATGTTTTATCCTCAGTCTTCGACACAATCAGTCAAATAAAATGTGTAATGGACTATTGGACAGACAGGTGGACAACGCTTGATCCATAGACCCCCATGTCATCATGGGGGGACAATCAGAATCCTTCATTTGGCTGCATTCACATATTTAATAATCGTTTAATATTGATTATTTCAGTGCCTTTGTGTTAAATGTGAATCCTGGGGAATTGGAAGACATGTATTGATAAAAGCCTGAAAATGTGAACGATTACGCCATTTTTTGTTGGACAACATGAAGCACTGACATTTTGCAAGTACTTCTACAACCGTACAAGTTTATCTTCACAATAAGAGTGTGTGTGTGTGTGTGTGTGTGTGTGTGTGTGTGTGTGTGTGTGTGTATGTGTGTGTGCATGTGTGTGTGTGTATTTACCACATTGTGGAGACACAAGTCTGTACATACAGTACGTACAGTCACCTCCCAATTGGAGACAAAAAATAAAGTCCTGGTGTAAGTTACAAAGGTCCTGGTACATGTTGTGTGTGTTTGTGGGTTTGTCAGTCAGGAAATGGGACAAGGTGAAGGTGAGGTCACTGTCATTGTGTAAGTATAATCACTGATCTACCCCACCTCCAATCATTATAGGAGTCATATGTCAGGGTCCTGTTCTTTACAGTGAGATTTATTGTTGATAAATCAGAATCTAGAGGTCAAAGGTCACAGTACACGCCCCAAAAACGTTAGATTCATGTTCTTTCTTTAGATAAAAGATAAACCACACCTCATGTCCACAGATCTTCAGATAGCCAGTTTTTAACACCAGACTTTGTCCCAAAATATATCACATGAAAAGACATTCCTGAGATCCTGAGTATTTTGTAGTTTCATCTCTCCCACAAAACGTCACGGTAAAATCACCTCATAGCTTTCTCTTCGTGTGGGTTTTCATCATATCAGATGGTGATTATTATAAATATCTGTCAGCCAAGACACATGTTGTTGTGTGTTATTCTACTGTACCAATGGTGTCATCTTTCACATGGAAGACAGCCATTTTTGACTGCGATAACAATGTGAGGATTACATACAAACCTTTATCTAGCAAAGGCACAGGAGGCAAATAATTCAACTCAGCATTACGGCACTGAAGTTTGCTGTTGTAAGCCTCAACATCTCTCTTGGCTGGCTGCTGCTTCTCTCTCACACATCCTTGAACCTGAACCTGGGTGTGGAGCCAGTTTTTTCACAGCTTTGGTTCCAATCCAAAATAGTTGGAGCAGCTGTGTTTGGACAGACAGGAATTCTCTGAGCCTTCGGGGTCCAGTGAAATAGCAGAACAGTACTGTAAATGACAACTCTCTGTCCAATTCCCACCAGAAAGTGACGTCGTTTAAATGGTACATGAACATGTGTTTGGTGAGTTTAAAGATACAGTCAAATGAAATCTTGGATTGTTCCAGCATTGAAGCTGCAAAGGCTAAATGAATGCTAATACTATCTGACCCAGGATTTAATCTGATTTAACCCCATAAAGAGACAGACTTCAATGTCTTAAATGAGTCAGATTAAAGAATTAGTAAACATTTAAAAGACTGGCCTATTCATCAGTTTTGGAGCTGAAACAATGGGTTCATCGACGGACAAAAAAGTAAACAACAACACCAAACATTCTCAGGTTCCAATGTCTCCAATCAATCAATCAATCAATCAATCAATCAATCAATCAGTCTCCAATGAGAGGATCTGCTACTTTTCTCTGTTTGTACAACTGTAAATTGAATATATTTGGGTTTTGGACTGCTGGTCTGACAAAACAAGACATCTGAAGACGTCACCTTACGGAAACTGATTGAGATTTTTCACTATTTTCTGACCAAACGATTCATCAGCTGAGAAGAACACACGCAGACATCAAATTAATCCGAGTGTTGTATTCTTCCGCTTGAGCCTAAACTATCTTGTTGCAAAGGCAAATATCTAAAAAAGGAGAAAATAAGAACTTGTGGTCACTAGTAAGACAAAATGATTTTTACAAGCTGTGTGCCAAAACCTGGCAATTGTGTGTATATTGGTAAGATTGCCATATCATTTAAAGGGGCACTATGCCAATTTTACCCATCAAGATCAATTAACTAGCCATGGCAGGTACTAATTAGCCCGTGAAAGCAGTTGCATAATATCTTTTGTAGCTCTGGAGGTGCTTTGTCATGTCTAATAAAATAACCCCAGATTATCTCATATGGGGTATTTTATTTTCGGCTTGGAGACAATTATTTTTAACGGAAAACCTACATTACAAACTGGGGGCGTGGAGTTAGATAGACATGGGCATTTACCATGCAGGGAGTGCCTAATAATCGAAATTTAGGATATGCGGCTTGACTCCTACTAGGGACAAAAAGTCAGGAAATCTCAGCTCCTCTTTGACTATTTTGTTGTAATCTATCTCTTGAGAGTCCCCCCAACTTTATGGAATTATAATCACCATTTTAATATTAAAATAACATACTGTCATGAGTTACCGAGGGGTACTTTCCACAGCAAATGAATATGATGAGTGATGAATTTTCTCACCTGAAATCCTTCCAGACATAAACATCAGCTATAAGTTAATGATTAACTTCTTCTTTAAATGTATGAAGCTGCAGGCTGTCATGAAAAATTATATATAAAAATTCTCAGAATGAATTCATCTTGGGGTAAAACAGCCACTTCCAAAACTGCTGAAATGCTTAATGGTGTAATTCAAGAACACTTGATGCAGCTGCTGATCCTGAAGAGGTAACAACTGCTGAGGGTTGCTTGCAAATGGTACTTCAAAGGGACAAATAACACAAGTGGGAAAAAGGGACGCAGTTAAAAGCACCAGGCGAGGGAGGAAAATGAGGACAGATGAAAGATGAGCAGTAGAGTGCAAGAGTTACACAAGGGGGAGACAACGAAAGAAAGGAAACAGAGACAGAGTGATGAGAGAGGAGGCAGAGGGCGAGTTATGAACGAGAAAGGAGAGGAGATGAAACAGGAGAGAGTGATGAGGGAAAGCAAAAAGAGCGGCAGAGAGGAGAGAAAATGAGAGAGAGTGAGCAATGGAAAGAGGAAAGGTGAGAGCAACGATGATGAGAGAGAGAGAGAGAAAAAAAGAGGAGAGAGAGGGGGGAAGGAAATGAAAGGCGCTGACTGGCAGAAAGAGTGTTTATCTTTCTGCTCACATGCCTCATTCCTGATCTGTCCGAAGTACCTACAGTCCTTACCTGTCAACACACACAAACACCCACACACATGAACTCACGCACAGATAGTATCAGTGGTGGAAGAGAGGAAGTAAAAGCACTAAAATCCTACTTAAGTAAATGTAGTATTTGCTAAATGTACTATCAAAAGTAAAAGTACTCATAATGCAGTAAAATGTCCCCTGTGACTGTTTTTTTTTTTTCGTTCTGGCGCCGCTGTGAGTGGCAGCCTGTTGCAGCAGCTCCCGTTCGCGGTTTGAGTTTTTTTTTTTGAGTTTACTAGTTTGCTAGTGAAGTATAGTCGTTCTTTTTTGCTATATATCTGTATGTATTTGCTATGTATTTTTAGTACTTGTTATTTTGCTATTTTTTGGCATCTTTGGAGTTTTTTGGACGTTTTGTTTGTCGTTTGTGGAGACGGGACTGCTGATGCCCTTAGAGACGGCGTCCATAGTTACCGCCGGCAGCCATGGTGACTCCATTGTTTACACCAGGGATCAGCTGTTAGCTCTCCGCCACACAGCGGTGCTACCACCCGGGGAGAGACCTGATGTGCCCCGCGAGCTTAGGAGGAGGAGACGGGGAAGCCGAGCGGGGGCTCAGCGCCGCGCCAGGAGAAGACGTTATACACCCGTCCTCCCATCGATCATCATGGGGAATGTAAGATCTATCACCAACAAGATGGACGAGCTGGCGGCGCTGACCCGGCATCAGAGGGAGTACCGGGAGTGTAGCATCATGCTATTCACGGAGACTTGGCTAACCGCGCTAACTCCGGATACGGACGTTTCAGTTAATGGCTTCCAACTACTTCGGGCGGACAGGACGATGGAGAGCGGTAAGAGGAAGGGAGGAGGGCTGGCAATGTTTGTTAATGACAGATGGTGTAACCCTGGGCACATCACTGTTAAAGAGCAAACCTGCGACAAGAACATTGAACTGCTAGCTGTTAGCATGAGGCCAAACTATCTACCGAGGGAATTCTCGCATGCCATCGTGATGGTAGCTTACATCCCCCCCTCTGCTAACGCTGAGGCAGCCTGTGATGTCCTGCTCTCAGCAGTAAGCAGGCTGCAGACACAGCACCCAGATGCCCTCCTCGTCATCTCTGGTGATTTTAATCATGCCCCTCCGTCCTCCTGTCTACCCACATTCACTCAGTATGTTACTTGCCATACCAGAGACAACAGAATACTGGACTTATGTTATGCCAACACCAAGGACGCATACATCTCATTGAGTCTCCCCCCCCTGGGCAGATCTGATCACAACCTTGTGCATCTCAGGCCTGTCTACAGACCTCTTGTGCGCAGGCTGCCTGCTGTCCCACGCACAGTGAAGAAGTGGTCTAACGGAGCAGAGGATGCTTTAAAGGACTGTTTTGACACTACTGTATGGGACATTTTTAGTGACGCTCATGGGGAGGATATTGACAACCTCACAGACTGTCTGACAGATTACATAAACTTCTGTGTGGAAAACACCATCCCCACTAGGACTGTACGTTGTTTCGCCAACAATAAACCCTGGATTACTCCTGATATTAAGGCTCTCCTCAAGGAAAAAAAGAGAGCTTTTGTATCGGGTAACAAGGAGGAGTTGAAGAGTGTCCAGCGAGAGCTAAGGAGGAGGATCAGGGAGGGGAAAAACAGCTACAGGAGAAAGTTGGAGAGTCAACTGCAGAAAAATAACACCAGAGGAGTTTGGAAGGGCCTTAAAACCATCTCGGGCCATATGGACTCCAAGCCCCGGCCTGCGGGGGATCAGAAGTGGGCAGATGACCTGAACGTATTCTTCAACAGATTCGATCAGGCATCTACCCCTCCCCCTGCCCCGTCTCCTCTGCAACCATCATTACCATCTACCCTCCCTGCCTACAGCCCTCCCCCTCCCTCATCTCACCACTCATCACTCCCCACAGCCCTCAGCTTACAGCCACTTAATACACCCACACCACAGCCTGGGCTGGGCCCATCTCCCCATTTCACACCCGCAAACACCCCCCATTCAGCCCTCATGCCCCCTACAAGCTCAACCGGGCTGTTCCTCACAACATCCCAGGTGAGAAACGAACTGAGGAAGATAAGGGTGGGGAAGGCGGCGGGCCCAGACGGCATCAGCTCCAGACTTCTGAAGTCCTGTGCGGACCAGCTGTGTGGGATTGTTGAGCACCTGTTCAACCTGAGTCTGAAGCTGGGGAGGGTGCCAAAACTGTGGAAAACATCGTGTCTGGTTCCTGTGCCGAAGACCCCACACCCCAAGGACCTCAATGGCTATAGGCCAGTGGCATTGACCTCTCACCTGATGAAGACCCTGGAGAGACTGGTCCTTGTCCACCTGCGTCCGCTGGTGAGCCCATGTATGGACCCTCTGCAGTTTGCCTACCAACCCCGCATTGGGGTGGATGACGCTGTCATTTACCTACTTCACACATCCCTCTCTCACCTAGAAAAGGCTGGAAACACTGTGAGGATCATGTTTTTTGATTTCTCCAGTGCTTTTAACACCATCCAGCCCAGGATTCTGGGGGACAAGTTGGAGCACGCTGGGGTGGACCATCACCTGGCAGCATGGATCCTGGACTACCTCACAAACCGACCACAGTATGTGAGGTTACAGGACTGTGTGTCTGACACACTTCTCTGCAGCACAGGGGCTCCACAGGGAACCGTTCTGGCGCCTTTCTTGTTCACCTTCTACACAGCGGACTTCACCCATAACACTTCGAACTGTCACCTGCAGAAGTTCTCTGACGACTCTGCCATCGTCGGCCTCATCACCAATGATGGGGAGTACAGAGAACTGACCCAGGGCTTTGTGGGTTGGTGTCAGCAGAACCGCCTCCAGATCAACGCGAGTAAAACCAAAGAGCTGGTGGTGGACTTCGGCAGGCGCAAACTCCCTCCACCTACACCAGTGAACATCCAGGGAACGGACATTGAGATTGTGAGATCGTACAAGTATCTGGGTGTTCACTTGAACAGCAAACTGGACTGGTCAGACAATACGGACGCTCTGTTTAAAAAGGGCCAGAGTCGTCTCTTTTTGCTCAGGAGACTAAGATCTTTTGGAGTGCAGGGTGCGCTCCTGAGGACTTTCTATGACTCTGTGGTGACATCAGCTGTCTTGTATGGGGTGACCTGTTGGGCCAGTGGCATCTCTTCCAGGGATAGAAAGAGTCTGGACAGACTGGTAAAGAAGGCCAGCTCTGTCCTTGGATGCCCTCTGGACTCAGTGGAGGTGGTGGGTGGCAGGAGAATGGTGGCCAAGCTATCATCACTACTGGAGAACACTTCCCACCCCCTACATGTCACTCTTTCAGCACTGGGCAGCTCCTTCAGCGACCGGCTGCTCCACCCGCGGTGTCTGAAGGAGAGGTACCGTAGGTCCTTTCTGCCTGCTGCTGTCAGACTCTATAATCAGTACAACTCCCGGTAATCTACACTTGACTGTCAGTGTGCAGACTGTTCACTACTATACTTCATCTACTGCTGTGCATTATCTTCATACATATATTGTATTCATGATGTTATCTACTTCATATGTTGCTGTGAAATATTTTTCATATACATGTATATTATATATGTGCAATATTTTTATCTTATCTATTTGTTCATACTTACAACTGCACTCAGTCACTCTATTATTTATTTCTGTCTATACTGTGTATAGGACTATTTTTCTATTTATTTTTTTATTGTATTTCTATATATGACACTTTTGCTGGCTGCTGCAACGCTAAAAATTTCCCCGCTGTGGGACAATAAAGGCTTATCTTATCTTATCTTATCTTATCTTACTATATATTTTATCATTAGGTTGTTAATACTAACTGCTAAAAGCTCATGGTCACAAACCAAAAAGGTCAGGAACCGCTGCACTAATGTATAACAATGCATTGTATTTTATAAGCTTATCATATGTTTTCTTTTAATGTAAAATCTTAATCTGAAAAGTAACTAGTAACTAAAGCTGTCAAATGTAGTGGAGTACAAAGTACTATATTTACCCCAAAAATGTAGTGGAGTAGAAGTATAAAGTGGCATAAAATGGAATGACTCAAGGAAAGTACAAGTACCACAAAACTGTACTTAAAGGGAAATTCCGGTATTTTTAAACCTGGGCCCTATTTTTACAGATTTTGGGGTCTAAATGACTAATACTTACCATTAGTTTTGGAATTGGTCCAGTAGATCGCCTCCGATGGCATCTGAGAATGGGCGGCAATGGCTGCAACGTAATCCTTTGGGGCAACTGCGCCCGTCCAGTAAAAGTGCTTTGACACAGACAGGCTCAGATTGTTATTCGAAGTGTCTGACAACATTATGGAAAGGATCCCTACAGAGACAGACCGTTCTGTTAATGAGTAAGATCCTTTCGTCATTAAGACCCCAAAATGTGTAAAAACAAGGTGTAAAAATAACAGAGTTTCCCTTTAAGTACAGTACTTCATTAAATGTACTTAGTTACTTTCCACCACTGGATAATGTATGTAACTTTGTATATGAAAGGAACACTTGTAGAACAACTGAAAAAGTCACTTGTATGATGCCTGAAAAGTGATCAAAACAAGGTTAATTTTCTCTATCAAATGTACTCAGTGACGCTGAACTTTTCTCACCACCTTGTTTGACTCGTCCAATCATCACATCTGTCAAAACAGCTGTCTCAGCCAGGCAGAGGTGACGCTGGGGCTGCAAAAGTACATAAACATGGTGGGAGAATGACAAGAGAGTGAGGAACTCCGTGACTAGAGCAGGAGAAAATGACTGTATGAGGGATTCTGTTTAAGACAATATTTTTTTAGAATTTCTTTTTCATTCCACTCGTATTCCCTTTTATCTGCGACAGTACAAAGCAAAGCCTGATTCATGACTGAAGACAGCTCCTCTAAATCACATTACAACATCATAGTTTCCCCTCAGCATTCAACCTTCTTTTCAGCTACCTTTTTAGCTTCTTAGTTGCAAATTCTGAAAAAAAACACTGTGATACATGTTGTACATCACAACAAATTCAGTTTGGTGGAACATATGTGTAAGAAAAATACCACAAAACTCTGATGCCAGTCAATATTGCAACTAACTCTGAAGAAGAAGATTTAAAACGCTTTGGTCTATCCATGATTTAATAAAGGATTTCTATATTCATTATCAGAGTGTCTCTAATACATTCTGCCTACCACACCATGGACTTTCTTAGTAAGCTGAACAGTCATTGTTTTTCATTCTTATTCGACCATTGGCCCTATCCTTAAAGAGCACCTGATTTTTTACCTAGTTTTCTACTTCTTTACTTCAATATTATGAACACTATTGTACTTGACCCAATGCAGCACTCCCTATGTTTTCTTCATAATATTGCAGCTAAATTTGGAATACTGCACATATCTTAATCTGATTACCCTTAATCGACTATGATCTTATTTGGGTCAAGTTAGTCACTAAAGGCTTTTCTGTGTCAATTTCTTGTTTAGATTATTCTCCTAATCCTGCTCATATCAGAACAATGCAGTCCATTGATGCATGTTACCCGGCGGAGCCCAAGTGCTGGACACAGACACTGGAGTAAGGAGTGAAACACACTGGTTTATTTTGGACCCGAGGAAAAAGTGAGCACGAAGGGGAGCCGGTGAGTGAGGGGATAATCCAGAGGAGTAGGATGGCAGGCTTCGAGGAATGGAGAGGGCTGGCAGGCAGAAAGGCGTGCAGGTGAGCTGGGAAGGCAGGTGGGTAGAGTGGACCTGAAGCACAGGAGAAAGCAGGGTTAGTAAGACAGAATAGTTACACAAACTATATTCTAGTACTGGAGGCCTGAACGCTTGCTACCGCAAAGACTGAAGCAATGATCTGGCGACAAGTGGGTGGAAAACCATGGTTGAAATACTGCAGGCTGATGGGCTGATGGATGGCAGGTGTGTTGACTTGATTGCAGGTTCAGAGCAGATGACAGCCACGCCCTCCCAGCTGACACACACAGACACACACACACACACACACACACACACACACACACAGCACAGGACACAGGAGGGAGGGAAAACACACCAGAAACAAAGGGGAACATAATGAGCACGGCCGAGCTGTGACATCCATGTAGCCATTTTGAGACCTTGACATAGGAAAGATAAGGTCTCAAAATCCAGACTAGCAGCAGGAAACAGTACAGTATGGTCTCAGGGGTCCAGATGGTCTGTAGCAACTTATTGTAGCTGTATTATAGATTGGTCCCACCACTTGAGGAAGCCGCTCAATACAGAGGCAGGCAATCTGTTTTTTTGGGGGGGTTTTTCTGAAGAACTAAAGCTTTTCAGTTTTACAGGATATTGGATTCAGTGGAAAACAACAGAGAAGATTAGAGGAGGAAATCCACAAAAAAAGACCTTGAGACAAACTGAAACTGTTGTGTGTCATGCACATTCAGCTACCAACCCTCACTGTCATCTCACAGTAATTTTCTTTGACTGACAATCAAACACTTTGCTAGGAAACAGACTGAAGCTTGGCTTGTTTAACATGATCCCTTCAAGTGGAACTCATGAGGTCGTGTTTTAAGCGGTTGAAGTCATATTTAAGTGCGATCTAGAAACACTGTTGCTATGGGTGACCGACAACAAAAGACAACGTTGGCTTGTTCTCTTTTCAAGAATTTTGTGTTTTTTAATTTCAAAGTCATTTTTAGTAACATCACAAAGTAGACACACACACAAAGTAAAACCCTATCCCCAAGAAATTACGTAATTTCTATTCTGCTGATTTGCTTTGCCGGTAATATTTTGATAGAAACATAACTACTGCCAGGATTATTATGGTCAGTAGGATTTAACACCACGATCTTTCATAACTGTGATTAACGACGTCAATCACACTTAAGTTGCTATGATCAGATATTGTATTGCAAGAACTGATATTGTAGGGAAAACAAATGAAAGACATTGTCTATGAATGTTTTTCAGATACGTTCAGTTTGAACATTTTGCTTGGAAGATATACGTTGATTAAAAACATTTCTTCATTATTTTGATCAAAATGTAATTCGAGCAACATTACGTTTTTCTCAAAATGCATTTGGTGTTGCAGATTAGTAGAATATAATTGGTGTATGACACGTCTCTGCAGGTATTCAAAACCTTCTACTTACAAAGTCATATTGGTGGGTCACTCAAACGGACCTAAACGGACGATGCAGTGTTGAGAACAGGCGGGATCAGAAAAAACAGTTGACAAGGAGAAGGAGTGGCTTTGAGACAGCAGAGGAGAGGAAAAACTTATAGACAAGAATTAGCTCTGTATAGGGAGGTGTGGCAGAGAGAGGAGGATGTGGAGAGAGGGAGAGAGAGGAAGGGATCGGACAAGGACAGGAAAAGGTGCAGAGAGGAATGTGTTGGAGGATATGGCCATACTGACTGTCTCTTGTCCCATAGGAACAGACGTTATAGTGTAAACAAGAGAGAACATCTTGATGATGCATAAGCCTTTTTGCTTGTGTTGTTTCACAAGTCATGCCACCACTTGGTTTTTACTCTTCATGGTAACAGCAGTGGTTTCCTCTGCAAGCACAAAGCACGACCAATGAACTGTTTTGGCCGCTTGCATTTGCACCAGCAGAGTGACTGTTCCCCCGCCAGAATAATAATAATGACAGCAGATCTGCTGGGTGGTGGAAACATATCGACTCAGGCAGTGAAGATGAATCACGGTGTTTTAATGGTCACACAGAGCGTTATCACTAATCAGTCCCTTTGGCCACATGGATGTTGTTCTGGGCTCCTTGACAAACATGCCACAAAAGACGTCATGAAAAGAAAGGAGATTATTAAAGGAGAGATAAAGAATGGCATAGAAAGAAAGAGAAAAGACAGGCAGTGCGAAACTCTCACTGTGGTTTCCTGTTTCCCATGGCAAATGAAAGCACAATGTATGACTGGGTTGACATCAACCAAAAGCAAACAAGAAAAAAAAACATGATATAAATTCCTCTGACTTCTCTCCTCTACTTTCGGAAAGTTGTGCCTGTTCTTGTTTGTGAACTTTTAATGAATTCAAACAAACATATCTGACATTATCACTACAGAAGAGTATTGATTAGGCAGCATGAATGAATGCTTTGTGATGGGTTGTTTGGATGCTGCTAAACTGCTGGCATGCTGGTCACATCTTGGTTCAGAGTGTGACAACATGTGGTGCATGAGTGGGAGGATATTGTACGTGTACGTGCAGGTTATCATCAGCATAAAGCAGAGAGAACACTGTGTTCAGTGATGCATGAACAATACTTGACCTGAATCTTTAGTCTGGTACATTCTGTGGTCTGTGGGGACTTTTAACAGCTTCTGTAGATTGTAGTTAAATATTGTTGTAACAGCTTCAGTGGGGGCCAGAACAGAGCCCTCCTCGAGATAAGCAACCACAAGGTCATCAGAGTGACATGGTGGCAGGGTTAGACCATGGCTTGGAGGTAGGAAGGAACAGGTCTTGGCTGCGCTGTAGGCTGGCACCAAGAATCAAGAATAGCTGGGTGTCAGCAGGAGGCCCAGAACTGATCCTTGTGGAACCCCTGTTGGTCTGATGCTTCGTTGTTGTTGATCTGGTGGTTCACCATGTTGAACACAGCAGACAGGTTCAGCATCATGAGGACAGAAGAGAAAGAGTTCATAACTTTGTGGCTGACACTGGTGGGGGTCTAGGGGGTTGTTCTGTAATTATAGCATCTTTTAAATTATTGTGATGGCCTCACCTTTTGCATGTAGAAAAATGGCCCAAAATCCCAAGGAACACTGGTGCAGTGTTGCTTTTAGCCCATTCAACTCTGTGTCGTAACAACTGCCTACTACACTATTTTTTCCTAATACCGCAAATACCTCTGGGGCCGCCAGAGTCTGTATTTTTCAAAATCTACACAGTGGCATTAAATTTATAATCCTTAAAGATCCTCTCCAGATATGTTTTAAAATATGTAAAAATAATCTGCCTGGAATAATATTTGTGTCTGACATGTTTTTTCCGCAAAAAAGGTTTAAATACCTTGTTAAAAATTCTTAAAATTGCATCTCCTCCTCGCCCCTGGTTGAAAAATCCAAAATGTACAAACATGCAAACATTGTTCATTGTACATTTTATACATTTTAAGGAGTGATAAAATCCAATCAATTGTCATTATGACAATAAGCTTTATTGCTTAGTCAGATAATTTTAAACTTAATTTATCATATAATTCAGCAAAAAAGAAACTATGAAAGAAATTATAAAAAATATAATAATACTTTAATACTAGTTTGAATAAACTGTGGATCAGTGTGGTTGAGTATAGTCAGTTCAACTCACTTTAAGCTAAAGTAATTCTTTAGCTACTATTATTAATGATATAAAGCAAGAGGCAGAACTCATAGCGTACTGTGTCTTGCAATCTGAACATTTGCCCTCAGCTCTTCTAACCTGGATTCAACACGTAACATGAAGTATTTGTTTACTCTGGTTCCCATATTTTCTTATCTGACTTCTACCACAACCTCGACCCATCTTTAGCTCAGTTGTTTTAGTTGCTTTAACCTTAAGTGCGACTAAAAATGTAACAGTGTCTTTTTTATTGCAGTGTCTCGGTAAGATATAGTGAGGCATATGAGAATACAGTACAGTAGGGCATTCAGGTTGAAGATTGTTGTTGTCATGTTTTTAAACTGCTCAACTGCAGCAGTACAGCTACCCATCCAGAAACATAAGTCTGTGATTTTATAGAGCAGCTCCCATGTGTGAATGTGAAGTAGGGAGGTGCTGAAAAAGCACTCAATAAACCTTCCCTGAATAAATAATGGTTAAAAAACGAATGTTTCCCAGAGGGCACTGGGTGCTGTCGCGCTGTCAGTACACTGCAGACATGCGATATACACTAAAAGCCATTCCTTGTCCTCTGATAGGCCACTGTGCTGCTGTGATGTCATGAGGGCTTGCTTATAAAAAGAGTAACGGTCTCAGCTGCTTCAAAAGGGCAAGTGTGGTTGAGGGCTGAAAGAGTGTGTTTATACATGAGCGTGTCCTGGAAAGAGAGAGCGAGGCAGAGCGTGTGTGTGTATGTGTGTGCGTGTCACACACACACGAAACCAGACATTTATAACTCAGCAGAAGAGGAAGAGAGACCAAAAGCTGCTGACTAACACATTAGAATGATACTTTGTGTTGTGGATTTAAAAGCGTCTGGATTACCAAATCACTGGATTGTGAAGCAGAGGACGGAGCCTGGAGGTAAGAAAAACTAGCCACATTGTGAAGTCTGGTTTGCGCACATATGCTTAATGCATACACTGTGTTCTTGTGGTGCATGCATATGTATAGTTATATTACAAAAAAACCATCTACCCGTGTTGACACCATGTCTATTTTAAGAGCCAGTTTTACACAAGTGGCCTCTGGTTCACTCATTTCAAAATTATTAAAGCATTAAACGGATTTCAATGTTGAATTAAATGGTTAGAAATCAGCTGAATGCCATTAAAAATCAGCATGTTTTTTAGGAGTTACTAAACCATTTGACATAGTCTTTACACAGTAAAAGGCTCAGATTTTCACAAATTTTAACCATGTGTTAAGGTAGATAAGTCCATGTTGAATTAAGTTATAATTGAGGTCTAATGACAAATTTAAGCTTTTCTACCACATAATCAGAGTTGATTTGCAAATACCTCTATTGCACCTGTTGAAAGTCTGAGATATTTAAAAAGCTTCCTTCTGATTCTCATCTCTTTATTCTAACAGCTGCCACATGAATAATTCCTCTGACCAAACCTAATTTAGCCGAAATAAGTCAGATTTTTCCAGTGTGAGTGTGTGTTTCTCAGATCCAGTGAATCCAAACTAGCTTTAACATGTTTATTTATGACTCAGTTGTTATTAGAGCATGTGTGCTTTCCACAAAGTGTACTTAGACATCTCTTCCCTCACACTTTGTTCTACTATCATCAGTTTATTCTATTAAGCACTGCAGAAGCTGGGTGTTCTGTGTGCATGTGTATTTCTTGTGTTTGCACGTGCACTTGTGTTTGTGTTTGTGCATGTACTATTGTGTGCATTTTTGTGTGTTTAAGTGCTCAATATAATTACCACCACTAAGCTGTCTAAATATTGGGATATTTATGTCTCAGTAAATCTTTTTTTGTCTGATTGTTGGCCTCAGGGAGCTGGTTCTTTCTTTGGGTGTGTGTGTAACTGTTTAAACAGCTCAGGCAGGGGGAAGAGTAGAGCCTCTTTTGCAAGCTTGACTATGTATTAGTGCAGGTAGCCACCTAGATTATTGATCTGATCAATCGGGGCAGTGAACAGTCACAAGGCACCATAAAAGGGTCATCAGTCTAGCAGGGTGGCAGGCTCATCTTCCAACTTCATGAAGAAAGCAACAAGTGTGCTGAACATCTTACAAACATGAATAAAAGATAAAATCATTCCTTTGGTTATATATAAGCCTAGTATTGGATTGTGTGCAGTGCATTGTCATCTGTCAGGGGCAGACTGTGCTGCGCTTCATTCGTTACAATTCTAAGAATCAGTAATGAAAGATTGATTTTTAAAATGAGTCTGCAATTAACTTTCCAGTAGATCCATCATTTCTCTCTGGCACCTCTATATTCTCTTAATGTAAATGTGTTGAGTTGGAGACGTTTTAGGAATGATGACAAATTTTCACACAGACTCGCTGGCGTGGGCCGCAGACAGCGTGATTGACAGCATACTAACACTGATAATTAATAAGACTAAAGTGACTACAGTGATGCAATGACACTGTGAGGCTTTCTTTACTTAGGGCAGCAATTTATTCCACTTGTGAGATGATTGTCATAAAATAAATAACCTTGTCATGGTCCACCCTGGCATTTTGAAATGCATCCCAATATTCAACACTTTGCTCATTCACTATGGGAGAACTGGGTAAACACTTGTGAATCAATGTGCCTCTTTACAGCTGGCATTAACATGTGTTGTGAGTATTTGGATTGTGTTGGAATAACACCAACATACATAGTAATCCAAGAGCACATGCACACAGAAGATCCAGTTAACCAAATGCACCTCTACAGGTAGTCAGAGGTGCATTAAAAAACATAAACTGTACATGCTATTCCCTTTTAACTGTACATATGAGAGCAACGCAAAAATAAATACGCCGCCACCTATGAAGGAAAAAGGTAGAATGCAGCTCAGATAGTAGGCAGGTACTGTAGGACGACTTATCATCCTAAACCTCTGCTTACTTCACAGTACTTACAGTAACATCCCCCGACTGTCAGAGTGGTCAGATTAGTAAACGAGTGTCACCTGTCAATTGGGGCCTTCATGCTCAGCAAACCTAGCCTGTATAAGTAAGTTAAATACATTGTATAAATGTCTTATTTTCTACACATACTGTGTAAAAGGACTATAGAAATTGAGTAATAAAAAATGCAAATGATATCAAAAGTTAATTCTTAAGAGCTACGCTTGTGATCCAGTCCAGGCAGTCGAGTCGCTTTGTACTGCTACATTCACACCTAACATAAACTGTATGTATGAATTCTTCTGACTGCAACATATGTCAAACTCACCCATAGCAGTAAGGTGCAATAAGACAGTTTATGTGACCGTCCTGGTCTTTCTCTGCCAATGCTGCTGCTGCTGCTCTTTTGCAAAACACTACTGTATACGCTGCTGTAGCTCATATAGCGTTTCACAAGCCCCAGCACCTTCCCCAGAATACCCCTGTAGGCTTGTAGGGAGTGATTAGGTAAGAGCCTAAAGCCAAAAAACATAACAATTTGTTCACCATGAATTGCCTGAAAACCTGAGGTAAATGGTAAGCCGGTAGCAATGAGGACATGAGAAACATACATGCTGTTACACTTCAGGACACAATGCTGATATCACATGTATGTTAACAGTGGGGGAGAAAGACTCAAAGGCAGACAGACCGCTGAACTCATGATAACACTAAGGGACATGTAACTTCCTCTGTAAAAGAGCACATATGTTCACCACTATACAAAACTCTGACCAGCTGAACTATGACCCTCTGAAAGGCTTTTTTTCATCTGCTCCAATGTGGATGCAATTCGGCATGTTCTTCAGCAGAAAGAATTATCTCTTGATATCCAAATACTGTAACTCTATTTAGATCCATATCACGTGTGGTTTTATTTAAGGGGACACATTACAATGTTTCAATTGCATGTTAGGGACACACTCATCTCTTTGTGCACACACAGGCACAAACACATATGATGGGTATTTGTAATTTCATTCATTTGGACAGCAGAACAACTTTCAGCGCAGTGGAAAAACCAACCAGTAAGACACCTCCCATTACTAGGAAGGTGTTCTGTTTGATCACATCTAAAAGCTGTAGCCCATCCTAATTGACACTGAGGGAGTAAAGAAAGACTCAAAGTCTGACCTGGACCCTACACTTGAGCTCTCTTGAGCTGTCTTTATCCCTTATGAACAAAGTTGTGCTGTTCTGTGTGTTCTGATTGTAGATCATGGAACATGTGAGTGCTGTCACAGCACTGGCTAATCAATCAGATCATAGCAACTTTTCCCAGCGAGATGATTGGTCAGTGAGATCTTCAGAGTACAGCGATGCAGAGCTCGTGCTGCTGGGTGTTGCAATGGTTATTCTGATTCTGGCCATAGTTTTTGGTAAGTTGTGAAACATTTCACCATTTCAATTAGTTGATGGTTTATTAGATTAATTGATTTGAGAATCAAAACTAAAATACAGCTGATTTAGACAACGTTCAAATATCTATTTTAGTTACATTACTCTTAGTATATCTTCTGTTCTGTCCAGGTAACGTGCTGGTGATCACAGCCATCCTGCGGTTCCAGCGGCTCCAGACGGTCACCAACTTCTTCATAGCCTCGCTGGCTGTTGCTGACCTCATCATGGGTTTGGTTGTGGTCCCCTTTGGCTCCAGCTACATCCTGCTGGGAGCCTGGCAGTTTGGAAACTTCATGTGTGAATTCTGGACAGCAGCTGACGTGCTGTGTGTGACAGCAAGTATTGAAACTCTGTGTGTGATTGCTCTGGACCGCTACCTCGCCATCACCTCGCCACTGCGCTACCCAACGCTACTCACCAGGTATGACTAAGATGTTTTGGTCTGGCTGTGTGGGGGTCGAAGTAGAGTAATTATTTAAGTTTAGAAACTTAACGAAAGTGATTATTGCTAAATACATAATAGCACAAAATCAAATAACTTTTCACAATTTCAATCCTGGGTTTGCTAAATGAATTCAACCTTTATTGGGAAAATCTATGATGAGTCACTAAGGGAGAAATACTGCTGCTGCACCCCTCTCTACATGTTCAAACTTTCCAGCATGTTGTACATCTAGCCACACCCCAATCAGTGATGTCACAGCTGGTGTTTTCCATCTACTGTCAAAGGCAAAACCTGTTGTGACATCAGATGGGGCTGAAGACTACAAGTTTGAAAGTGAAAAAAATCTGCCGGTGTGGGGTCACAAAGAAGTGAGCTTACTAGACTTCAGTAGCCTGCTCCTCATCTCTGCTTGAGGCTAACGGCTCGAGGCTACATTACCCGCTACTAACATAGCATCTGAAACGCCAACTTAACTGTTGTTAGACGTTGCATTGTGGGTAATGTAGTCACCAAGTTTTGACGGGGAAGAAGAATGCGTGGAATAAAAAAGACGATATCTCTGGTTCTGCTGCATCGATTTTGATTTTTTTTAAATTATCCATCATGAATCTGACAATGTTATAGGAGGGCAATGCTAAATCGGTGCAGTGCTACAGTTTAATTTAGGATGTGGAGGTTTGTTAGTTAACACATTTTGCCTATTATGTTGCTTTTAGAGCATGTTAATTACACTTTTGGACAGCCAACATAACATGTGTCTCACCTCTGTGTGTTTTCACTCACATATTTACAATATTCTTCCCATGTGCACTCTAGGGGTCGGGCCTTTGCGGTGGTCCTCGGAGTTTGGGCAGTGGCCTCCCTCATCTCCTTCCTGCCCATCCATCTGAAGTTGTGGGTGTCACAGGATGAGAAAGCTCTCCAGTGCTTGGACGACGAGTATTGCTGTGATTTCAACACCAATGTAGCTTACGCAGTGTCTTCCTCAATTGTGTCATTCTACCTGCCGCTGGTGGTGATGATTTTCCTGTATGCCCGGGTCTTCCAGGAGGCTCAGAAACAGCTGGAGAAGATCAGAGTGAGGGAGAAGCACTTCTATAACTTGCATTACACTGCACAGCTGTCTTATCCTGATGATAGTCCTGCAATGAATAAACTCAGGACAGGAACTGAGCTGGGAGAACAAGCAGTGGAAGACAGACTAAACATGCAGAAAACAGGAGGTATAGACACTGGTAAGGAGGAAAGGAGAGGCGAGAGCAGAGCAAGGACAGAAAAGGGGGAAGGAAAACACTCTGCCACAAAGCGTCTTAAGTTCTGTCTTAAGGAGCACAAGGCTGTGAAAACTCTGGGGATCATCATGGGAACCTTCACGTTGTGTTGGCTACCCTTCTTCATCCTCAACATCCTCATGACCTTCCTCAACTTGGATGACATTAAGCTGCTCTTCAGACTCCTCAACTGGCTAGGGTACTCCAACTCAGCCTTCAACCCGCTCATCTACTGCCGCAGCCCCGACTTCAGGCACGCCTTTCAGGAGACACTCTGTTTGAGGCGCAAAGGTGGGAGCTGGGGAGGGAGGAGAGGATGGGGATGGTGCAGGAAGAGAGATTGTTACTCCAAGCCACCAGGTAGGACGAATGGGAACTCAGACCTGAATGGTGTTAAGGGGCTGGACGTTCAGCAGAGGTCAGGGTGGAAGGGCAATTTGGAGAGCACAGTTCGAGACAGCTCACTAACTCTGGCTCCTCCGACTGCTTGCTGTGAGCAGGTTTTAGAAGTAGCTCCTGGTTCCCTGACCAACTGGCAGGCGAACAGTTCTGCTAGTGGGAGCTGTAAGGAAAATCTGGCTTCTATTGCTTGACCAATTAGGATATTAGACTTTACATTGTGTGTGCATAGCCGTGCGGTAAACATCAGTTTGATGAAGCTCAAAATGTTTGTTTTTGGTTGAGAATGACTCAACTTTTTGGTCTTTTTTGAGGCTGTAGCTTGAAGTGTTGTTACCTAATATTCCGTTTGGTGTGTTTCAGTCAATGTTACTGAAGTTTTACTTGTGATCACTGTTCCTCTTTGCTGCTGCAGTTTTCCTAATAACAATGTAAATCACAACTACAAAGGCAGCTATACAAGTAAACCCTGTTCGGCAGTATTACAGCCTAAAAAAACATGATAATCAGACAACAAACACAGAAAAGCTGCATTAGCAAAGTGAAACAAAACATTACGAGATTCACCAAACTGGTATATACAACAGGGCTATTATTGGAAGATGTCTCTGTTATTTTGTCCACCCCCTGTTTATACCAAATGGATAACAGAAAGGTGATGTTATAATGGGCTGCATATGAATTACTTGCTACACAGGACAAATAGGAGTAAATTATTTAAGGACAATTCTACTGTTACATGTATCACAGTAAATAAGTGAAAAGTTTTTAATGACTGCTCAATAATAGAATATTATGCATGCTCATGCATACTGAAATGTTCCTTTATTGAAAGCAGTCAAATAGGAAAATTTTGCTTAGGCTTGGAAGAGGCAAATAATGCACCTGTCGCCTCACAACTACAGTTAAGGTCCCATTATGCACAGATATCGTAGCACCAACTGCTTATCACCAATGGTAGAAGATTTAGACTGTACTGAGCAACATCTGCTGGACTGCAGGTATCACAGCACAGCAGCTGTGAATGTGTAGCAGTGTATTGCTCATGAAGAGTATTTTACAATTGGAACAGTAATGATGACTGCTCAGTTTTCATGAACAAGATTGAGAGAAAATGTTCCTCCGCATTTTTTTAAAGCCCCTGAAAACTTGTCTTCAAATATTTCTCTATAATATAAAAAATTCATGACTAAATGAACAACAATCAAAGGGCAGTGTGGGTGTGGTTTCATCAGATTTGATTGACAGTGACAGAAACAGCCCACCAACTGTCATCAGATTCTGATTCAAGTGTTGCTCAATCCTGATTGGTTCATGGAAGTAAGTGACATCACCATTTTCTAACTGAGCCCCGCCCACTTTAAACCAATGGGAAGAGCACAGAAAAAAAACATAAATTCAGAAATTTGTCACTTGAAATAACCAAAATGTGCTAACTTTGGCAGAAAATAGTGTGTTCTTGTAGGATCCTATCACTCATAGTAAGAAGATGATGGAGGAAAAAAAAAGGTTTTCAGGGCCTTTAAGGTGAATTTTAATGAACATTTAGATATAATCTTTCTGAAGGACATTTCATCATTACAACGACTACTATGGCCAAGCTGCCACATTACTGAAGCCTCTGACGTCCGCTGGTGCCATATGACACACATCATAACAAGCTCAGTTATTATTTTCTACATGAACCCACAAGGCAGGACGCACAAGCAGGAATTTAGCACCACATTTGCAGTGCTAATAACCTTGTCTGCCAGCAACAAGAGCGCCAACCGCACATCTACACAGAACCTCAATGAAGCAGAGATTAAACATTAAACATTTTGTTTGCCCTCTGGCTAAAAGTCTTATTTGAAACAGAGGGTCTCATTTGAGGCTCACTTATAATAACCTCCTCAGATTATCAACAGTCTGCCTGTTTTTCATTCCTTCCTGATAAACCTCATAGCTGGTCCAAAATCATTTTCTGGGGTATATTTGTGTATCAGATAAACATCTGAGACCCAAACTTGTGACTATCATAACTGTTTGCTTTCGTTTTCGCTGGAACTATTTTCTCTCTCTCTCTCTCTCTCTCTCTCTCTCTCTCTCTCTCTCTCTCTCTCCAAACATCAGCAAACCCACTCTTTCCTTTTCATCCAGTCTGTTTTAGCTCTGTTATATTAAGAACAGTGTAATCTGTCAGACAGAGCTGGGGAGATCATTTTCATGCAGTGGGATCTGTTTCCATAACATTGTCAGATTACACATATTTTAAGTGTTTGCTATTTACATCACTCAGAAACTTGGTTGAAGGGAAAGTGTGTTTTGGATTAGTTTTTATAAAATTATTTTCCAAATTCAAAGTGATGACGATAAAGTAGCCCACAAACAGTATATAAATATAAAACTGCCTAGAATCATATTACATTATACTTATTATTTTATAAGTGGACAAATTTTGAAAATAATCTCCCCAGCCCTGCTTTTATATATATAGATAATTATTTAATTTGTGTTACACCTGAACAAGGTATTGAGGGTTAATAATTGCCAATTGTGTACTGTAAATATGATCTGCACCTGTGTGTGTGTGTGTGTGTGTGTGTGTGTGTGTGTGTGTCTGCCTGTCTATCTGTATGTTTTGTGTACTTGTGATGTGATTATTAACTGTGTGTATTTTAAAGCTTGAAACATGCCATTGACTATTTTTAATTTACTGTAATGTGTATGAGACTTGGATTAAGTAACAGTTGGAAAATACTGCAGTTTTGTTTCTGTTTTTTTATTTTTTTATTTCAAATTCAATAATTTATCTGGTTCTCCAAAAAGAACAAATGCTGTTGTTTTAATTTGCGTTTTTGTATCATGTCTGTTAATATACACGTGGACACCGGATCACAGAGTTTAAGGAGCACTGAAACACAAGCCTACACACAAAAATAAAATAAAAAAGATTTGTCATTTTACTGAGACAAATCTGAAACTTGCTTTGCTGAAACTAAAAGTTAGTTTTCAGAGGTGTAGCTTTTCACCAGAGGAACGGATTCTGTTTCTACCTCCATCAGTCACATGAATGTCATCTCATCTCTGTACATATTTATTCATAAGCTGTTGTATACTTTTGTGAGTAAAGAGAAGGAAGTGTGTGTGTGTGTGTGTGTGTGTGTGTGTGTGTGTGTGTGTGTGTGTGTGTGTGTGTGTGTGTGTGTGTTTGTGTGTGTGAAGAGACAGCCCGTCAGAAAGAGAGGTAAGAGGAAGATGTGCTTAAAACATGACAGCAGACAAATAAGGTTAAAATTAGCTTAATATTATCTAGTGATACTATTCACAGCTTGCTTTCTAGTAAACAGTCTGGGGGAATTTGGGGTTATTTGGCCTAACAAGCATGCTCATGTAGCTGATTTTGTGATTTGTTGTCAATAAAATTATACTCTTTCTTCAGTCATAAATTACTAATAAATCCAAGTGTTTTTGATGCCACTTACAGACGTTCCTTCTTGTGAAAAAAAAGCAGTGGTAGCTGGACGCTAATCTAATCCTTCCTTCGAACAGTGACAACTCCTGCATTGCAAAGTTTTCATTTTAGCACTGGCACTCACTGACAATCCATAATGGAAATAATGATTTGTCAAGCAGCCAGCTGGGCTAAAAAAATCAGTCTGACAGAGTACGAGCTGCATGCTGTTGACCAAGCAGAGCATTCATCAAAACATTTTATTACAATGACAGCCATAGTTTCTCATAAGGCATAAGAGAAATGTCCATAACTCTGGCAATTGTGGACAAACTCAAAAGCCTCACAAGGCTCTTTGTCAACAAATAAAATGGGAGGAGGAAATGTGATTCTCCTCATACTGCAACTTTAACCTTTTTAAACTAAGCCCATGGGACAGAGGCTTTTTGTGCTTATTCAGCCATCCAAGTTATTCATGAAGACTCGGCTTGCCTGTTTGCATTAAAGTTAAAGTGTGTGTGTGCGTGCGTGCGTGCGTGTGTGTGAATCATGATGTACAGTGACAGGTGCATGGTGGTCAAAGCAGCTACAGTATCAGCTGCTGCAGTGGAAATACAATCAGCTATACTGCCTCAACACACACACACACACACAGCTATACAGTTCGACATGAAAAGTCACTGTGTGTGTGTGTGTGTGTGTGTGTGTGTGTGTGTGTGTGTGTGTGTGTGAATGTTGACCTGATTCGATGGAACAAGTTTCTAGTTTAGGAATGTTAAGGTTAATGTACTTAACGTGCACGCCTTTATGTTGTGTGTCCTACTGTACATGTTAGCTGTATCTATTAGTGTCGTGGTTACTGTCTGTTTTTTTGTTTGTTTGTTTTTAGTATTAAAATCGATTGTCCTCTGAATGTTTCCAAGGGCTGTGGAATTTGTCTTTTGTTAACGCCAAGCAGTTTTACTGACCTCTATTGGTCTTATTCACCTGTATCCACACCTAATACTGTGCCTAACACATGCTGAGGAAACTTCTACATCACTGCAGCAAGATGACAACATCAACCACTCAAAGTCCATGAAAACATTTTCATCTGGTTTTACGTTACTCTTTAAATTTGTGCACAGTCACAGCTCAAGTCACGTTGCTCTGACCTCGCCTTTGGAGAGGATCATGTGAAAAAAAATCCCCTCCAGTTTGATTAAATACAATAGTTCATTCTTAGTACTTATTTAATTTGATGAAACATTTTCTCTGAAAACAGACTAAAACCATAGTAAACCCTTTAGCTGACTCTCACTGGTAATGTTTAAATGCTTTATTTGTCTTGTACAGGCAGGTTTTAACACATGAATATTAATAGCAGTTACCATCTACTTTCTACTGTTTCTCTTCATACATCTTTTCTCTTTGCGTGTCTATCTGTTTACTATCCCTTAACCTTTTGCCTAATTTAAGCTCACAGTGTTGGGCACATTTTTCATTATGAAACCGATGGATAGAGTCAATCTCTAAGTGTTTTACATCCTCTCACCCTCCTTTACCACACGAGTGAGTATCTGCCCTCACTTCCCTGCCGAACATTTGTCTGGGTGTGTCTGTGTTTTATCCTGTTACGAGGTGTTAACTGGCCTTATAGAGCTGACAATGGGCAATCACATATATCCTGTGTGATCACTTATCCACAAAGACAGAAGCATTTACATGTACGACTACATACACACACATACACACACCCCTGTTGACAGGCAGATGCAGTTTAATCCCTGCAGATCAAAACAGACACCCTCTGGGCTGTGCCTCAGGCCTTTGTACATAATACACAGGGCTGGAGGTATGCCCTCTAGATAAACAAACACACACACACACACCCTCTGTCTCTCTCTCTCTTGAATACATACAGTACATGTACCTGTAAAAAGGCACAGACATGCCTTTATACTGGTACATCCACAAATGCATGCATAATCACACGTGTATTCATGCACAGATGTTCACTCATGTAACATGTGCAAACACACATGCAAGCACACATTACCACACACACACACGCACACACTGGCCATGCAGAATATGCAGAATACAGATACACAATGTCCTGAATGTGGGTGTGCACATGTTACAGACAGACAGATGTGCCAAGTGTATCTTATGATCACAGAGAGTTTATAGACGGTGAGCTTGTGTTGCCGCCCGAACTGAAGCCGACCCAACACCTCCTGCCAAAAAGCAAGAAAGAGAAACAGTAAGAACAGACAGATATTCTGTCTGTTGGTGTCACACACTTACAAAAAACAAAAGCTGTACATGATGTGGGGCTTTGCAGCACGTAAACACAGCAATCCTTCTTCTCAAAATATCGACAACCTGCACAGTATCTCTAGTTGCAACACATACATGTCTAAACAATAAGGGTCAGTTTTGTACTTTTCAGTCACACAGAAGAGTTGCAGGAACAGACAGGCCAAAGAAAACGTAAAGTTTGAGCTCATGTGACTATCAAACACAGCACTACAGTTTCATTGATACTAAATATAGCAAGGTATGAACATTTCTAAGGCGGCTTCCCTCCTATTTCCTCCTTTCTAAGGAGTGTATGCATGGGTGTCAATATGCATTTGTTTGTGTGTGTGCACATCTGTGTACATGTGGAGCGGGTGACTGCTCTTCTACAGTGGACTGCTGTTTGCACAGAGACATTACATAATGTTTGTCTGTCCTTGGGTGCTCGGGTGGAGGCATCTGAGAGTCACTGAAAGAGAGACGCAAGCAGACAGATACACAGAGAAACGACCAGCAAGCAAGTCAGAGCTGAGTGATTTACAGTTTTCCCTGTAATAGATGTGTTTTTATCTGAATGCCACAGGGTTTCATAACATCCCTCAAACTTAAAATCCATAGTTGCAGTAATAATCATCATATTTAGCAAAGTTTTGGTAGCTTTGCGCATCTATTTTGACCTGAGAATAAATGAAGGAAAATATAATGAATAAACCATTACTACAGAGCAAAGAATTAAAAGCACTGCAAATGTGGTAGGCTATGCTTTCCCAAAAATGTCCACAATTGGTTATATGACCTAAGCCTATAATTATATTAATAACACTGGTGCATTAAAGTGGTGGATAAAACTTGTGCTAGTCAGACAGTTTTTAGTAGGGTGGCTAAAAAATATCTCAGAAACCTATCTCACTCTCACCAAATATGTTATCGTCATACAGTCAGTCAGGATGTGTCATTCACAGATTATTTACTGATACTGCATTGCTACCCATACGGTGATCGCAAACTAGGCTAAATGGAAAATACAAGAAAACAAACTTGACAGAAAAATATAGATGCATTGTTTAAACAATGTTGCAGATCTAAATTGCATTTAATTAGTGAGATTTTTATATATTCCATGTTAAAAATAGCCTACTGAGTGGCCTCTTTGAATTCAGGTGGAGTAGGGCCTACTCCACCTGAATTCAAAGAGGCCAACTAGCTAGCGTTGGCGTTGGCTAGCAGCATTTCCTGTTGAACATGACATGCGCTGCTTGTCTGAGCTCTCTGCTAGTAGTGTTGCTACTCTGGGAATGAATAACCAACAAAATTGATATTCTGACTTTTGTTTTTCACATAAAAAGTAACACTGACTGTGGATGCTAACAACAATTTCAGTCCCAGCGCTAATGCCAGGGAGCACCAGTGCTGCTCCGCTGGCTCTCGAGTGGCAGGATGAACAGCCGGGAGGAAAGGCCCATGAGTGGAAAAAAAGAAAGTGCCCAACCCTGCCTGAATATTGAGTTTCTGGGAAACACATATGGTTGTTTTCATCTGACTATTTTAAAACATATAATTTCATAGAATACAGCAAAGAGGCAGAAGCAGTGTCTGTTTTCCTTGCAGCCATTGTGTACTAATGTTTCCATTTGCCTTATCAACAAGAACAAATGTGATAATTAGCCTTTCCTATCCTATATTTACCAGCTGCCTATGACATCAGGTGTATTAAAAAGTTCTTTAGGAGCTTTGTGACTTTGAGACTCAAGGACACATTGGTTCATGGACATGAAGCAGCCTACACATGACAATCCGCTTGTTATAGCTGCTGCTGTCAGGCTCACGACCATAAGTGAGCGAAATCCTGACAGTAAGCGGGACCCTATATAAATGTGAAAAAATGACTGACTGTTGTCCAACAGTGCAGAAATTAAAAATTAGTTTTCATAAACTCAAAGCACTGTTGCGTGTGTTGTGTGGCTGAAAACTCACAAAATGTTCACATCCAGCCACAGTCTCAGATTATAATTTGCATAATTCTCCCTTTCCTCTTTTCTTTAAAACCAAAGATTACAACCACATAACCCCACTCGTTAGTTCTGGGAACAACCACACTGTGTACAACCACAACATGACTCAACACTACACCGATCAGTTCTGGTAGCTTTGGTCTATAAATAAGGCCTCTCTATCTTGCTCACACGTCATTCTGCGAGGCACTGGCCAAGCAACTGATTGTGAGACCCTTGATCTGGTTTTGGATCACGGCCCTGGTCATTCTTGCATGTTTTTTTGTAGAAGTGGGGGAGCACATAATCCACCACCACCTTTGGAGGAAGCCAGACTAGCTATTTTCTCCTGCTTCCAGTCTTTATCGTAAACTAAGCTAACTGTCTCCTGGGCCTGGCTGTAACTTCTCATCTAACCCTCAGCAAGAAGGAAGGCCTAAGTGTAGATCCTTTCCAAGACAGACAGGATAGATGGTAAACATGGAGAACACTGAAGGTGAAGCATGTCAAGTGACACTTGTGCTGGGCTCCACCGTATCTTAGTCAGTATATGTTGCCTCAGCAGAAAATCTGGTGCATCTCCAGGCTGTGCGAGAGCGAGCTGTGAAGCACTCCAGCTGTCATACACTGACCAAACATAGACAGAACAAGGCTGTTCAGGAGCAGAGATGAAACCCCACAAAGTCTTCTTAATACACGAAACCCTAACATCAACCATCAACTTAAGAGGAGCCCCACTCAACCTGTGGATGGTATTTGAGGCCTTTGGGTATTCTGGGAGTTGAAAGTCAAACAGTCCTCGGCGGTGTTGAGCCTCCTATTACCTCTGTATAGATTTACTTGACAGATCCATATGTCACTGAGGCGAACAGGCGACCCCATCCGTCTTTGGCAGCTCAGTGTGGAGAATTTTTAACAAAACCTTGTGGCAGTATTTTGATTATTTTACATATTATATTTCTTGTATGATTTTTGTCATCATACTGTAACAAATTTATTTATGGAGGGTAAAGAGATATTTTTTTCTAAATCTTTAGATGTTAAAATAAACATCATATAAAAAGTATATTTAGTTATTGAATAAATAACGTGGGTAACATGTTACGATGTTTATCACGTGTGCATTGTGGAAACAGAACAGTAGAAACATGATGTCACAGCTTAAGTCTGTGGGTTTTGATGGCTCACTCACACGCTAGGTGCCACTTCCACTCATTTTTCAGGGAAGAACACATTGTTGAAGAGAAAAACAGGTATTTGAGCGTGAGTGTGTGTGTGTGTACTTATTTGTACTTCCCTATTGTTGAAACAAGACCTGGGTATTTCCTGAGTGCACTCGTAGCTTCTAACAGGTTTGTAGCTCACCGACTGAACACTTGTGGTGTTGCCAATGCTGCAACATATGGCGTCACACCAGCTGACTGGGCAGCCTTGGCAACAGGCTGCATGTGTGTATGTGTGAGTGCATGCATATATATGCATATTCATATGTGTGTGCAACCATTCTGAGTGTGTGTGCATTTTTGTAGCAGTGAATGTGTCTGTGTAACCCATGTAGCCAGTATGTGTGTGTGTGTGTGTCTGTGGTACGGTTCCAAGGGAGCACAGGAAGTTAAATATTCCTGATTGTCCTGCTGTCGGCCTGCGTCCGTCATTTGGCAAGTACTGTTGGCCGTGCGTGTCGTTCACTATTCAACAGAGATCTGACCTGCAAGCAAAGGATGAACTTCATACAGAGTTTAAATGCGATTATGTTTTGTTCTGCAAATATCTGATCACACCGTGAGTTTGAGTTCAGTGCCATCTCCATCCACTCATTTCTTCTAATACAAACTAAATGATACAAATGCACTGAATTTAATGTTTACAGTTGATTTAGCACTTCCTGACACCAGCACTGAAGGGAGGCTCACTTTGACAAGAAAATGAAGGCTACCCAATTTTAACCACTAATGCTTCAATTCCCATTTTCAACATTTTTCTCACACTGAGGAGATAAACACGAAACTCACCAAACGGTTGCTTCAACTGGACAATATTCTTGTCTAATGTCAACATAACAAAAGCGCCACTGGTGTTTACAAGTCAGAAATCTCTTGTCACCATTCTAAGAAATCCAATCACAGCACATTAACAGCATCGGATTGAATTACATCAGGCTCGATTAGATCTAATTAGATTAGGATTAGATCATCACTTAAACACCTTCTTAGCCAGGCAGACAGAGCGCCACGCCGACAAAGAGAGGACAGACCCAGCCACTTTAATTCACACAGGCTGTCTGAGGCTGTTGTTACTCCTGTCGTTTCATTGTGACTTTTATTATCCAATCATGCCAGGTTGTATTAGACTCTGGTACAAAAATATAATTTGACTCACACTGCTACCGAATAATCCACACGAGACATGGAGGTGTCTCAGTCTCACTTTGTGATCACATTTCTGTATTGCCTGGAGGCCGTCCAGCTGTGACGCACACGACGGCAATGTAAGCATACATAGGGAGTGAAATTAGGCAGATACATAAGTAAGGAGGACACATTTTTGGAGGTATTGTAGTCTTGCATGCATCATAGCCACTTCCAGGCCATGTGTGAACCAGAGCACAGACATTGAAATTGAAAAGACAAGCCTTCTTCTTCAGAAGTTTTGTACCAAGCTACCAGTTGGTAAAATACCAATTTAATCCTTCCCTTGTCAAACAGGAGACTCCACTGGTTTATTTCATTATGTTGCTAACTGCCCTTTAAGCCCTGCCAAAGCCTGCTGAATTTTTCCACAATCAAACTGCATCGCTTATTACAGAGGACACTTGTGGAGACATAGTGCAAATAAGTCAGTAGAAATGCTGTGATGTTGTACTCGAGGATGGAAAATGCAGAGTGACGACTGCATTTTGACCCCTAACTTTTCATTAAATGAAAATATATACCTAAACAAAAAGTTTTTGTTACTGTTGACTACATTTCCCTATACTGTATTCACAAATGCACTGAGTGTTATCTCCACTACTTACGATCCAATTTCCTGCCTTTTCATTTGATAATCCAGCTATTGCAGAGCAGAACACAATTCATGAAAGGTTTGAGGCCACTCAAATGTCATCAAGATATGCAATATTACTGTTTATGTTCCGTTTAATATTATATAACAATATACAACCCTTCTCTCTGTCTTCCTGCTGGTAGCTCCTGATTGAGACTTCATCCTCTGGGGACCATGATTGTTTCATGACAATCCATCATATAATTGTTGATATTACCATCTTTGCCAAAGTGGTGAACCAACGGACAACTATAGGATGAATAAAAACCATGCCTTTGTTGGCGTCACTAAAATTGGGTTCAAAAATATATCGGTTATCAGTATTTCTGATAAATGTATTCTCATCACTTAATTGAATGTAAATATTATTACTCTTTTGCACACTTTCGAATCTTTGTTGGGCTTTTTCTATTTATTTAGGGACAGTTCCAATCATGGGCCGTATCAGGGTCGAGATGTTTAGGTCCCTTTTTGGTCACAAATGCTTTGGAAGAAAACAAGGATCAAACATGCATATTACTGTACAACAGCTTAGCTTAGTACTTCACTGTTGAGTTCACTCCTTGAAATACTCTCCTGTCCTAAATCACAAGCTAAAACAGTGAAGTTATGTAATAATATTAGTCTGGGACATCAATAATACACTGGTTGCGAAGATGCATGTACAGTGGTGTAATGTATTGAGTTTAAAGGTTTACATCAAGGAAGATTATAGTTTTGTTTATAGAGCAAATGGGACATATACAGTAGGTGGTGAGAGACACTGGAGACAAATCTCCATGAGCTTTACCATAACAAGTCAGGTCTGTGTGTGGGCTTTGCTTTGTGTGTGACGCACACACACACAGAGAGAGAGAGACAACAAGAGAGAGCGAGACAGACTCTGGAATGGTAAGATATACGAAGCCACCGGTACCGCAGCAGTCATGCCCAAAATTAGTAAGGAGGTAAGCTCTACCATCTCCCACCATTTCTCTCTCTCACACACCCCTTTTCAGCTGTAGTAATTATGGTAATTTTACGGTTTAATTACGTTTATGTCGATGTATTAATACTGAGGCTCTCCAAACTGAACAGCTGTTATTGTCTCATGAGTAAGGGCTACTGTCTTTGTTGATAATTAATAAAGAGTAATAGAGTAAGAGTCTAATAAAGCATCCGTTACATTACACCACCTACAGAACGAATACAGTAAGTTCAAAGCAGATTAAAGTTTAGATTTCTGACAGCACTGATTGCAAAGCTAAAATGTTTTCTTCTAAATCTCCTGTAAAGAAATAACTCACCTGTGTAAATACTTTGTAGAAACCGCTTTGTTTTAACATTGAACACAGTTTTGATTCTTCTCTGTCAGATTAGGATACTCCCATTATTCCTTACAGATTTGTCCCATCTTAATCAAAATTTAAAGGGGAGTGTCCATGAACAGCTCATCTAGATTTTCAAAAGGGATTTAAGTCTGGGCTTGGACTCAAGGACTTTAACATTCTTGTTCAGAAGCCAGTCCAGTGTTGAATTGGTTGGATGCTTTTGCTGCAGAGTAAGGTCTTTGGCATTCATAAGCAGGTTCTCCTCAAGAATTGTCCTGCATTTGGTTTCAGTCATTGTCCCACTGTAAGCTTAAGCTTCCCCTTATCTCTGTAGCTGAAAAGCCCACCCCCAAGACACGATGCTGCCCCCATGCTTCACAGAAAGGATGGTGTCAGATGGTAATTTCAGCCACACATACTGTGGCACTTTGTTTTGCTGAGGAGTTCAGTATTTAACAAACCACAGAATTTTACCTCATCTCCCATTGCAGCCATCTTCTGTCAGAGTAGCTCTTAGGTTATTAGTCTCCTCTCGGGGTCAAGTTCATTCTGGCCCAAACCTGTCATGGCTGGTGCAAGCAGGGTAACAGGAACACGGGGGATAGGAACCAAATGCAGACTTCTGAGGCAGAGCTGGTGCAGTTCAATGATTTATTACAAAAATCAAAGTACAAAAGGCTTATGGGGTAGTGAGACAGGCAAGGGTCAAAACCAAAAGACAGCAGTCCAACACAGACAAACAAATCCAAAAGGAAAAGGCAAGAATCCAAAATCCAATAATCAGGCAAAAGGTCAAAAATCAGACTGGTTTCTGGTTTTTAAATAAACAGAATACAGATAACAGACACAGGGCTAGAAAGAAAAGGCATGGAAACTTAATGATCTGGCAGGGAAAAAATGAAGAGAACTGGTGCATGTAGTGAAGGGTGATTAGGGAATGAGGTGCGGGTGGGGAGATGGGTGGGGAAGCTCAAGTGATTGCGGGGCTGATGAGAAGTGGGAATAGGTGTGCGGATGGGATGGGCAGGTGATGAGGAAAGGAGGGAAGGTCAGAGGACATCTGGTGGACAGCTAGAGGATAGCAGGTCTGGGGAGTTGAAGGAAAGTACATGGCCTGGGAAAAGTGAGCAGACAAATTGTGACAAAAACAGCTTTAAATCTTGGTAGATCTGTATTTTTTTATTCTTCTAATGGTGCAGCCCTCTGTGTTCTCGATAAGTCCATACTGATATTTTCCCACAAAACAGCGTGCGTCAGAAAATAAAACAGAAGACTTAATGAATCTGCACAGATGCTAGGAATTAGCCAGGAATGGGCCCTGTGCACAGGAGGTGAGTTGGGATCACTCTCCATGGTTTTTCTTGTCCCTCCACACCAGCATTATTGCTGTCTATTGCCATAAAATCCACATTGAACACTGTTCGCTTCACACTTTCGCCAGTATTCCACTGAGGGGAATACATTTGATTTAGTTTGATGAAGGAAAAACTAGACCATTTTATTACTGCTTTTTCTAAATGGTCTTTCCTGTAACCTCTACTTGAGAATGTGATGTTGTGAACATTGTTTGTGTTTGTTTGTGTTGAAGATTGTTTCAAAACCAGAGCATGTACAGTACAGTACGTGTGAAATGAAAATATACGGCATTTACAAATGAACACTGTAGGGGATTGACAAAAAGCATTTTAACTTACAAAAGGATGATTTTACATTTCTGTGTAGCCAGGAACATTCAGCTTTGCAAAACACACAAACATATGTTACCTTTCATAAATGTGGCTGAAGGACATCTGACTCTCACTTAATTTTCTCATATTTCACATACTTGAATGAAGTAATGTTGTCAGTGGAAACTTTTTCTGTTTTCAGATGTAAAATACTGAATTGAGGGTCTCAGTACAGCGGGATTTAACATTATTTTTGTTTAGTAGGTAGCACAATAACTACAGATGAAGGGTTACATTTGTAAAGATAAAATAATAAAAACATTATCCTCAGGGTCAAATTGATGAGAGTTTCTTACAACCTGGCTGTCTTATATTAATTTGCTCATTCTGATTTACAGTCTTCATCCTTTTCATCTTGTTATTCCCTCTTTCACTCTGTCCCTTGTCCTCATCTCTCTTTTTGTTATTGGGGAAGTGTGGCACAGTGGAGAATCAGTGGGGGGGGGGGTTGCAGTTGGCTCTGACAAAGTAATAGTAATAGTAATAGTAAATCAATGAAAGGACAATCAACCGTGTGCGGTCTGCCAGCTTCCTTCACACACAGCTGGATGTGAATGATTTAAACAGCCCGGTCTCTCTAGTCATCATCAAATACACTCTGTGGTTATAGGTCCGGGCTGGGGGGTAGCGCTTGATAGATAACAGTAAATCAATGGATCAACTAACAGCCCAATCTTCACCACAGATGGGGCAGTTGAAAATCTTCAAATGGCCAGACAGTTGGAACTGCAGCATTAGATGTTGGATAATAGGGCAGATGCAGACTTTGGGCCAGCACAAGCAGCCGAGCAGTTAAGAATAAATCAATGACAAGCTTATCAACCTCTGTGTCAGCTGTTCTGTTGGATAGCTGAAAGAAGTGGAAGGAAGAGAGGCTGCTGAAGAAGAAGATGAATAGGAGAAGAAAGGGTGTAGATAGTGAAAGAAGCAGCAGAGGTAGAGATTAGAGAGAAGTGTCAGATAAAGAAGAGTCAACTTCAAAAGTCTAGACTGCTGGTCAGTGTGAAAACGTCTGGCTCTTTTGTTTATTCTGTCCTTTTTTTTTGTTCCAACCTGAAAAAGGAAGCCTTGTGTGGGGGTTGTTTGCCTGCAGAGGAGACAGACAGCTGAGCTATTGCTGCCTCAGTGGCTGTCGAGTGAAAAACCAGTGCGGCTATTTTCTAAGAGGCACATTTTCTGCTTTCTTGTTTTGCAGCCCACATGCCATGTTTTCCATCACATGCATCATATCCACGTTTTGTTTTCTGCTAAAGTGCATGTGAGTGGCACCAAATAGATCAACAGAAATGTTGCAGTAGATGGTCAACATCAGACATGATGACTAACAAAAAGATGCTGATAGGGCCCTGGGCTTTAATATAGCTACACTATAGCACTATTGCAGGTGTATGGAAGAACCATTGAGGGTTTTTAATTACTATAAATCTTTAGAACACGGATGCTCGTGACCTTTTAGCCTCCATCACACACTAACATAAAAGCCATGTCAGTCTCTCTCTCTCTCTCTCTCACTCTCACACACACACAGCTTGGTCTCAGCAGGGTACCTCAGTCTGCAGCTCAAACTCTCCAGCTCCATCTACTGACTAAACCATGTACAAGCAGAAGGCTGTACATTTATTATTTTGTATTGCTGCAAATATCACTCAATCACTGACTGACTGATCACACTTTAAAAGTTGCATCACACACAACACATTTTAACTGATTCATGAGCCTGAGAAATTGGTCATATTCTTGTTCACAACATACAAGGAAATCTGCAGGAATCCATGCAATCATCATGAAATCTGATAGTGCACACCTTTTACTTCTGCTTAGTTAGAGATAATATTTCCTGTAGCAGGTTGCATGCACACATACAGATGGATCTGATGTTTTCAGTGAGTCCGTATGTCTAATTTGAGCACAAATGTGTTTTAGCTATATAAGATATCTTTTAACTGCCATCACTCTTTATGGGCCTTTCTGCAGACAAAATGTTTTAATTACACTGTTTGTGAAACAACATGAAACAATTTTGCCATTATAACTATTTGTAACTTAATTCTACTGTAGGGTAAAACAAAGTCACTAGAGGTCACTACAGTTCTCAGAAATTAACTTGTCACATTGTCCATGTCTGTTTAGTCAACAGCCTATTCTTGCCTTGAACATTGTGGGTAATATTTCACAGCTTACTGTGGTGTCTAACAATGCTGCAGTGAACAAACAGTACTAGTCTAGAATTTTAACTGGAACCATAAACCCACATGCTGTGGAGTTTTTACATGTTTACAGTTTCCTTTAAACCTTTTTGGGAAGTGTCCATGACAATGTGGGTTTCAGATTCTGTAAAGAGTAAAAGCCTCAGTAATCTCTATATAAACTCACTCCTTGGTCTCTAAAAGAGCAACATTCCCAACTAAAATCACTTTCCTCAGGCGACACACACAGTAGCAGCTCCTGAACAAAGCATCCTGTTCTAAAAGGTGATGATCAATTATTTGCATCATCTAAGTACAGTACAGAAGATTCTGCGGAATCTCCTGCTGTGACCTTGATCACGGAGTATGCATGCGACATATCAAGTGTATTATCAGTAACTTGTTACATCATATTACGTCATGCAGACAATCAGAATGGGTTTTCCAAGTAGGCTAAGCTATCTCCTGCATAAACATGACTTCTTTCAGTTCCTAGCAATGGGACGATTTTTCAGAGAAATACTTGTAATTCCAGACAGGTAAAATTACCCTCGCTATCTCGTTGCTATTGTGTGTGTATGTGTGTACGTACATGAACGTGTGAGTGTGTGTGCCAGTGTGTCAAATTACACTCAAGTCTCTTTAGGACAGTCCTAAAGATAGTGGCCAGGCAGGAGTGTATTCATGTGGTGTAACATTGCAGCTTTCGGATGTAGAAATAGAGTGAGTAGAAGAGAAGAAAAGTGAAAAGGAGAGAAGAGAATGGAACAATAACTTCATTTCACTCTATGTATGTAAAACCTGATCAACTTATGCAACAACTGTGTGTGTTAAACCCTAAAAACTTCTGATCTTATAATAAAATAAAAAAATGACTAAAATAGAATATAACAGAATAGGTAGCACAATAACTACATTTGACTTTGTGTGGTAAAGTCAGATTCATATTTGCAAAAACAAAAAAATCTAAATTGTGAGCTTGTTTGAATCAACCTACAGTCTAACCACTGAAACTCTACATGCATGACAGAATAGAGATAGAACAATAACACCATTTCACTCAGTGTTGTGAAACCTTTATCTACAGATGCAAAAAAAAAAAAGTACAGTGTGTGTGTGTTCTTGCTATTGCACTATCCCCGTTGCTGCTGTAACCCTGCAAATTCCCCAGCCGTGGGATTAATAAAGGATTATCTTATCTTAAAACCTAAAAACTACTGATAGTCTAACCCTTGAACACCCTACTATAGGATACAATAGATGACACAGCCCACTGGTTAACATGGATTTCAGTCACTGAGGCCAACAGTAAAAGCGGGGGGGGGGGGGGTTACTTGACATTTAAGAATACAAGGATAGCACAGGACAGCAAACAGCTCTCTGAACACAAAACATAATAGGCCTAACACACGTGTCAAAATACATTATCATCAGCTGAGTCTAAAGTCTAAAGCAAACATATCCTGCCCCAAAGAAGACGGCATCTTTTTTTTTTTTTTTTTTTTTTTTTTACACAGTGCACTTCTCCTTTGTTCTCCTCTCCCCTTCATTTCTCTCGGTCACCTTGTGAACCTCTCTGTCTTCCTTCCTTTCTTTCTCCGCCTTACCCACAGAAGATGATGCCCGCTGCGCCCCGCCAATGCTGCTGCTGAGAGGAAGAGGGGAGGGAGAGAGGAAGGAGAAAAGGCAGGACGGGAGGAAACGAGGAGAAAGGTTAAGGACGGGAGGAAAGGAATGAAAGAAGGGAAGGGGAGGGGGGAAGAGAGAAAAACGAGAGAGGGGGGCTAGTGGATGTAGCTCTAGCTGTGGGCCGGGGGGTGAGCTACCTAGCCCGGGCTGCTCTGCCGAAACATCCATGGGTGGCTGTGTCGGGAGCCACCACGACTCCTCGGGCAGCTTAAACGAGAACTCGGACGGCACTGGAGGTAACTTACGCGGCTTATCGACGTCTTTTAGCGCCTACAAGCTTGGCTTTTTGGGGGTGCCTTCTCTAGGCTATTTTTTTTTTTTTTTTTTTTTTTGCATGTTATCCTGGCTGGAGGTCTCCTTCCCTTCCTTTATATCCGAGCCAGACACAGCCGTAGACAGACACGGCAGCCCTCCCGGGTATCTCCCTCCACACAGCGGGCCTTGAAGCGAGAAATGACGCCTTGTCTCTACTTTACAAACTGGGAAATATTTACTGTGCGACGCTGCCTCCCTTTGTTCTTTGGTGTTGACTGAGCTAGCCGGCTAAAACGTAGCCTAGTTAGCTTGCTAGCTTTTCTGCATAACAAATATGGGTCACAGACGGCAATGGCATGCAAGGAAACGCACTGGAGTGATACAGCCGGATTTGAATTATGCCCTGACTCTCTGGCTACTTATAAAATGACTGTTATCTTAACACAAGCTGCACTTGTGATTATTGCTAGGTATTTGTTTGTATTGACTGTTTTGTATAAGCGAGGTGTCGGAGCATGTTTAGTGCCTGAAAGTGTTGGGGGGGGGGCAGAGAAGAAGAGGAGGTGTCAAAACTTAAAGGGTGCTTCACCTTTTTATGATAAAAGGAAGTGTGTTTTTAACAGTGTGTAACTGTAGACTGCGGTTACAAGGCCTGACAGCAGCAAGCAAGCACCAAGCTGTCCATGGACAGAGAGCAGAGTCAGACTACAGAAGTCTGCAACAGATTATTTATTATATTTATTGAGCAATAAACAGAATTGCATGCAATGCCTGAGGTTATGGGGCACGATAACTCAAGCAGTGCCATTTTAAGTGTGGCTTTGTGGATTAAAATATGAAAAAAAAGAAGTTATTTTCTGGTAATACTATAACTTGCATTACTGGTTAAAACCATCAAGAAGTGTTGCATTAAGTCTGGTGGGTGTGGGCTGGTATGAAACTAACCCTTCATTAGCTAGTTTACTGACGGTGTGCATGGCGGAAAGAGAGTTGGCCATGACATGCAAAAGCTCCCTTGGCTGGAAATGAACAGGGGATGTTGCATTTAGATAGTATGAATCTTAACTGCAAGCCCCCCCCCCCCCCCCATTTTTAAAAGATATCTTTATAAAGCTGAGGTGCTGCAGACAACTTTGTTCTGTAGTTTCCTGGTTGTCTGGTCTGCGGAGTGGTTTTGCTACTGGCCAGTGAGTTATTTTAATCACAGACTGAGAGGTAGAGCTGGGTTGGGGGGAGGGGACCGAGCACTTAAGAGATGCTGAGATATAGCCTGGTTTCCTTAATGTCTTCCTTTTTTTTGCCCCTTCATCTGACTTGACAACTTGTTTGACTATCTCCCAGACTTCCTACATCTCTAGAGGTCACAAACAGGTTTCGGAGATTTTATCTCTATCTGTGAGGAAGTGTGTGTGTGGTAACAAGAAGCTGTTAAAACAGATGCAGATAAGCAGCTGTCACTTGACACCTTGCTTGATGATGACAGAAACAAAGCAATTAGACCGCGAACACATGTAAATTTATCTGTTTTCACCAAAGCAGGTGTTATAACTAGGTTTACCCAAGTCATTCATCTTTTACACATACTGGCCTACATGCATCCCTAAGGATTTCTGGAAATTACTGGGCCAGTGTCTAAAGGTAAATTAGTAAATTATGAGCAGACAGATGAGCTTGAAAGTAGGCAAATGTAGGAGTATGAACCCGCGGCCATAACATCAAGTTGGCCATAACATACAACTACACACACAGGGATTCAGGCAGCAGATCGCTATTACTGAACACTTTGCTGTACTGCGTGCTGTTTCAAAATGCTTGAATTTTTCAGAATATTTTTAATGTACATATTCTGTTTTCGCTGGAGTCAGTACGAGCAGCTGCTGATGTTTTACATGACCACATAATTCTAAACCCATTCATTATTATTATCTGTTTGAGTTTACTGCTGAAACATCTAAATTTCCCCACAGCCACAACTAGTTTCATCCTTTCTTATTTTGTCAACCACTAACCTTGTTTACCCTCCATCCCTCGATTAAGTACTAGCTTTATGAGCCATTTTTAAAAGAGAATACTCTTTTTAACAGTGTGTAACTCTTGTATACGGGTGCATTATGGCATTATACACAACCAAATAGGGGAAAACGTCTTAAGTGTAAACAGTCTTGTCAGTTAGAGGTCTTATTTACTACAAACAGTCAGTAGAAGGGTTGGTGTTATCCAACTGTGCCATGTGATCATCAGAATACATGTGTACCAGCAGCAGGTGTAACTCAACACCTTGATCCGTCATCCTCCTCTCTCCTCTCCTCTGTCTCTGTGTTGCGCGCACACACAAACACACACACACACACACACACACACACCTACAGACTGTGTCCTGTACCTGTCGTCCCCTTCAGTGTTGATCCAGATGGTGTTATTCATCAGCCATTCTGCTGCAGATGGAGCACTGTTTGATGCTATAACCCTAACCTTTTAACTGGGTTTAGTAACACACTTCTAGCTTCGCTTCTGCTTTGTGTGTGTGTGTGTGTGTGTGTGTGTGTGTGTGTTCCACACTATCAAGTTATGGTGTAGGCTCATGTTTAATCCGTTATCCGAGCTTAGTTGTGTAATCTTAAAAGACTGATGCTTTATTTCGGATAAAGTCTAACTCTTCTTACTCCCTCTTTCTCCTTTACTCTTCATCCACTTCTCATTTTTTGTCCTGTGTATTTCCCTACCTCCTCCTACTTTCTGACTCTCATCTTCCTCTCAATGTGTCTACTTTCTCTTCCCTGTATCTACTTTCTCTGTTTCTGTTTTTTCTTATTTCTTTATTTTGGTTATCCCTCCTCCTCCTCCTTCTCCCTCTCTCTGTTGCTTCCCCTATCCACATTTTTCTTTCTTTCCTCACATCCTTCCTTTTACCCCACCCTCACTCTCTTTCTCTGTGTGTCTTTTTCTATTTTTCCCTTCTGGTTCCTCTCCTTCATCTCCCCTCCCACCCTCCTGTTTTCTTCTATCTTCCTTTCTTCTCCATCGCTCCTTTCCTCTCTCTCGTCCTCCCTCCCAGTGGCTCTAGGGCGTAACCAGCCCCTGAAGAGAGAGCGGCCTAAATGGAAAAGTGACTACCCGATGACTGAAGGCCAGCTGCGCAGCAAGAGAGATGAGTTCTGGGATACGGCGCCAGCATTCGAGGGCCGGAAGGAGATTTGGGATGCGCTGCGGGCTGCGGCCAGCGCCTTTGAGAGCAATGACCACCTGCTGGCTCAGGCCATCCTCGATGGAGCCAGCATCACACTGCCGCACGGTAACGCACGTTTCCGTAGTGGTCGACGTAGCAGATACCTCATAGTGTTTGTTTTACTCTTCATGAAATACAGCTGGGTGGACTTCATGTAGGACATTGCAGTTGATGATTACCACCTCAAGAATTTCAACTCCCTCTCCTCAAGTTCTCTACTGCAGCTAAAACTCAGGAGCTCAGCTGTAGAGAATTTCTTTACAGATTGAGGCTCTGCTGAAGGCTGCAGATCTTGTTTTTTTGTGCTAGTTTTCATGTGTGTGAACTTTCAATTTTATTTTAAATTTTAAGATTTGAAATTGGTTGTTAGTGAAAATACAGGAAGAGACAAGAATGCAGACTAAAAATCCTTGATTTAGTGTGCTGTTGATGTAGAGATGTTAAGGGGTCGATCGACAGAATTTGATTATCGCATAATTGTTTTTGTCATTTTTTTAAAAGCAAGATTTGCGAGTTCCAGCTACTTAAACATCAGGATTTGATGCTTTTCCATGCCATACATGATAGTAAATTGAATATCTGTGGGTTTTGGACTGTTGGCCGGACAAAACAAGACATTTGAAGATGTCACCTTGGGCTGTGGGAAATTAAACCAGAATTTTTTTTAAATTTATAACAAAACTATTAATCAAGAAAATAATGGGCAATAATCGTCACTTGCAGCCCTGTGCTGATGGACACTATTGTCCCACAATGCATTAGACAAAGGAAATGAAGGAGCTACTCACAGCTGGAAACAATTAAAAGAAATTGTGGATGGTGGTGAAACAGCTCCAGGATCACCTCAGAAAACACAAATAAATAGCAATTAAATACTTGTCAAAACATTAATGTATATTTGTGAAGTTTAATTGGCAGTGACATTCTAAAGTTGTAGTTTAACTGACATTCTTTGGTGCATGTATTGTTTGTATGTGTATTTCTTTGTGTACTAACTGCAAGAGCAGTATAAGACACTTAGAGAGTAACTATACAGTTGGTATGGAATTGCGACACATTGAGAGTGACTTGCTGCCTTTCTACCTGCCAAATATCATTCATGACTATTAGATCTAGATGTTGTAGATAGAAAATGAAGCATATGAACATATATGGAGGAACATGGACCTGATTCCAAGCAATTACAGGCATTTACAGTATTCAGCCTGCAGTTAAATGGAGATGCTGAACCTCTAAGCGTATCTCCATGACTGCATTTTAAAGTTTAGACATGGCTTTTAGGAGATACATACTGTAGAAGGAATCAATGAATAATAAATGAAAAGGGGCGTCTTCTGAAAGAAGGGTTTAATGAAGTAATCACTCACGTAAGTATACCTAAGATAGTGCATCTTCTAAAACACACTGGAGAGCATCCATATAGAACAAATCAATAAAACTGACATGGCTCAGATTCAGGAAGCCCAACAACTCCACACACTAATTATCAGCTGCTTGAGTGGACTTTCTATTTGTGGATGTGCGTCATTCTCTTGATTCCTAATTCATATAAACTCGGTTATATTACCTCAGCTGAGGGAAAGGAAAGGTTATCCTTTTCTTTTTAAAATGTTGTTGTGAGGAGTTTTGGTGACGTATTTTGTCCCGATGGTGGCATTCTCGGTTTCACCTGTCTCTTCTGACTTTCATGTAAGAGGCCAGAAGTGTATTTTCCATGTTATCAGGGAAAGTAAACGTCATAAGCTGATTGAATACTAATTCTCATTATGTCAAAACAGGCTGAGATTGATGACTGGCTTGCTCTGATATAAAACATGTTCATGTTCATGTCCATGCAAGGACCTAGTACCTGTTATCTCTTACCACACATCTCTTGGCACAGCATCATGGGTATTTGAAGTCAATACTTTGGATTACCTTTTTTTTCCCTCTTTTATCAGAAGCAGTTTATTTCTGAGGGGCTAGCTGGTAACCTGCCCTTTTTTCTACATGTTTCGTAGGTGAACTGGGCAGGTTCACTGGGGGTAGGTGGGCAGAATTATTCTGTTAGTGGGCTAACAGAAACACTAAATCTCAAGGTTTCAAAGATGGAAAAACGGCTCTACCTGAATATGATTTGGGTATAGCAGTTACCAACAAACCGGCTTTTCATGCATGTCTTGTCCTGCTCCACTCCTTTTTAGTAGTTTGTCCAGGTCAGATCAGATCCCGCTGGGCTGCAGCTGTGGATTCCCCAGGCCTGACATCACATTTCACTCATCCAGCACTCTGGTACAAAGAGCAACCAGATCACTTAAATATTTTTATCACTCACAACTCTATTCAGGAAATGGAACTGAGTATGTAAGGTGTCTTTAAAACTCCCACTGCATTCATAATGGAGACTTTTATCTCATTAGAGATGCTCATTTTTCACTGTATGTAATTAGATTGGAGACCAACCTGGTCTGTGGTCATCAAAAGTGACTTTGGGAAGCAGAAAATGGGAGCCATTTGCATCAGCTGTTGGTCAACATGTTGGCCGCTTTCCAAAAATGTTTTCTTTTCATAACATTTAATCTCTTTAATTTGGTAAAAGGCTGATATCCCCCACCGCCACCCTTTTATAGGGATGTTTTTCATTCTAAACTCTTGTTTTTTAATGAAATCCCACAACCAAAGGCATTAGCACCACCTGGAAACTATTAGAATTCTGCAGCTGAAGGATAAAAACTATTGTGGAGCCAACTGGAGAAGAAGAAAAAAGCAAGTGAGATATACAGGCATAGAGATTTGTATCCAAATCATGTATTGTCAGTGAACCATGTCTTGTATTTATATTATCCTTTTGTGACATTGGCTATGACAGTTCACGCATATTTAGCTGTCTCTGTTGGTACCTTACTATTATCTAAAGGGAATATAAAGTCTAACTGCTCTACAACTACATATCTGCTCTGTAAATCACTTGTCCTGTGTTCTACTTTTGAGAGAAAATCAGAAATCAAAAGGGAGAAATTTGATATTTTTTAGTTTCAAGATGGCGCCCCCTTGTTTCGCATTAATTCAACGGAATACCGTTCGGATATCAGTCTACGTTGTAGATGGAGACCTTATTTTGATACAGCCAGTCAAATCTTGCATAAAGCAGTAACGTCAGCGTTCTATCACAGGCAGAGCAGACGGTCACACTGAGCAGAGAGCACAGGATCTGAACAACAACCCACATTAGCTTTCCTGCTAAAGTCTTCTTCTTATCTAAGTTACAGACATGAACACACGTCTCGTCCTGCACCTTCACTTGTTGAACGAGCCACCAAACAAACATTCACTGGGGAGAAGTGCACTACTAACATCATTTTGCAGGCTAGATAGCTAATTACTCTTACTCTTTAATACTGCTAACACACTGTCTGCCCATGACATGTAGGTTACAGCACAAGTTTGTTTATCTTGTCTCTTGTTTGCTACAGAGTAACAGCTGTACTGATGTCAATCAAACACAGACACCAACTCGCCACTCCAGACTGAGACGAAAGGGAGCAATTCTGATATTTCTTCCTTTTTTAATAATAAAAACACTATTGGCAATGCATTTAAAAGACACATTGACATTATTTTGGACTACAAAAAGAATGACTAAATGTGATTTCAGTTGGGCTTTAATACATTTTTAATTTAACTTATCTAAAGAACAATTGACACCCTTGAATGCAGTTAGGTGTTCAAAAATATCTGAGGTCAGATAGCTCGGCTGTATTAGAAGCTGGTGAATCTGAATCCTTGGATTTATTTGCACATGTTGATATTTCACTTATGTCACTGAAAAAAGCAGACAGCTTTAATACCTTTTTTTTTAAAAACATGCTTACCAGATATGTCACTATGTTGGTATGCCAGCAAATTATTTGGTTTAAGCTGAAAGACTTTGCCTACGCATTGTTAAAAGATTTTTCACAATATGGAATGAAGGATGTTCTTATTGAGTTGAAATAACTTCTGTAGTTCTTTTCACACCAAGCAGTTTTTGGTGAGTGCTGTTGTTATAAGGTGCTGTCCACTTGTTATCCGCATTACTACATATTTCAGTTTTAGAAAGTAAGTCAAACTCTCTCTTTCCACCTCTGACTGTCTCACTCTCACTTTCACTCTGGTAGACCGTGTCCTGAGGCGTAGCGTTGTCTTCTCAGTCTCTATTACCACAAAACTCATGTCTATCTCAGGTGGCTCGTGCCTTAATTTAAGTCATGAAACAGCACGAGTGGTGAAGTGACCTTTTTAAACGTTTATAAAAAAGACTGTGGAGCAGTGTTCTTGCCTTTTTGTTTAGAGAGTTTTCACCCTTGTCGTCATCCTCGTATTTCATCCTAATTTTTAGAATGTGTGACGGGCAGCAGCATCATTACCATCTTTTCAAAACAATTGAAAGGACAAAGCGTTGGACGAATTGGCTGTATTTGGATTTGACTCGTATTACTTTCAAAACTAAGGCAAGCGATCAAAACACCCATTACCACAATACAATTACTTGGTGTTTTCAGGTATGAAATGTAGTGACTATTGTGCAGGGTGACCTGGCTGAAATCCCCTTGAGGACCCTTTGGGTTCTCCCCCTGTGTATTAAGTTTCTGTTTGCGGAATAATATGCTCTCTTCACTGCATTTACCCCCCCACCCCCACCCCACTCTTTACTCAGTTTCTGAATCAGTTGGTCAACGATGACATATCTTTTAATGTAGTACTCCAACAAACACATGGCATTCCCTTTCTCCTGCTTTCACCCTGATCTTTCCTCAGTCTTTGTTTTCTACTGAGTCTGACTCTCATTTCTCCATTTCATCTTACTACAGCAAAATGTGAATTGGATGTCAGGTTTTGGCTCCGTTAGTTGGAAAAATGATGTGGGCCTTTTGACTTCCAGTTTATGAATACAATCATGGAACTATACAAAAGAACACATTTATTTAAATACAACATAAATGTGCCAAAAACTTGTTAAACTCAGGCATGGCAAGGCACATTTCATCATTTTTTACCCAAGAACATGACCATTCATTTGAAAGAGAGAAATTAAAGGAAAAGTTGAGGGATTTCCCAAAATGTTCCCTTAGTTGTTAATTGCTTTATATGGGATCTTCCCAGTTAATCATTTGTCAAGTGTATTAAACATAACTATGTATGCACACAGTTTTGTTTATATTGGTATGTGGGTTACAGTAAGCTGTAACCTGCTGCAGATAATGGTTTATAGCTTCCAGTATGTGATTCCTATAATATCACATACCATGCATAAAAAGAGTGTGCATATAGCTATGGTAAGTACAGTAGATCATTACAGCAAGAATCCTGAAGTAACCTGGCAATGTTTCACCTTTTACTTTGAAATGATCTCTGAAACAAATGTTCTGTGGCCCACCAGACTCTCAATGAAGCTGAAGATTATAATGTTATAATAACTGATGGGAATGATGGCCAAACTGTTAAAAATAAAGAAATCCTTCAACATTTATAGTGTTTACACTTTTTTCCATTCTTCCAGGAGCTCTGACTGAATGTTACGATGAACTGGGGAATCGATACCAGCTGCCAGTCTACTGCCTCTCTCCTCCCGTCAACATGATTGAAGAGCGCTCTGAAGAGCCTGACGGTTCAGATCCAGACTCCTGGGCCGCAGACCCGTCCACGGGCAGCGCCAGTGACCCCGGCTCAGGAGGGGAGTGCCAGCTTCGGCTCCGGCTCTCCACGGGTCGTGACCTCCGGCTGCCGGTCCGTTCCACGGACACAGTGGGCGTGATGAAACGTCGTCTACAAAGTCACGAGGGCGTGCCTGCCGCAACCCAACGCTGGTTTTTCTCAGGTCGGCCACTGACAGACAGGCTGCGCTTGGACCAACTCAACATCTCCAGGGACTATGTAGTGCAGGTCATCCTCAGCCAGCCGCCACCGCCAGAGCCGGTATCAACACCGGGACACACACCAGAGGCCTCTGGGCCAGTGGCAGTGGAAGGAGTGGCGGCACTGCCGCAAGAGCCCACGCCAGTGGAGAATTAACTCCCTCCAACTTGGCAGCCTGGAGGTGGGCGTACCAGCAGGCTGGCAGTGTAAAACGAGGAGAATAACAAGGGAGAAAAAAAGAATGAAATTTCTCTTCTCTCCTCTCCTCTCCTCTCCTCTCCTCTCCTCTCCTCTCCTCTCTTCGTTTTTGCCGAGAAGGGCTTCATTTGTGCAGAGGTTGGCTGTCTGCCGGAGCAAAAGGACTCTTGAATTGAGAAAAGACTCTTCCCTTTGGTTTTACATGTTGAAATTATGACCTTTTTGAAGTCTTTTTAACTGTTCCTATGGAAACCAAACAACAAAAAGAGAACTTTGTCAGATGGCTTAAAGGGTTTTCTTGGCAACACTGATGTTCAAATGTTTCTGTGTTTCAGTTTCCTGAATTCTGTTCATGAGGCTACAGAGTTATACATATATTATCATTACATACATTTCCAACACGGGGAGTTTAGAAAGAAAGGAATAGAGAATACAGTTTAACAATCATGAGTTATTCAGGCAATTATTCTTAATTATATGTGAATCAAATCAAGAACATTTCCTCATTTATGGACTAAGTCAGTATGCTAAGAGCCATAAAGAAAGGTTTGTATTGCTAGTTAGTAAACAGATGTGTCCTCCCTCTTGTCAAGAGGTTGCAGTCAGGGGGCATGACGATGTTTTACCAAGCTGAAGCTGGATTAGACGCTTTATTTCACTCTTCACAGAACAATCAGCAATCATGTAATAAACAGTAAGTAGTCAGCCTATGTATGTGTGTGTGTATGAATAAGCGTGTGTGCGTGGATGTTCATATCGGTTCAAGACACAACCACACTTATTCATGTGGCAAAAGGATGGAACATCAGAAACACAGTTGCATATTTTGATTAAAAATAGAATGTTTTTAATTAAAATTGATCATTGTTTCTATTCCTCGGTCTCTGTCTAATGTTTGCTTTGAGTATTTTCATGTTTTGATGTAGCGGTGGGACAAAAATTATAGCAGTATGTAATAACATTGTGGCTAATAATCATTGTTAAAACTATGCAGTTTCTTTCACATCTCAGTTCTATAAAGAAGGGACCTCACAATACAGCGCATAACTATGTAATTGATTCCAACAATAGAAACATAATTGTCCTATTTTAGGACATATTTACCTTTCCCCTTGCAAATATCAGGATATATTTAAGGTGATTTTCTTGCAATATACTGCATCACGCATTGCAGAATCACCTTTTTCATGATACCATTGTTATCTTGGGGCAATGTGTTGTAAAACAGGGTTTCAACACATAACAGGGGTATAAAGGTGCCAGTAGGTGGATGAATTAACCTTTGGACAGAGCCAGGCACGCTGTTTCACCCTGCTCCCAGTCTTTATGCTAAGCTAAGCTAATAGTAAAAAGTAGTATCAATCTTCTCTTTCCCAAAATGTTGAACTATTCCTCGAAAAATCGACATTGACATCGATATATTGGCCGACATATGCTAATAAATCCATGATCAGCTAGTATTCGTTGTCAATATTGGCATAGCTGATTTCAGAGGCCCGGCTCTTTTTTAAAAAAGAGTAATAATACTTAATAGCACAACAGCTTCCCTTGTCCTTTGATTTCATCCATTTCTTATTTCAACTTCCTTAAATCTTCTCGATCCAGCCAGACAGAACATGGAAAATTCCTTGAAAAAAACACTATGATGTAAGACACCTTCTAGAGAGAAGAAGCCACTATAAGCATTGTGTTTGAAAGGAGTGCTGTCAACTGGCATTCCCAGCTTGAGAACAATTAAGCAAACGTCATTCAGCCAGTGATAGAATGAGGAAGGAACTAACCTGTCTGTCAGCTATCTGTCCATCAGTTATGTAAACTATGAAATGTGAAAGGTCACACTGTACAAGGATGACAGGCACAGGGGAAGTAGAAACAATATGGTGTGGCATTAAATCTCTGGTCCTCATAATTGCCGTGCAATCTGAAACAGGTCAGTGCCTTTTTTCTGGAAATGCCTTTGTGCATCACACCTGCTTGAGGTTGCAATCTGAAAAGGGGGAGGTGTGTTGAAGTTTTCACATGTGATTTAGTTTGAAACCACAAAGCACACCATCCTTGAGCAATAGTCATCTAACACTTTTTTTCATGAGCACATAGCAATGTTGAAACAAAGGAAACCTCTAACTATAATTAAGTCAGAGGTGTACTTATAGGAACTGGTCTGCTGGCTGTCGTTACAAATAGACCTACACTGGCATAGTTAAATGTTATAATTGGAGCAGAATGAATAATGGAAAGTCCTCCATAAATCATAGCACAATCATATTACAGGAAACTTCCCAGATGTGTCATTTACATGTTTGTATTTTCTACACAAAGAACATTGTGTACACAAAACTAATTCAAGGAGCCCTCTGTGATTAAAAACCATTCCCTTTTATTCCATCCCAGTGACTCTGTTCTCTTTTCCACTTCAATGGAGGTGTCATCACTGACACTTTTGCTTTCCTGTTCTTGAGAACGCACATGACCATTTTCCAGGGTACCTGTTCTGTTTTCAGTGATACACCACCACACACCGTCCCACAGTCATGTGGTTCCCTTTCCCATGGGTTTCTGTCTCTTGTGTTGTTCCTGATTTCCTCCACAGCAGTCAGTGTCGTAATCATAGCCACAATTTCACAATGGAATATAGTATAGTATGAATTGTACTTCTGTCCTGGACATTTGTCACCTTCCTCATGAGCGCGTGAATCGAGCTGAACAAAGGATGAACAGAGTCAGATGGAAAACTATGAGATGGATGAAGAAATAACGTTAATGTGTTCCTCTGCTTTCTAATTCATTCAGATTGTCCTTTGGTGTTTCCACCTGATGAACTAGATCATGATCTTATGTCATCATACTCTCAGGTAATAGTTCACACACGCATACTGATCCTTAACTCTCACACATGCACATGCACACGCACACGCACACACACAAGGCAGTTCCACTTCATGTCGGGGTTTTTCAGCCTTCTGCTTCTGACATACATAAATACAACAGCAGCATGCTGAGTTCATGCAGACACACTGAACACACACTCAGCACAGCCATCTCACCTCTCTTTTATGCTCATTAGATCAGCTTTCAGTTGTGAAAATTTTGGATCAAGTCCAGTTGTCAAGGTAAGATACTCACTCGTTTTCTGTTATCTCTCCTGTTTTGTTTTTTTCTCCAGCACTGTATTTAGTCAGAACTACTTTTACTCAAGTTAACAAGTCAAACTAAATACACTTTAGAGGTACTTCAGTGGTTCCCAAGAAGGGGTTGCAAGATGCTTAGGAGGAGAGGAAAGCAGATACAATAATAAGATAAAATAAAATCTTTCTGCTACACAAAGTTCAGCTTTTTTATCTGTGGCTTTTTTTGTTGTAAATTACTGGCTAATTTTACTTCTTCAGCATCCTAAAAAAATATTCCAATAAAACATATACAAGGGGTCACAAGACAAAAACGTTGGGAACCACTGCTTTACTTGAGTATTTCCATTTTGGGAGACTTTATACTTTTCCTCCACTACATTTCAGAGAAAAATGTTGTACTCTCTACCCCACCACATTTATTTTAGGATTTTAGGATTGTTACTTTTCAGACTTGCTAACTTATTGTCCTTTCTTCCAGATGCGTGCATTGTTCCTTATGGTCCTGTATGCTGTACTGTGCTGCGCTGACAGCAACCAACACAACATACAGACTCTAATGGATAATGGTTGGTAACTCCTCCTTTCTTTACTGAATATTCCTCTTCCTTCCCTTTCGTCTCTTCCCCTCACATATGGTAAATGTTGATTCAAGCCAGTCTGTTTGTATGTGTGTGTTTCTTGTCTATGATTAAACTAGTTCTGGTCCTGAGGGTGCCACAAGGTCACAGCGGCAGCATGTATGTTCCTCTGACCTGTGGAGAAGCTTATGAAAACCAGCCTGTGGTCTGGAAGAAAAACGGTAATTGTTAACAACTGTTATGACTACTTTTGATACTATTTCTACTACCACTAGTACTTCTAATAGTACCTGTGCCAATATGCTAGGTACAATACGATGCAACACTAAACAATACTAATAAAATTTTAAAAACAGATTACATTTTCTGCAAAAAAGTAAGCTTTTCTTCAGTCAGATGGCAAATTTTCTCTGTGTTTTCATGACATTTTGAGACATTAACATCGTTGTCACATTGACCCATGTCCTTGTCTCAGGTGTGTCTCAGCCAGCTCTGCAGGGGAACCAGATTAAGGTCCTGGTGGAGGAGATGATTGGAGGAAACTACTCCTGTCACCTCGGTCAAAACGAAGAATACCTCAACCACACTGTGATCATGATCCAACTAGACCCCGACAACAGGACTGTCATACTGGAAGAAAAATCCCCTGAAGAAGGTAAGATAAGAGAGATGGAGGGAGTGAGGAAGGAGGGAATGAACAAAGAAGGTACACATTGAGAGAAAAGACAAATAGAGAGAGATAAAGATTTGTTGTGTTATTGGACCTGGCAAGAGGTATTTCAGGACAGGATAGATGTCAGTGAATAGCTGAGATAAGAAAGATGGTGAGAGAGGGAGATAAGATGGGAAAAAATAGACAGAGCACTGCGGGCCAAAAGCAGACAGCATTCAAAAGATAAGATGAATGGCGGGGGACATGTAAAAAGAAATTGGATAAAAGGAGGACCAGAGGTAGAGTAATGATGTGAAGGGAGGATGCAATTGGACAGAAAGAGGGAAAATTACACGAGACAACACAGCGGTTGCAAGAAAGGCACCAAAGGGGAGGAATACACACACCAAGGCTGACACAATGAGCAGGCTTTATGTCACACCCATCATCATATTGTTAGTGCTGGTTGCAAACTTGTTGCTTCTAGTCCCCCAAAAGTATTTTGTTTCCTAGATCAAGGCCTTTTCTCTTATGCTTTACTGAAGACATTTTTCATAGGTCTTTTGACACCTTTCACAAATTGCAAAAACCTGTGAAAGCTCTGAAAGCTTCGGCACTGTTTGTACTGAAAAAAACATTACCCTTTTTCTGGTTTTGTGCCATAAGGCAATGTTTTTTTGTGCATGATTTGATAGAACAAAATGTTAAATATAGTGAAAAGGCTGGTATGAAGCTGGCAATCTTCTCCTCAGTTGTCTGGCTTGTTCACTGTAGTTATATTAATGTCCTGAAATGAATCTTACAATGATTGATTGATGTTTAAATGCTGGGACCTTCAAAAGAAAGCGCTCTGAAACACAAAGGAGCAAGATAAATTGTTGACAAAAACATTAAAAAAACAAAGAAAGGGAGAGACTCAGAGTGCTAACAGTGTTTCTGTTCCTCCAGGTCACATCCACTGTTCAGCACATAACTATAAAGGCTCCTTCCACTGCACATGGACAAAAACAAGGTCCAGATCCAATGCTGCTGTGCTACTTGTGAAGGCAGAACGGTGAGGACAAAATATAATTTCTCACTCATCCTACTCATGTAGGGTAGATCATGCATCCTGTATCCTGTTCCAGATAGTATTGTACCAACCACTTTGTCTTCAATCTAGTTATTTGGAAAAGATTCCCTGTGAGCTGGATGCTGATGGATTAGGGATTCGCTGCCAGGATGCCAACTGCCCATACAAAGAGGAACAACACCGCATCTCCCTCACCATTTACATACATAGCTACTCTCGCCTCGAGGCCTACACAAAGGCTTTCTACCTGAGAGAGATTGGTAAGTCATTGTATTTTAACATCTGTGTCAAAAAGAGTTTGACAATATGTTTTGTAGTTAGTTTTGGAGTGCATGATGGGTGGGGCAATAAACAATAAAACAAGCCTAACAAATATTTTAGTGTTTTATAAGGGTTTACAAAATTGCTCTTCTGATATATTCTGCAACTACTTTTTGACACGTGTGTGATGCAAATACTTATGGGTGGTTTGGGTTATGTGGCCATATTTTCATCCATTCACCCTTATTATTCCCCTCTGTCTCGTCTTGCCTACGATTGCAATCCTGCCATATCCTCCTCACTATTTCCTTCCCCCTTTTCACCCTTCTCCACCTCCTTTTTCTCCCTGCTCATTTGATTTAGTGAGGCCTGCAACACTCCCTAACCTGCGCATCAGTGATGGCAATGTTTTCAACTGGGACTACCCTGACTCCTGGGAGAAGCCCTGCACCTTCTTTGGCCTGCAGTTCCAGGTCAAGGTGGTCAAAGACAAACATTCCTGCAACAGTGAAGAGCACATAATGGTAATCAGTGCATGCATGATGTAGATCAAGTTACACTTTGCTTTTGCTACTGCAAAAATTCATTTGCTGACTTCCACTTTAACCACATTTCTTTGTCTTTAATGTGTCTTCTCTTCTCTTGTGCAGAGTAACATCACTGATGAAATTATGTATGAGGTCAATGTCAAAGCCAAAAAGTATGTTTTCTGTGTGCGAGCTCAGGACAAGTACACCAGCGGGCCATTTAGCCACTGGAGCCAATTCATGTAAGTATTTTATGTTTTGACTGGGTTTGTTACCACATATGTAATTTGTGTGAGAGTTTATGATTTATCCAAATAATACACAACTCATGCCACCAACATTGATCTGATCCATGCTGTTTCATTCCAACCTGTCCTGTCTCCAGAGTGAAAAACATGCTGTGACCTGCTAGCTTCTTTCACTGGACTGCAGCCATAAAGGAAGGAAGGAAAACTTTTTCCAACTTCTTTTTTTTTTATTTAAAGCAATGCACAAAATATGGCACTGTGCTTTGGGAGTGAATGTATACCTGTACAGTATTTATTGATTTAATAGCTTATGTCAGTCTCATTGGAACTACAATATATTGTATATTATATACAATTATTTGTGATATGATTGAAATCAATGACTCATTCCTTTATGCCCTTTGTAACTCTTATTTGTAACTATCATTGCAGAATTGTTGCTAAAAATCTTTCTTAACATTTCATAATAAATTGATGAACATCTCAACGATCTCATCTCAAATTACTTGTAATGAAATGTTCAGTATTGTAAAAGATGTCAATATTCTGTGACTACTCATGTTAAATGACAATACAGGCAATTTAGGTACAAAAAAAAAGTTTATTGTCATATTTACAGCCAGGATGTCAGGGATGTGATGAGGAAAACCCAAAAAGGCAGATCTCCAGAAATCGTCTCAAGAAATTAAAAGGAGTTGAATGTCAAAGAGAGCTGTAAACCTGACAAAATCTGAAAGATCACATCCCTAATGTTTCCAAGAGTTTCAGGTGCAATTTGTTCATAAGGTGGGGCACACCTTCCCATTCCCCAGACATTTCCCCTCCTTCATCCATAACTTAAAATAAACGTTGACAATAAGTGCAGACACATTAATTTCATTAATGAAGAAGCTACCAAAAGAAAATAAGACGAACCATAAAATGCACGTTTTGTGCTGTCAGTTTCTTGCATTCCTGTCATCACTTTGTTCATTAACATTTGGATTTACCAAAATCGTTCAAAAAAAAAAAAAAAAAGATCTAAACAAAACACATACTAATGAATTCTGAATAAACTGTATCCGAGTGTGGGCGTCCAGCAATGCAACAGAGCTGACATGTAACAATGGCAATGCAAAGACAAAACACAAATACATTTCTGTCCAAATATGCACACACACCCATCCACCCATGGAAACCTGACACGTCTGTGGGCCAACAGTATGCATGTATACAGTATACATGTACGACATCCTCCAACCCACAGGCCTGTGTCCAGTGACCCCTGCATACAAGTAACAAAAGATGAGTTTTCCATCAAAACATTCACGTTGTTTTGATGAAAGCATTTTCGCTACGACCAGTGTCGATCTCGACAGCTTTAAATGTCAAGTTGCTTTGAGGATTATTGCATATAATTATGTGTTAAATTGTGTAGGTTGCAGGCATCAGTCTGATGCTCAAGGACTCAGATTGATCTTTTTTTGTTTTTAACCTTTGCTCTCAACTCATTCTGCCATTCCAATCTTTCACTTTAATTCTTCAGTGGACTTGCCAGATGTACTGCAGTAAAAATCACATTTGTTCAATTGTGGATATATCCTCAGTTCTTGAATACATTTTTAGTTACTTGTTATATAACTTGCTCTTACTAATTCTTTCCTGTTGAATTTCACAAATAATTATTTCCAATCCTTCTTTCTCAGAATATACAATAGGTAACATCTCAACTTCGTGGAGGACACCACTTATTGACCTTAACTGTGGTGAAATGATATTTGTATCTGTTTTTACTTGCTTGGTATAGCAGAGATGCTTGATAGTCACAGCAAAGTATGCCTACCTTTTAGTGAAAGCAACTTCACACTAACTATAATGTGAAAATGCTGTAAACCCCACCCATCTGGAAGATCAATTTGGTTTAAAAGATTGCAGATATTTTCAGGTACTATTTAACTCTGGACTTCAAGATGCATTTTAGACACCTGACTGAAGTAGGTGTGTAGAAGATTGTGGGTCATGGCAGCCTCAAATCTATGAGTAGCTTTTTAACCCGCACAGGTGTATTTTACGATGACAACACCGACTGGTAGTAACTGCCATTGTTATTGTAATAAATGCAAACAATATTTAGAAAACAAAATGTGTGAGATTCGGGAGAGACAGAGAACATGCTAATATATAAATTGGGAAGCTCATCTCAGTCCGGAGCTTTTGAGTGTTGATAGCTGCAGGGTTAGTGTAGGATCTGTCGTAAGGTTTGAAATGCAGGATTTGTAATATTCAGGTTTGTGTGTAAGATCTGGATGATGGGATGGTAGCGTCTAGCCCAAGTCTTTGCAGAGGATGTGGTCCCTCCTCAGTGGTGCTGCCTCTTAGATAGGTACCTAAACACACACACGCATATAATACTATGTACATATTTCATATTTTAGACATATTTGGGTGAATTTGTATTGATTTTAGACAATGTGCATGTTCTTGGATGTACATTATGTAAGCATTTTTAGGTATGTTGGCATATTTGTTTTGCACAAAGAAAATTCAGGTGCTACAAGCAGGTGTTGTGTCAGTACTACTATGTAGTTCTCCTTATTACTGTTTAACATGTGCATACCTCTCCCAGTGTTTGTGGTTGAGTCCACTGAAGTCATCAAGCTTGGCAATTTCTTTGAGGTACTGAGCCAGTTTATACAGCTCCCTGTCCTTCTCCCTGTTAAGATGGGCCTTCATGAAGGGTCGGATCTAACACACACACACACACACACACACACAACATAAGTTTGCGCAAAACGTGAGCATGATGCTGACAATGATGAGGAAAAGGAGAGGGTCAGCTTACCTTTAGTCCGTTCTGTGGGTTCATGAGGAAGTTTCGTCCGATGTCGTCAAACATAATGGTGTTCTTCCTGTTGTAAAGTTCTCCGTACTTCCCCCATATCACACCCAGGGGCTTCACCTGGATACGTGCATGCCATCAGACACACTATATCAGTACCATCACCTTCTCACAAAGCAACGAACCTCAGACATTTCTGCATGCATGTGCATGGCCTTTTCTCAAACCAATCCGTGACAACTAAATAAAAAATGATATTTTTCCCTTTTGTTTTATCCTCACTACACATCCAGCGATTTTGTCTAAAGCCACATTAAAAAGCCAGCATAAAGTGTAGAACAAATAAAAGCACAATCCACAATCCAAAGGTTAAAAAAAAGAAAAAAAGTCCCACCACACTAGACAACAACTATATATAAATATAAATGCTTTCCTCTGCTGTGAAAGATTTGTTTACATCACCAATATGTGTAACCGCAGCAGTGAAACGGGCCAATGTTTTCATTTATGATCAGCTGTGTGTGTACCAACCTCCACAACCCCTCTCTTAGGGGTATGTACTGTGATCATTGCTGCACTGTCCAACATGAACGTAATCTTGTAGTTAGGGTTGTCTGTCACTCCCAGCTCCTACACACACACACACACACACACACACACACAAATACTGTAAGTTAAATAGCTAAACACTGCCACCTTTTGGCAAAAAAGGGTACAACACAGTAATGGTAACAATCCAGAGACACCAGGTGATAATAAGATTTTTGAAGACAACACAAAAACAAACAAAACAAGTAGAATACTTACTTTCATTTTGGCATCAATCCACTTCATACTTGTAGCAGCTAAGGAGAGAAAGCACATGTGTGAGACTGACACAGAGGAAATAAAAAACAAGGCCATAAGATATGTACTTCAAAAACAACTGTTGTACTCAGGGGTTGTAGTTAAGACACACTGTAAGATGTCCAATAAATAAAACAGTTGTAAAGTAAATGTACAACAGAGAAAAGAAAAGAGAAGAGAAGAGAAGAGAGGATACATACACCAGATGACAATGTCATAGTCCTCGTAGGCTGATGTCAGAAACTCATGAAGGTATGGTCTCATAAGCTCCTGACCCGTTTCTGCACACGACTTGTGGTCTAAACACACATAGGATGGAGACATCAATGCATAGTGTCCTAGATTAAAAGCAATGCACTCTGTTCTACTGACTAACATTACAGAAGGAGTCAGCAAAAGACAGATGTTGTATCAATCTGTCACAGCTTTACATTTGTTCAATAAAGTGTCCTATGAACCTCTCTCAGATTGCACCCATTTAACATGCACAGATGAAGAGAAAAAACAGTGGAGACACTGTATTAAAGTAAATGTTGTGTAATATACAGTGCTTACTATTAGCATGCTATGGTTTAACAAGCCATGCAGTCAGTGGTTCCCCAGTCATATTCTTAAATAGACAAATGTTGGTGTCACTGTAACTCACCGAACAGTGTATAGTCCACATCCAGTACCAGAAGTCTCTTTCCTTCTCTGGGAGGGTTCAGCTCCTCCACCTTATAGTCTTTGACTCTGCGGGCTATTTTAGCCAAGTTCTCTTCTCTAGGGACATACAACATTTATTTCTCAGACACACACAGATATATATATTCCCCATGCCCTCTCACAAATTTCATCTTGCTTCTATACAGCCACAGACACATAAAAATATCTAACCTGTTCTCCACTTCAATGACCTCCTCCTCAATGTCAAAATCATTGACCACGTCATCATTCTCTGGTGGAGGGGCTAAAACCTCTTCCTTCACAAAACAAAAACATGCACAGAACATGTGAGCCCATGAAAATGACAACACTGTCGTCAACAACTAGCAGGATCGTCATCTAACCAACCACTTACTGACCAGTTGATCAAAGCTACTTAGTCTTAAAGAACAATTACGAAAACATGCTTATCATGCTCTTTCAATAACTATCATGTCTGGTAAAACTACAAATTAGCCAGGGACTCAGGCACATAGCCAGTTAACTGAGCAACTAGTCCTTTAGTCACAAACCTGAACAGATATCTTTGAAGTTAATTTCTCTATCTATCACCCCACCACCTACCAGGCTCTCCTCTCTGGTACCCATCATCATGATCTTAGTGTTAGGCTTCAGCTTCAGAGAGCCCAGCTTCACCTCATCCTCTGCAGGTTTACCTGAAGGCAGGAATGAAAGAGAGAAGAAACGGAAGGAGAAGAGGGCAGATTAACTTAGCTAAAAACCCCACACTAAAAAATTAGATGAAATAAAAATAATTGATAGACTACAGACAGGTGGAGAAAACTGACACTCAAGCAGGCTGAGAAATGGACAAAAAAACATCAGCTAATTATGAATGTGGATTAACATAGCCAAACCCTGGGGACATGCAGGGGTGGATTTATTGGATCAAAAGTTTATTTAATTGTGGAGATAAGTTTCATACATATTATTAACAATAACGCAAAGGCACAAAGGGAAATGAAGTCCTGATATCTTGTCCATCTGGTTGGGATATCACATGGCATTATTTACACTAGCTCCCCCAGGTATAAGGCACTTGTGATCACTGATGCCCTCTCACCTTTGACCTTGAGTCCCAGTAGTTTCTGTCTCTCTGGCAGCACCCCAGTCAAGGTCTTAATGGACTGTTTCAGGTCCATCACTGTGTCCTCCTCGGACAGAGAACTGATGGAGTACTCCTGACCTCCCCACTTTATGATCACTGATACTGACATGGCACACACGGGCTCTTCACACACACACACACACACACACACACACACACACACACACACACACACTCACTCTGCTGCACCTGGAGTTAGGTATGCACGCGCACAGGCTTTCAGTGAAAGTGCACACACTTTCAAGCAAATAGTTCCAGCTACGGTAACCAACATGCACACGTACACCTTGCAAAGAGAGGGGGGCAGGCACAGTAACAGGAGAGGTGTCAGGATGCCACACTGTAACTGGCTGTAGCTTGAGCAAAACACAGAAAGTAGCTAATAATGAAACACAGAAAACAAAACATGGCATCATCATTGTTAAGCACGTGTTGTTTTGTCTGGCTAATTCAAGACACAGTGGCCAAATACCACCTAATCAGAGCAGGCACTGCCAGTCCCTGGTGTTGATATTTTTAGCATGAGATGGCTAACATTGACTAGCAGCAATGTAAACACGCGAGGTAACCAGCCAACTAGCTAACATTAGCTGACTAAGCTACGTGGTCTGGGTATCCTTACCTGGTAGATCAAGCTAACATGTAATGCCTGGCAAACACTGTTGAATGAATGAATGAAGTTTGCCGTTCGGTTTCATTCATCGAGCGGCGCACACTCTTTTCTTCCTGGCGTCCCGAATCCTGCCGGTAGTGACGTAGCAAAAAAAGAAAAAAAAAGAAGCTTCGTTACCATAGTGACCACGGCGCGATAGATTAACATAAAGTCGTTTGATACTAGTTTCCACTGCCTTCGTCCTTAAATGTCATCTAACAAAGACAAGGCAAGGCAACAGAAGAAAGCTTTACACCACTAGAATCGACATTAAGTGCGGCTTATTTTATGATTAAGACCTTTGCTCTGATTGATCACAAATGCGAAACACTAGAGAGTAAGTTTCTGTGTTTGCACTTTCCACCTGCACATGGATCATGTAGCCTATAGCTCAGAAAACTGAGATGAGATAATGCTGACTTTCTATTCACTCTTTTACATATTAACTTTCACGGGAAATACATTTTGCACATAAATCGTTGTCCACAATGACTATGCAGAGGTTTTTATTGTGTTTTTAGGCCTAATATGTATAATCCAGGACACCGTGGAAAGTAGTGAGACTGAGTGTATTATACGTCAATATTATTGTAAATGTTGTACTTTCTTTTGTATTGTTGTGGTTGCTTTTTCTTCTGTGTTTTATCTATCTATCTATCTATCTTTGTGGGCATTGCCACTTTTCATTTCACTGCACATACACGTGCGTGTGCCAAATAAACCTCTGAATCGCGTCCTGGTGAAATAAAATAATTTGAATTGCGACTGCTGTGTGTTAAAGATGCCCCATCTGGTCCAGTGAATGAGATGGGGTCATGTTTTAAATTGCCTGTCAAGTCATTTCTTATTACAATACTTTAACGTGGGAGCAGAGCATCCCACCTGCTTATAGAAACCCCACTTGACTATATCAGCTTCTAGTCTCTTAAGTGTTCAGTGTTTATTTGAATCACGATTAGTTATTACTACTACCCTTCCTGGGGGTCCATGGCCAATATATGCAGTATAATGAACACATATTTACACTTACATTACATACAGTAAATAAAATATAGTTTAGTGACTGACCTCCACCCTGCCATCCCAACTGTATTCCTGATCACATTCACGGTTAAAAGAAGCGAAAACTAGCAAAATACCCAGGCCTAGTAATGACAATAATTCGATATAAAGATAAAAGTGCATTAGATTTAATGGGACAGACCGTACTGAGCATGCGCAACACGTCCTGCTCGGCACTTCGGGGTAATGGCTGCTGGGTGAGATGAGCGGATCGGCCGCATCCTTTGAGTGTGAGGCGCTTTCATCGAGAGGACCGTTAACTCGGGCGGTGCCGAGTTAAAATGGTCGATATCCGACCCGAAAAGCATCCCGAAACCGTTGTACATATTGCGAACATCGTCCTTCAAACGTAAGTTCCCCTTTATTAGTCTTTGCTGGACGCCGGAGCTAACTAGCTCAGGCTACAGTTGGACTTAGTGGCTTGGGGGGGGACAGTTTGTGCTAATCTTCAAATGGTTTAAGCGAACGCTATCTGCCTTTATGTGAATGTGTGTGGACACCGTTTGAGCCAAGCTAACGCGTTTGGGTGTGTTTTTATTCCCCGTTGTGTTGGGAGTGAGCTTGGCTGTTGATGGTAGCTAACGGACTAGCTACCTTAGCTTGAATTGTTGGCTCTGTGCCTGCTGCCTGCTCGATGCAGCTCACGTACGCCGTTATAAATATACTACCAACTCGTCATATCACGCCTGGAGAAACCGAAGTCGTTTATTTGGTTCGTCTGTCCCACATTATACTACAACATACAAACCGGCCTAGTTAGCAAAGTGTTGCAGTCGTTTGCGGCGTAGCTGAGAGGGTTTTTTTTTTTTTTTTTTCTTCTTCCGCCGAGACAGAGGGGTTACTAGAGTTCATGGCGTACCACGATCGATGCAGCACTCATCCATAACGGCGTTTCAGTTAAGCGAGTAATGGTATAAATACACCAATTTAGATTAAGTCAAACCACACCATGCCCCGTAGCTGGTGATGGATTACGACGTCGATAAAAATACGGTGGTGGACGGCCGCGTTATATAAGCTCGAATTCTGCGAAGTGATCTCTCTCTGGCCAGTGATAGTCGTGGTGAATTCAGAGTTACGCAAGTTATTAAGGGTCCTGTCCCGGGCTGCAGGATTATTAATGGATGGAAACTCTGCTGTTGGAAACTTTAAAGTAGTCTCGGGCATTATAAAGTGATTGGAAACTTGCCACATCGGAAGCTAGAGGTGGAATGATCAAACTTTATTCTGCTGTGAAACAACGCGTTGTTGAGCAACTGAGAATAGTTTCAGTCTGTGTTTTTATTTAGAAAATAGCATCCCCAGTAAGATTTTCCGTGATAAATTGCAGGTTTGTAATCAAATTCCTGAAAGGACTACAGGAGCGCCTTTGTTTGGAGTCAGAGTTCCTTCACTGTTGGCATTAAGAAAAAAGGCCCCTCAGGTTTCCGTTTGTGGTGCTATAAATTTAGGATAAGCTCCAATGCTCCTGGTCGGGAGCCTGGTTAGCAGTGATTGATTTATTGGAGGTCCCTAAGTCTTCAAAAAGAGGACAAAGCAGGTTTGGCTTAGACAGTTTTAACACGGAAGCTGCAGCAGGATCACCTAACCTGACAGAAACAATACACTCTTGGAGTAATGGTCGATCACCATGAGAGGTTTTTCATCACTTTATGGGTTAAGAAGTTAGATTGAGACACAGTGATTATATTAGGTGTGTTTGCTTTACATGAAGTTTGAATCAGTCCGTTTTTTATGGATTAGTTATTTTGATGCTTGAGATGAAACTATTTTGATTCAGGAGTAGGGTAAAGGAAATAAGATGGAAATGCAATATTTAAATTATTGTGCAATTATGTCAATGTTGCAGATGACCCCAACATAATAGTAGATTGTAGATTTTAATTTAATAAGTATGGAACATGTCACTTACTGTACTGTACTGTAGTCAACGTGGATGTAAGTCGATAAGTAAACATGGGTCAAAATAAATATTTGCTCTTTGAGTACATGCATGTTTGGTGAGATAGAGAGGTAGATACTTTATTTATCCCAGGGGGGAAATTCACATGTCACAACAGCGGTACAAACAACAAACCACATGGTACAAAGAAATGTCAAACGTAAGTACTAACATAAAAGTAAAAAAGTATGTCCTTTTAAGCACGGGCATACACATGTGCAAATTGCAGTAAGGTGTGCAAAATGACTGTGATTATAAGTTATAAGTTAAAAAGATGTATTGCACTATGTCAGAAGTTAAGGAAATGTAACTAACTTTAGTAGCCTCCCAGTCCACTGATGTCCATACTGCGACAATGTTTACAGTGAGATGACAGAAATGTTAGCCTTCAGAGATTTTGCCATACTATTTACATAGCGATGTATGTACCCCTTTAATGTCTGATTGTATTAGGCCATTGCAGCAGGGCAATGTTGCAAATCAATGAGCAGGACAGTTTTATGGCAATATTACAAGATTTTTTGCATCAATATGATGAAGTACCTCAGTACATTTTTTTTTTTTTTTTAGATATTTGATTCACAGACATTCCCATCAGTTTTGTAAATAAATGTTTTCTTAATTAAATGTAGTTATATTTATAAATTTTATATTGTGATATAAACTCTCACATACTGTGATATAAAATTTGAATCCACATGGCCTACCACTAAACAGTGTTGTAAAAAAGAAAATATACTACTAAATGTATGCTGTAAATATAAACAGAACAATGTGCGAAAAACTGAGGAGGCACATATGTGAATAAGCAGATTTTTCAAGTATGCCTAATTTATCTAGCCTGACGTTGAGTTGCACCTGCATTAAAACACCTGAAAGTGTTACTACATAGTTTATTTTCACAGTTGCTTGTGCAGTGTTCGTGTTAAGTCCTGTGCAGTTGGTCAGTGTGTGGAAGCAAACAGAAAGGCCTGGTTTCATTTGTATGTTCTCAAGTCTAGAATGATTATTGACTGATGGATTTAACTATGCAAATCATAGTTGTGGGTGCTAATAATCTCGTGCTAATAAGCCTTTTTTTTAATGTACTGTACTGTATATAATCTCACTTTTGGAACTGTGGAATCTCTGCAGTTGCATCCTGTTCCAGACTAGCTGCTGTTTTCCCAGGATTGTGTTTCTATTCCTGAATGAGCAGCAGAGAGGAACATGACACACATAAGTGAGGGGAGGAAGACAGTCAGCAAACATGAGTTGTATCTGGCAGTAGTGTTTGGTTTTGTTGACTGCTCAACCTGACTGATCCACCCTACAGAAACACACAAAAACATTGGGGACGCAGCAAGGCACCATTTTGTGAATTTGTTGCAGGTAATAATTTCAAGTCGAAAATGAACAGTCTGGCATGAGTGGATTAGTTTCAGGGGTTTAGGTGAGAAGATACTCAGTGTTCCCCAGTCATGTTTTATCCACAGGGTGTAACTATCACCATCACTTCTTGAAACATATTTGTCAATAACAGCATATCAGTACTTGTGTTTCTTCTTATACTAGTGTTTGCTGGCAGTAATGGTATGGACGTCTGTTCATTCTTTATAAAGTATTTCATATTTGAGTGTTGATTGATAATGTAAATGGTGGGATGTTAGTTTTAAAGCTTCCAAGGCAATGAAACAGTCTATATGGTCTGTATTTATTGGCTCTCTCATATTATGCTAACATTTATCCATGACTTCACAGAATGTTTAAACTGTCTGCCAAATAGATGTAATTTGTGTAAGTTATAGTGTTATTATTCAGTGATTCTGCAAGTAGATATACGCATTTGTTTAGCTTCAGCTTCAATTTGAATTGGCTCATTAAATGTTATGCATAATAATTGTTAGGGTGGGAATTTAACACCACCCACCTGTAGGAAAACGCTGGCTGTTGCTGGGTAGTTTATCTATACTGCCAGCCACAATAAAAGTTTACACTCAAAAAATTATTTTGAGTGTGTTTCACATGCACTTTCACTGTAGCTTGGATGAAAAAGTCCATTTGCTGTTTGTGATTACACAATTATTGTTCTTTTTTGAGTGTTCTCTTCTGTACCTCCTTAATCTGTCTCTCTCTACCTTCCTGTGACCTCCCTTCACTCCCCACTTTGTTCCTCCTCCTTCGATGCTGGTTTGCTATCATCTTTTTCTCATTTCTTGCTCTCAGCCTCTGTAACTGCTTCCTATCTCCCCTACATCCTGTTAAACGTCCATCTTCTTTTTGTACATTGTCTCTCTTTCTCTGTAGCGCACCCACTGTTAACATCCCGTCTTAAAGGTCAGTTCTGCCTGCCGATCAGAGTTTAAGCTGAGGCCATGGCAGTGAAGGACCGTGTAGAGGCGGTGCTCAATGTGGGTCTGCGTGTCCCCAGCATCATGCTACTGGATGTCCTGTACCGCTGGGATGTCAGCTCCTTCTTCCAGAAGATCCAGCGCTCCAGCCTCTCCAACAACCCCCTTTTCCAGTACAAATACCTGGCACTCTACCTGCACTACGTAGGTCAGTGTTGGTGGCACGCGCACACACACACACACACACACACACACACACACACACACACACACAGCCTGTTCCAGTACGAATTCATTCCCCCTGTGTTAACACTTCTTAGAGAATTAGTGTAAAACAAACACATTATACAAATGCTTTACGCTGTCTGCTGTGTACAGCATGTTACACAATTGATAATGTAACACATGTATAAAGAGCTGTAGCTGTTGGTATGTCAGTCCTATAAACAGGTTATCATGGCCTGCAGTTTTGTTTGGACTATTTCACTAGCTAAAGTGGCTCCTGTTCCACTGGCTTTATCAGTACGATTTTACCTCTCTTGGTTGGATTTGAATGATTCTTTTCTCTTTTTTTCCATTCAGCAATGTCAGCCGTCTGTACCCAACTCTGTCAGCTTCAAAATGCTCACACATGGTGGTAGGCAGTAAGCCATGAGGCTGTGCTCTTTTAGTGATTTCAGGACAGTCAGGAGAGATTGTTTGGCATGACGACAAGTGGAGTTGGACCAAAACTATCTGATTTACCCGATAGTATTACAAAGACGGATGCTGCCTGAAACCAGTTTTGCTCCTCCAGCTGTGCGGTTCTTGCCCCAGCAGTGGCCTTCTGGCAGTGTGAGTCAGCTGTGCCAGTCAGACCAGTGTCAAGTGTGTAGGTAGCTCTGTCAAACGGAAGTAAACGATTTAGTTGGAGCAAGAAAAGAGAAAAAACAAAAAGGCTTTGTGAGAGTGGCAACCTTTCATCAACACTGACCTGTTATCTAACTGTTTCTCCATATTAGGTTGACCAATTCCCCATGCATGGTTATTTTACCTGTCAGTGAAAAACCTCACAAGAAGAAAACAATGCGAGTTCCCCCGTATATGTAGTAGTAAGAATCGCTAGTACAGTGACAAGGACATGATCCCTCACTGGCTTCCCACCTACCTACACTAACCGGAGCAAGTGAAATTGATTTCTAAAATAATGACTGGAATCAAGTCTGTATTTGTAACTCTTACCAGTACAATTAAGCTAAAATGCACAAGTCTTGTAATAGTGGCAGTCCCACTTTTGGTTCACCACCACAATTCTTGCCAGTGTCAAAGTGCATTCATCCACCAAATTTCACAGAAATCCATAAATGATTGACATATTCTGCTGACAGTCAGACAAACAAGCTGGCCAAAACACAACCTCAGTGGTGAAGGTAGTGAAGTGAAGAACTTGACAACATTCCCCCAGTGGGGCGAAACGTGGCTTTAAAAACATTGATCCTAGCTGGGACCCTGGATTGGATTTTAACTGGATGGTTGCCAGTTTTGTGATAAGTCATTTCCACTTAAATGTGGATTAGCGAGTATGTTTGCAAGTGTGTTGTTCATCTTTCTCAGCTGCTGTTAATCATGTGATCCAAGTAATGACACACCCAAGGACAACAACCTCCTTTTGAGACGGACTACCATCCCAGAAAACACTACATGGAAAAGATCCTTCAGTCAGACTGCCACAGACTGAGCCTGTCATGAAGACATGAAACAAGCTCTCTGCAGCACAGGGAGCCAGTCAGGTGTATTTCCATTGACACAGAAGCACTGAAAGACAGCAACAGTGATGATAGGGTGAAGATGACACAGCAAAGTAAACAGCTAGCTCAAATCCCAGACAAGCACAGTGTTGGGTTTTCTGTGTGTGTGTTTGTGCGTGTGCGCTGTCAGACTTGGCTGCAGTTGGTTAATGAGCCAATAGGCTTGGTATGTGCTGATGAGCGCTGTGGGTGAACAGACAGAATCAAAGGGAATAGACTGAGGCAGTAAAACCAAAGTAACTATTGCTATGCACTGAGGAGCTTTGCAGACTCTGTTTTAGGTTGTAGAGTTGACTGTTGTATGATAAGCCTATTGGCAGCAGTGACTGTTTGATGGACTGTCAAAAATAGCTCCCTGTAATTACATAAGAAACATCTGTCACACGCACACATACACATTAAGTATATCACTTTTGTGATTGAAAACACAGTAATGGTCCTCAAACGAGATGATTTTGTAATGCATGTATTGTCACTTTTTACTTCATTATGTTTTTGTTGATGGTCTCATACTCATTGTGTGTGTGTGTCTGTTTGTGTGACTATCTGGCAGGTTACATCCTGAGCTTGGTGCTCCTGACTCTGCCTCGTCAGCACCTAGTTAAACTCTACCTGTACGTCCTTACGGCCCTGTTGCTGTTTGCTGGTCACCAAGTCTCAAGGTACACACAGACTTACATCCACTACTAGACATGATAAGGTGCAGCTATCCCATGTTCTGGTGAATGCTTTAAATGATAGAGAATGTTTGTTGTGGCACCTGGTTCTAAATCTGATGTAGACTTGTAACAGTGACATTTCAATTATGGATGGTTATATTCTGTCAGATATTCAAAATTAATTTATGCTATACTGTCAGTTAGAACGGGAACCATAGCCTTAAGTGACCACAGTCACTGTACTGTATAATGTACTGTATCTTTTTCAAGGCATTTACCCACAAAATATATCCATAGCTAGTGTGAGTTTTCCTTTTGCTAGTTCAGATGAAGGACTAGAAATCTTTGTGTTGAGCTATAGGTCAGTGGTATATATTAAGTCACAATAGATTGTCCTGTAACTTGAGCATTTTGACCTCTTTTTCAGGGATTATGTCCGCAGTGAACTGGAGTCTGGCCATGAAGGACCTGTCTACCTAGAACCTCTCTCCATGAACAGATTCACCACTGCACTCATAGGTATAATATTACACATGAATGCATGAAGACACACTTGTACAGTACACGTGACGAGGCATGAATGCATCATGCTCAACCCCAAACATAGGCAGGTGGATGCAGTTCAGCAGATCCTTTCTGAGCTCACTTCCTCTGTTTCAATTTGACCTCTCTTCCCCTCTCCTTCGTGGTTGCCCATGCGTCTGGAAAGTCTATTTTGCAGGATTGCAAGTGACAGAAGATCTATGTAATTCTTTTTCCATACCTTTCTATTGAGCAAAGTGATTAAATTTCAACTCAAATCTTTGTGAAGGCGAGAATCCATCCTCCTGAAGGAAGTCACTGAACTCTTACCAGAGTTGCAGCTCTGTAACGCGTCTGTGCCTCAGTCTTTCTGTAGAGGGGGCGGAAGAAAAAGATCTGCATCTTTAGAGGTTTATTGGAGTATTTAGAATTTGCTTAGCTATATTAAAAAGCTTCCCTTAAGGTCATGTCACCTGGCCACTCCTGGCATAAATCTTACTGATACTACCCATACTAGTACTGTGAAAGCTAATACATGTTGAAATGAAAAATGTTACGAGTTGCTATGTTCCTGGGTCCATAGGACCTGGTTTCATCTTAGTATGGAGTAGATATGGAGTCTCTTGTGCTATAAATAGATCATACTGAGTGCTGATTTCACTGCACAGTCAGTGAAAGCCTGAGAAAGTGAAAACATGGTTACAGTGACAAAGATATACTGCTGTAGAGAGAGAGGGGGAGAGCGGGTTAAAGCTACTAAATGTGAAAGTGGCCTCACAAAACAATTTCTTTTTGAATGTTGGCTTTTGTAGCTGACACATTGTCACTGCTGTGGGACAGATCTATATATTTTCAGAAGGTGATTTTATTTGTACAAAAATGTACAAACAATGCCTCAGCAAAAACTGCTCCAAAATCACATTTGCAACAGTGTGCATATTCATGTGTGCACATCTGTGTTTGTGTATTTGTGTATGTGCATCTTCTTTCAGCTTCATCTTCTTTCATCTTCTTTCAGGTCAGCTGGTGGTGTGTACTCTATGTTCCTGTGTGATGCAAACCAAGAGGATTTGGCTTTTCTCTGCTCACCTCCTCCCTCTGGTGGCCAGACTGTGTCTGGTCCCTCTGGAGACCATCGTCTTCATCAATAAGTTCTCCATGATCTTCACAGGGCTAGAGGTCATTTACTTCCTGGCTTCTAACTTGTTGGTACCATACAACCTGGCCAAGACTGCCTACAGGGAGCTGGCTCAGGTAATAAACTAGTTATGTGGCCTAATGTGGCAAGCTTTCTCAGTTTTCATTACAGGATTTCAGCTATAGTATTCCTGAGAGATTTCCTCACATATAATATTAATGTTATTCTGTCTTTGTCCCAATTACCTCCATCTCTGTATCTCTCTCTCTCTGTCCCCTAGGTGGTGGAAGTGTACGGGCTGCTAGCTTTGGGTATGTCTCTATGGAACCAGCTGGTCCTTCCGGTTCTCTTCATGTGTTTCTGGCTACTGCTGTTCGCTTTGCAGATATACTCCTACTTCAGCACCAGAGACCAGCCTACCTCAAGGGAGAGGCTCCTTTTCCTCTTTCTTACCAGGTAAGACCATAGCACTGGCCAGACTGCGTGGGACATCATAGATTGTACATCACAGACTGTGTTCTCATATATTTTGTGTGGCATGAGTCCTGTACAAAAGCCCTGTAAAATATCAGACTAAACTACCCCATATACCAAATATAGCACGTGGCTCTAAACTGGGATACAGAAAACATGGGTATAATTTATTAAATCCTTAATACAGAAAATACAGAAACATACTTTACAATAGTAGTAAAAGTCATACTACACATTTCTTGGAAAGCAAGCCATTAGTTTATGAGATACTTTGTCATGGATCAAAGAGTTGGTTTAAAGGACATTTTTACCTGATGGCGTCACTAGACAAACGTGATCGTGAATATCCAAAGCAAATTTCATGCAAACTGACCAGTAATTGTGGAGATACCGTGTCTTGCGACAAACTGTTGAATGGACTGACCAACTGACATCGCCGTCCTATGGCTAGAGCCATTGTATTTCTACAGATAGAGTGATGATGCTAAAGCTCATGGCAGCACTACCTTGGGTGTACCTATACCAGTGTTTAACTAATGACATGTAGGCTTCTGCATTGAACCTTTTTCAGGTCACCTGGTCTGATCCTATTTGCTAAAACAGGAATATAATTTTTCTGAATTTATGTGAAGCCAATAATCATATTTTATGCTGGTAATTAAATTTGCCAGTCTGGTACTGATCCTGATGGCACAATGTAGTAGTCTTACCATCCCACAGAACTCCATTCTCTTTGTCCTGCTCAATAAAGCAGACTACAAGCGGGACAGTGGTTTGTACTTGTGAGCAGAAATAAATGACAACATGATGCTCTTCCATCAACACATTAACGATTTGATCAAAACATTGTGTTTATTTGCCTTGTCTTGTAACTCTCCTTCTTTCTCCCTCCTCCCTCCCTGTCCTCAGTATTGCAGAATGTTGTAGTACACCCTACTCCCTGCTGGGTCTGGTTTTCACTGTCTCCTTCATTGCTCTGGGAGTTCTTACACTCTGCAAGTTCTACCTGCAAGGTTACAGAGCCTTTATGAATGACAACACCATGCACAGGTCAGTCAACGCATATGTCTGTGTGAGTTTGGCGTGTCTGTTGGTATGTAGGTGTTGTTTTAATCATGTTACATGTTTGTTTCCTGTCTATCTGTGCAGGGGGATGACAGAAGGCATCACCCTGCTGATCCTCGCTGTCCAGACTGGCCTCATCGAGCTTCAGGTCATCCATCGAGCCTTCCTCCTCTCCATCATCCTCTTCATTGTTGTTGCTTCCATCCTGCAGTCCATGCTGGAGATAGCTGACCCCATAGTCCTGGCCCTGGGAGCATCCAGAGACAAGTAAGATCAAACATCTTATTTTAAGTTATTTTATTTTAGTTGTATCATATTTGACTTTACCAGTTATAATCCTCAATCTTGAACAAACTGAGTGCCACATGTCTATCAAACATGGATTTCTACTAAGAAAAATGCCAAGTGCCAACTCTGTGTGTTTTGGCATTTTGGCAACACAATTAACCCACAGTTACCTCAAAAGTACCCTGACAATGTGTGTAAGTAAAATACCCATGTTGGTACAGATGAAGCCGACTGTCTTCTCTTTTGCCCCCTCCTCTGTCTGTCCTTTAGGAGTTTGTGGAAGCACTTCAGAGCGGTGTCTCTGTGTCTGTTCCTGCTGATCTTTCCAGCCTATATGGCCTATATGATCTGTCAGTTCTTCCACATGGACTTCTGGCTTCTCATCATCATCTCCTCCTCCATCCTCACCTCACTGCAGGTAACACACGCAGATAGCAGCTCACACACACATACACACCTCTTGGACTTTTTTTGTGTTTGAATGTTTTAGAACATTAAATCACAATATATGTAATTGCACTTAATTTGGCTCAATTTGTAGAGACAGAACATAATAGAAATACTGTTTCTAAGACTCCTGTTTTTATCCACTGTGCCTGAGGATTCTTAAGCATCTATACTTTAATTATTGAATTGAATTACATCAAAATGCTAAGACACTTTCCTCTGTCACCCACAGGTCCTCGGCACTCTGTTGATCTATGTTCTCTTTATGGTGGAGGAGTTTCGTAAGGCTCCAGTAGAGAACATGGATGAAGTTATCTACTGTGTCAACGGGACCTACAGATTGCTGGAGTTCCTGGTGAGTCTCACACATGCACACACAGTATACAGTATCGTGATGGAGGCACAAACGTGACAAAGACAGTAGCATAGTTGACATACAATATTGCACCTATGGCGTTGAGGTATCTCTACCTGACTGTTGCTGATTTCCTCCCCTGCCAGGTTGCGGTGTGTGTGGTGTGCTATGGCGTGTCAGAGACAGTATTTGGGGAGTGGAGCGTGATGGGCAGCACCATCATCCTGGTCCACTCGTACTATAACGTCTGGCTCAGAGCCCAGCTGGGCTGGCAGAGCTTCCTGCTCAGGAGAGATGCTGTAAACAAGATCAAAAGCCTCCCCACGGCTAGCAACACACAGCTGGAACAGTACAACGACATCTGTGCTATCTGCTACCAGGTATGTGCTGGATTTGTGTGTTTGTGTTTATCTGAAGAGAGTACATGGCCAAGAATTAATTTCAGGCCTCAAGTTAAAGCTAGGCTAATTTGATTTTATACATGTTTTACATAGATCAAAATGGCTTTGAAACAGATGAAATGTCAAAGGACACATAACGACACTGTGTGTGTGTGTGTGTGTTTGTGTGTGTGTTTGCGTTCTCATTCCTTCCAGGACATGAACAGTGCTGTGATCACTCCGTGCAGTCATTTCTTCCACGCTGGTTGTCTGAAGAAATGGCTTTATGTCCAGGAAACATGCCCCCTCTGTCACTCGCAACTCAAGAGCCAATCACCATCCACTACTGTCCCCAACCAAGACACCCCTGCAGCCAATCAAAACCCAGCAGGGCAGGAAGAAGCCACAGCTAATAAGAACCAGAAAGATGGGGCACTTCCAGATGATAGGAAGGAGGAGGGAACAGGAGAGCACGAGAGAGATAATGGACCTGCCATGTCAGCTGGAGAAACCTCCTCCTCCTCCAGTGAGCCCTCGGCTCCCCAGCACCTGGTCAAGACTCCATCATCATCATCTTCCTCTTTTTCTTCACCTTCGCCTCTTGTGGCTGAATCTAAGAACCAGTCGTCCACAGATCATCCCTCGTCTTCCTCCGACACATTGGACATGCACCCGTCTCCTACATCTCTCTCCCGCTCCAGCTCTCACCACTCGTCCTCACAGCCACCAGGCCAGGCAAAGATGACCCCTGCTGAACCTGAGCCCGCCCCTCAGATAAACCCAGGCTTCCTACTGGACAGCCAGGAGTCATCTACTGGTCCATCATCACAGCCTGACCATCCCACTTCCCCTTCTGAGGAACAGTCTCCTCCTCCATGTAGCCTCTGAGCCCCATCGTAAAACACACAACATACATGCATGCACATATAAACACACAATCTAAATACTCCATCTGCCAGTATTCTGCTTATATTCTACTTGTCCAGCAGTTGGCTATTCCATCATGTCAGAAATTCAACTCAAAACCCCTCCATATCCTAATCCAAAATCCAAAACAATCTCTAAGCAGATATTCATCACTCAGCATTAAAATGCCATTTTTGGGCAGTTGTCTTGGAACAGTTCATCTAAATCTGTTTCCATGATGAGTTGAACTTTGATGCCAGCAGTGATTTCATTGGGGTGGCCATAACGTTTTCCATGTGTTTTTTTTTTTTTTTTTTTTTTTGGGGGGGAGGATTCAAATCAACACAAAAGGGGAAAACAGTCATCTCATCCCAAAAATTATTGGTACTTCCATGAAATGTGAAATGCAGAATGAAACTGAAGTATCACGTCACTCATTTTTGCTGTTTCGTAGATTTTTACATCGATATCATTTCTAAAATCATGCTTATTTCCTTCTCATTTCAGTCCCAGACATTTCAAGCGATGGTTGCTCCCATCCTGCCTTTTGTTTGTGCAACTTCAATCTCATTGCTGTACATTTCATAGTTTTTGGGTTTTCTCTGTAGTCCTGTATGTGCCATGACGAATGTGTCCGAGGTTTACAGAGCCTTGTAAACCATCAGACTAGCGATAACTGATGGTTGCATTTCAAACAGTGACATTGTCTTTACGTTCATAAAGTCTACGCATCTTTCCATCGGTTTCGATAAAGATTTTTGGTTTTCACTGTTGGATGACAGTAGTTATGTCTATTATCCACTAAAGCATTAACAGAGACTGAATGTTGTCTTTTGAGGCCATCACATGACCTGAAGCCTGGTGCTAAGCAGAGGATACATGATGTGGTCTAGTTAAGTGTTGTAGTGTGAACAAATCGATGGTAAACCAAATTCATTTCATATGTCAAACTTTCTCTATTATACCACTTCAATATTTGAATCAAACTTGTTTGGCTGGTCCCAGCAAAAACAGTTGTACTCCTCATCGCCAAACTTTTGTATTACTGTTAAAAGAGATGTTATTTTTAAGAATTTTTACATTACTGCTTTATTGGACTGCACACAGTGCAGATGGACTGAAAACAAGGGAGAGAGAGAGAGAGAAGAGGGAGATAACATGTAACAGAGGCCACAGTTTGTATTTGAACCTTCAGCATTGTGAGAATGTGGAGTGTAAATTAGCCCACAGAGCCGGCAAGGAGCCCAAACTTTGTTGTCGTTAGCTTTACTTCATTCATGGTACTCATCCCACTCATCTTCCCCAACTCAGCTGATTCACACTGAACCAGTCCATCCCAAGTTTGCCATCGATCCAGCAATTGTTGAGGCTCTGTAATGGCAGGAGCCAATCACCTGGCTCCCTCCAGCTTCTTTTTAAACCAATCGCATCAAAGCACCCTGTGTTTTCTAAGACCATCATTATCCTCCTGCTGCTCAGTCACTTCACTCCATGAAATGTTGCTACCAGCAAATTGAGCCATTTGATAGGAAAGCAAATTTTTTTCAACACATGCTAGCGCGCACACACACACTCGGTCGGCCCCTGTGCAAACTGGGGCAGGATGGGGAGAAGTGTGTGTTGAAAAGTCTGACTTTAATTGAAAGATTTGAGATTGCAGAGTCCTGATGCACGCTTATATGTAGAGCTTGCACGCTGCCACTGTTACCATAGCGTTTTTACTTGTTTGTCCCCAGTGTGCTCCAAACCTTGCTACCAATGTTTTTCTGCCATTTTTCTTTCTTTTTTTCTTTTACTTTTTGGGTTGCATTTGCACTAATGTCATTTATACTAGCAACGCTCCAAAGCCGGTTTGTGGCTGTCAGCAACCAAATACCCTCTGACGTGTTTGTGTACGAGGAAACAGCCCAATCTGTTTGTGTGTAATGTATATAAATGTTGCTCTGTATGGCATCTATATTAAACCAGAGGAGTGTTGATATATAATTGAGATCAGGGCTCGATTTCTCCAAAGCTTCCTAGTGGTTCGATGTTCTTTGTTACTTTACATTTCTGTGAACGAAGACAAACTTTTGGCTAAGAAGCTTGTGGGAAACCAAGCTCTCTGATCTGTGAGACCAGCCAGTGTTACTGCTTCTCCAGTCTGTATGATGCGTCCTCAAGCTGGTGTGATCACTCTGGTGCCCTCTACTGTTAGGAGTGGGATCAGCATGGTGCAGACGGATAGGAGAAGCACTAGTTAACCCTCAACAGTATTACTTAACTACCACTATTACTAAAGGTCTTATTACTATGAATGACTTTATTGTTGACATTGGAAAGTGTTGGCTGCAAGGCTGAGAATGAATACATGGTCAATGTAGGATCCAGCCTGGCCAATGCTGTTTAACAGTTTGTGTTTATTTTATTTTATTTTTTTAAGAGATGAAATGTAGAGTTTGATGTATTTTGCACGTTCCTCTGAAAGGTGAACATACAGACTTTCTGTATTCTTGAACGGCTTCTCATTTTATTATCAGCTCCATTCCTAAGTCTTTGATTTAAAGCAAAGCGCTTGAAACTGTTACAAACATTTAAACAGTTTCACACACGCTTGGTTTTCATTGTGGAGCATTTGAACGGTGTCACGCAGCGAGATCACCTGCGTGATGAAACGTCACATGCTCCACAAGGTGGTAACTGTCTTTGGCAACTGTATGTGACTTTGCATTGCAGAATTAAATGATAAATAACTGGCAGAGAAGCCTGCCAGCTGTTGATTCCAGATGTATTTGCCCTGTTTATACTCCATGTTGGAGAAATTACAGTTGTTGCAGTCACTCTCCAGGCTATGAACTGTGACATGTTTTTTCATACTGTCTGGGACAGTTTAACATCAAATGTTTTAAGGCAATCTAAGCTCAATATTTCATATTTGACCTATTCATTTGATAACTATAGAAAGCTTATGGACATTGCATATTTTAAAACTAAGCTTTTCTATCTTTAAATGCATTATTTGCATTCTAATGCATCTCTGAGATGTCAGCTGTGGGATTGACTTTGTGTAAAATGCATCAGTGACGGTTTAGGCTGTTCGTGTGTGAGCTATAGTGCCAAACCGAATGCATGAACGTTTCACTGCTGCTCCTCACATTGAGCAACATCAATTTTACATAGTGTGTGTTAAGACTGTAAAACGGTACATGTTAACATCAAATTAAATTTTATTATTGCTCTTCATTGACTTGCTAGTAAAATAACACTTAAAAACATAACACAACAATGTTAGTGCATTTTCATATACTGAAATAGTTAAATACTACTATTGAAGTATATTGTCTCCACTGAATTTGATGGATTAACAAGGAGGAATGTGAATACCTATGCCCAGTGTGATAGCTGAAGTCAATGTCCCATCTGAAATCCAGATGTTTCTGAGACTCGATTCATCACAATACTTTGCAAAATCATTACTTTATAACACTGAAAATGTAAGCAAATATAGTTATGGAATCTATAGTTGCTGCAGAGCACTCTGACCACGTATTTCTTTTCTGAATGCATTTTAATGAGCATTTTGGAAAAGAGCACAGCACTGCTGTCCAATACAATTGCCTCTGACAAACATGTTAGTTGATGTTCAGGGCTGCTCTGACTGAGACTCCCTACATAGTTTTTTTTTTTTTTTTTCTTCTTTTGTCTGATTAGTTTTTTTCCCACACACATTTAGGATCTGCTCTGTAAAACCTGACTGAATGCCAGTTGTATTCTGTTAAAACGCTCCACGGTTGGTTTTGGACTTTATGCCTGGCATTGCCTTGGTTATTTTACAAAAATTGAATGTCAGAAATAAAATGAACCATCCACTCTGGACACCGCCTTTATTTTATTGTAAATGCTTGGATTTGCAGTATATTATGTAATTGTATGTACATGTAATAGTGCAGTAACATAGAACCTTTATAGATGTGAAGTGGTAATCATTATTACTATTATTATTATTAGTAGTAGTAGTAGTAGTAGTAGTAATAGTAGTAGTAGTAGTATTTAGACGTGTAAATTAATACAGTAAAAGATAACATACTAGTAATACTTAAAACAATTCAGACCAAGAAACATGTTTAGCAGCATTTTTACACCATACTAATAGGAGGGAGAACTTAGTGCCGAGATGGTTTATCATCACAGAAACACATACAAATGAGAATAACTTAAGAATATCACCCATACATCGTTTTATTTAGAATAATTGATTGTTTTATTATTTATTTATCAGGTTTTGGTCTGGCGGTGAATCAGTGCCCGTGTAGTTCGACGGGGCAGACACATGATGGCGCTGTTGCGTTGTTTTTAGACTGAGAGGGAGCAGATCCAGGAGACAAAACCGCCGCTGGAGACACACACACACTGATGTATTTCTATAGGCCTACTGTAGGGACTCAACGTGCACAACAGTGAGTTTATGCTGGTTTTATATCCGACACGGTATTGTGTTTTTCTTTAATCTGTTCCTGTTCTTTGTTGCGCTCGTGCATGTTTCGGTATTATTAGATACCTTAATTATGCTTCACTTTCTTATTATTTCTTATGATTTAATCTCGCTTTTGAAATCTCCAGTATAACACTTTTATATTCATGTAGATTAGGTGATAATCCATGATTCTCAATTCAACTTCAAAGTGACCTTTTTTTTTTTACTAATGGCATTTGAGTGTTCTTACAGCCACTTATGATTTTAAAAAATCCTTTAGGATCTTAAATACATCTTTAGTGTTCCGTGCTGAGTCATTAACAAATCGTTCAGTGTGTTCATAAATCGATAATATCCCTCCCTAACAGTTTATTAATTCTAAAATTGTAGGCTTTTATTTTTGCAAGAGAACTCATTGACACTATGTATTTTCATTTCATTAAATTAAATTTGAAACATTACATTTTACACTTCATTTAACTGTATATGAGCAGACATGCAGAGATAAACATCTTCTTTAATATTTTTGAATAAACTGATACACGCGCTTTCATCCCACTCCGATCGATCCAAACACCTCTTAACACTCCTCCATTCACATATATTTTTTCCTCAGCTGTGAAACCGTTTAAATCCTATATGGGCTGATCCGCCACTGTGTCTCTCCCCCTCTATAAGCAGGAAACTGGAGCATAAAAGACTCTTATTCTCCATAATCAAGGTCAAGAGCGTTTTTCAATAACCTTTGGGAATTAAACCCTGGAACGGCGCCATTTCGCCCTGCCAATCATTTTCACAGCCATCTGAATAACACAAAAGTTGTTGACCTTTTGCACCTCAACAGATCAATACGCTGTGGCTTTATTTTATTAAAAGAGTTCAAGGAATTATCTATTAATATTTGTGTTTTGTTTTGGATTCCCTCTCGGCGGCGTGATAAATAGTTTCAAATAACAGATGGTGCTAGAGGGAGAGACAAAGCAGGGAAATCTGGTAGCAATTATCCTCAATTATGTTCATTGTTATTTTGAGCTAATTATTGTTATTGTCACTTTTGTTTGCAAGTCTTGCGGCGCTAGCCTGCAATAAGCGAGCCTGCGGAAGACAATGGGGAACAGGGATATGTTGTGACGCTGAAATATGGCTTTTATAAGTGAGCCTAACCAGTTGGTCTAAATAAAGCTTGGATTTAAATGTGCAGGCTGAGGTTTCATATCAAATTAACCAAATAGCTGCTGCTGAAATTAGTCTAATACTGGTCCTGGACTGTTTGATACACAAATATATTAATTGTTATCGCTTCTTTAAATAGGCTAAAACAGTTTTAGAGGCACATTGTGCGGCACTGAGACCAAGAATTATTTGATTAATATGATAGAATTTTTTTTTTTTTTGCTTTTGCTGTGAGAATGTTTCGTTTTATGAATAAATATTAGAAATACGTAAATAATATTTTCATATCTTGTCTTAAAAGTTCCAATCAAAGGCTACAAAATTCAGAAGTGTCTTTTATGTTTCCTTATTTATATGAAATAAAGAAACAACACTTTTCCGAATTTTGCAGCCTTTGAAGATGATCCATGATCATCTTGATACACAGTGATGGCACTCATGTCGCGCGTAAAAGTTGATTTCTAAGATAATTAAGTCGCGATTGTCCTGCAGCCGAGAAATGTCCACTTCTTCCAGCATCGTGTGCGCCAGTCTGCAGCTGACTCTGCTCTGCATGGGCAGAAATAAACTTTCCCGGTCGATTTTCAGTGTTGTGGTGCGGCACAAGAATTAATCTGCACGTTTACAGAGAAGAGACGTTTTTGCAAAAGGAGAGAAAGTACCCGGACCGGGCAGGGGAGGATAGAGAGACCGAGGAGAGGAGCTCCGTGGCCGCTGCACGGGGCGGACCTGACTCCACTCTCGCCTTTGTTTGGGGGCGTCTCCTCTTGTCTCCTCTCCTCCCGTCCTGTCCCCTCCCCTCCTCTCCTCCGGTCCCCTCCCCTCTCTCCCTTCCCATCCTGGCTCTCTCTCTCTCCCCCCGGGGCGGGAGAAGCCCGTGTTTGGTTCTCAGAGAGAGTCCTTTGGGAAGAGTCACAAAGCGTTTTCCTCAGAGAGGGAGCGGAGTGGCGAGAGCTCGGGAGTCATCCGCAGGAAGCAGCGCTGCTCTGGACACCACAGACCCCAACACGTCCCGGACCGCTGGGCTGAGGGAGAAGAAGAAAAGCAAAGAGCGAAAAGAGGAAGAAAGAAGTGTCAGATAGTGATGACATCAGATCTGGGTGCTAGTTGATCTCTCTTTTCTGCCTGACAGCTTGAAGTGTTGATCTCCAGGCGCACCAGGAGTGACTTTTTAACACCTTTTTACATCGGGTCAGCACGCGTCCTGTCGTCCTTCTGGCGATTTAAATCGGTGTTTTAAGTGTTTGGACATTTTGGATCCTACTATTCCGATGTGATTTCCTCTCCGTTTTAGCGCACACTCCCTCCTCAGGACTAGAATTAGAGGAATAAACACTCAACTGCTTGATTTCTAGCGAAGCGCACGCAGCAAAGAGCGCACCCACGCTGCTCCTCCTTGAATCAGAGTGAAGGATCTACAGGAGAACAAGTGCACAGCCAGGCGGGGAGAAACCGAGAAACAGAAGGACAAGCACCGAGCTACGGAGGTTTGTTAATGTTTGGGATCCAGGAGAGCATCCAGAGAAGCGGCAGCAGCCTGAAGGAGGAGCCGCTGGGAGGCATGAACACTGTCCGGAGCTGGATGCAGGGGGGCGGCGTGCTGGACGCCAACACGGCCGCCCAAAGGTGAGCTCTGCTCGGGTGGAGGAGACACGCCACCACCCTCCTTCATTTACATGGAAACAACGTGATTTTTCTGCCAGGACCCTGCGAAAGCCCGTGCAGGACACAAGGCTGTGTCGATGGGGAGAAGCAGACGGAGCTGCTGCCTGGAGGAAGAAATTTTGGATTTAACTGTTGCTAATTTGGGAAATTAAGATTCTTATGTAGGATATAAAACCCCAAAACACATTGAATACCCTGTATAATTTTAAGAAAACGTACTAAACAGTTAATGGCAACATGTGTTTAGATTTTTACGCACATGCAACGCGCGTCTTCTGTCCATAGTTGGCTGAGGTTTAATGAGCATGAAGCCAAAAGGACAAATAAATAATATAGGCCGATACTTGGGGTTAAAATGAGGGAAGAAATCTGTCCAGATTCCCTATTTTCTAAACATACTCAATCTTCTATTCAAGATGAACAAAATTCCTCTCACATGGCCCACAGAGTCAGAGATGTAAAGGTGGTTAAATCATGACCTCCAACAGCCTCCAACATGATTATATGTGATTATTATTATTATTTTTTTTTTTTAGAAAATTATGGATTTGGGATTTTATTTTCATAAAATAGCCTCTTCTTGAAAACCATAGCTTAATAAACAAAGATCAGCATTTGTCAAATCAAGAAAATAAAAAATAAAAATGTGCACAGACTTCTGTTTATAGGTGCTTATATTTCTTTTTACTTACCTTTACAAAGTCAAACTTTATAGCCTTTTACACCATTCTAACACCGACTCATCCACGCCTGTGTATCCTCAGTGGAGTGGGTCTGGCCCGGGCTCACTTTGAGAAGCAGCCGCCCTCCAACCTGCGGAAGTCCAACTTCTTCCACTTCGTCCTGGCTCTGTACGACCGGCAGGGTCAGCCGGTGGAGATCGAGAGGACCAACTTCGTGGGCTTCATCGAGAAAGAGAAGGTCGGTGCACAAACTCACGGTGGTCTGATTCTTTTCTACAGATTTAACATGCTGATTTTGTAAAGGCCTAATTATTCCACTGTGGTGTCTAATATTACTGATGTCAATGTTTCATGTCACATTTTAAACATTTACAGAAACACATCAGTTAAATATTTGCTGCGTGTATTATTATTATTAATTATTATTATTATTATTATTGTTATTACTATTATTATCTTTTGGATCAAATTGTAGCCTAATATATTATTATTATTATATACACACACTGTAAGTCAAAAACCTCCTTCGATCCATTTGTGCATTTGACAAATGCGTTTAAATAGTTTTAATTTACAGCTGGATTCAACACAACCACTTGTTCTGTATAAACAGCGGCGGGGCAGCCGGTCTCCTCATCAATTATGACACCGTTTAAATGAGATGAAATGTAGCGGGAGAATTTAGCGTTGGATTTATTTGCCCTCCAAACATAACCAGTAATTACAGAGGAATTAAAAAGCCACAATAACACCATGATTACACGTGGAGAAATTACAGGGCTGCCCTGCTTTAATATGTCCGCTGTGAACATAAATCACACGTTTATTTAATGTATGACCGGCGAGAAGAATTCAATAACTTGGATATATATATATATATATATATATATATATATATCAACTCTACAGGCCTGCATGAGCAGAGAGGTGCTTTTTTTATTTGTCCTCAAAATTTCAATAAAGTGAGTGTTTGTTGTGTGTTTTAAGGAGACGAGCGGAGAAAAGACCAATAACGGGATTCATTACCGGCTGCAGCTTCTTTACAGTAATGGTAAGTGAGGAGCCTGACACACACACACACACACACACACACACTCATACACTTATTCACAATACATTTGACCAAATCTGTTTGATTGCCTGTTGTCTCCTGCAATATGCACACAGAAAGCAGCTGATAATTTTTTAGATTTAATGTGGAAAACTGTGTAGCAGAGGGCCAACAGGCTGCCAGACTGTGTTTATGTCACAGAAACTGCAGCGTTACAGTTTCACAGTTGTGTAATTTGACCAATTTTGGGATAAATGTCACCATTTCAGAACAGCTGTTGTGGAAGATTTATACCAGTTTTGAGGCTTCATCACTGTCACTGTCCCTAAATTAGTTTGTCCAGTCTGAAGTGGGCTGTGTGACAGTTTGAACTGCAGTCTGCTGGTTGCATGTTGTTGTGGTAGCTGTGGATTGTGGTATCGAGGCCTATCAGCTCAGTCTGCAGCTGGGATGGAAACGACATAAACTGGCAGGAATATCACAACTCCTCTGAGATGAAGACGTGTGGGCATAATAGCTACGATTTGTGAACTTTGGTTTATTGATTTTAATATTATTTGCATGTGGAAATGGACATGCCAAACCATTTATCAGTGTAAGGTGTAGACATTTAATATCACCATGAACCATTAATGGGTGTCTAATGGTTTCTGGGATTACAGTTTTGTGGATCAGAGGGTCAAGGGTGTCATATGTTGTACAAATCACAAAGCCCTTTGAGGCAAATTTGTGGTTTTGGGATATCTAAATAAAATTGACTTGACTCAGGTTCAGTATTACAGTAAAAAGCACACATGCGTTGAGAAACATTTATTTTCACAGTGTGAACTGGTGATCTTTACTACACTCACACACAAGCTTTTCCTGGTTCCCCAATATTTTTTAAAAATGAAGCTATGTCAGATTGCATGTGTGAGCAGTTCAACCAAAGAATGATTATTCCCTCTCGGATTGTTTTACTTGACTCATTTTTTGAGGCCTAAATTGATCAATTTATTCACAAGATTTCACAAGAAAAAAAAGTCTGAAAAAATACATTTAATTTTGTGTATCAGAAATATGTTTAAAATCTTCTTGTGGACCCTAAAATTAGGGGGGAGCTTCCTGTTGTGTAAGGCAGGAGTTTACTTAATTTGACATATTTTCTAATGCAGTTTGTATGTCGTTCTGCTTGTCAACATCTATGTAAAGTTTTATGATTTTCTCTTTTCTTCTGCATCCCAACAGGCATCAGAACAGAGCAGGACTTTTATGTTCGACTCATAGACTCCATGACTAAACAGGTAAACACACATTTTAACACACACACACTCTCACAGAGGTCTGTCACCTCTCCTGTTACGTCTCTGACAATGAGCTGCTCCACTGATCCGCCTGTACTCTGCCGCCCTCCTCTATCTGCATGCACTTGCACACACAAAAACGCGCATTTATGTGTGTGTGATTCTGTGGGTGGGTGTTTCCACTATGTGTGTGTGTGTGGGTGGGTGGGGGCGCACACACACACACACTGCATGGCTCCAGGCATTTTTGCCTGTACTTCTCTCGCTGTGATTAGAGCGAGGAGGCAGCGAGCGGGTGTTGAGGAACAGGGGCGTAATTCTGCTGCTCACAGTAGGAAGTGGAAAGATATAACAGCACCTCTGGGAGTTAGTCTGCCGTGCAGCAAGCATTTTCTGATCAGATCCAATTTTTCTGTTAATGTTTGTGTTTTTGTTTATATGTACCTTTGTGAGAGAGAGACAGAGAGAGCAGCAGGAAGAGTTAGAAGAGAGAGAGGCAGACTGAACAACAGACAGAAGACAGGCAGACACTTTTAGTGTTTGTGCTCAATGTTCCTCAGGTAAACAGTTAGAATGAAGACTGATTTTTGTGTTTTTGCACAAGAAACAGAGAGTTTTCTATCTGATGTAATGCAGTGTGTGTGTGTGTGTGTGTGTGTGTATGTATGTGTGTGTGGCAAGGTATGTGGAGCCAAGAAGTCATGCTATGCACTCAATACTTGCTAATGTGACTCCAGGCTCTGATAGAGTCTCACATTGCTACTGCCACACTGCATCACATACTGGGTGTGTGTGCGTGCATGTGTGTTTGTGTGTGTGTGTCTGGCAGGCCTAAGGGACCACACTGTTCTCTAATAACGCTGTTTAGCTTGAGCTTGGTGGGGTGACAGCCAGCTACACACACACACACACACACACACAGTCAGTCGGCCCTTGCAGTGGAAGTCCAGAGAAGAAAAAGGGGAGTTTTGACCTCCCAAACACACACATACACACACACACTCACACAGACACGCACACGAATACATTTTCATGCTCGCCGTTGTCTGAAAAATTAAACGGCTGCTTTTTTTTTTTTTTTTTGCCTAAATAAAGAGATTTTAAGTTTGAAAAGGAAAAGTAATTTTTCCTCAAGACGCTGATGCAGGCAGGTGTGTGCTGCACCTGTGGGAATCTGCCCGTGTGAGTGCTGGTGTGTGCGCGCATGTGTGTGTGTAAGTCTGTGTGCTAGTGGTGGGTTTATATGTGAGTGAGAGGGAGAGATGAACAAATGGGAAAAAGCGCAGGTATTTAGTGCTGTATGTATATGTGTAGGCACTTAAGCAAAACTGCACATGGAGCAATAAAGCATGCTCAACTGTGTGTGTGTGTGTGTGTGTGTGTGTGTGTGTTCCCAGCGGTAGAGGAATGGAACACTAACAGGTGGTCAAACCAAAACAGCCGTGTGGTTGGCTTAGTTGGTCAGTGATGTCATGGCCACTGTCTCTCTAACCACACGCACACACACACGCACACACACACACACACACACTGCTCCACTCATTGTTCTTAGTCACTTTTGTCCCACTAAACAGAAGAACTGAAACTACTCAGCAGCACAGAGCTTGCATTGGTGTCTATCTAAGTGGAGCTCCACCAAAATTCAAATCACAAGACTGGAATCTTGTATCATTACTAAATTGATTGATGGGTATTTGAATACACAGCCAACAACCAAGCTATTCATGTAAATTCAACTAAAACAAGCCTATAGAGAGCTGAAGTGAAACTGGAACGTCATCTTCTGATCCAGAAGTAAGAAAATGTAATGCAAAATCACATTTACATTTGTTATAATTATTTAACATTTCTGGTGTTAGCAGCCTTTACAAACACCATTTCCCACAAGCCCAAGGCTGTCAAGGGTTTAACACCAGCTTAACACACCAACGCCAGTCCAGTAGTTGCGGCTACGAGAATGGACTGGTCAGTAGTCTATACCTGGTTGCAACAATAGCATACTTTTACCTATTTTAAAGAAAATCCCCCAAAACATAGAGAGAGGCGGAGCTAAGGACAAGAAGGGATAAGGGTCTAACAGTTTAGATGACGTTTCATACACTTGCTGCTTCTCTGGATAACCTTCATGTGTCAAGATGGATTTAAATACTAGTGCTGAAGTAATACTCATTTCTCTTAGAATATGGATAGTGAACCCACACATTTCACTTTTTCACAGAGACCAATCAATGAAAGAAACCCTCAATGAGAGATTGCATTGAGTCACAGAAGCTGGTTGAACAGCAGCTTATTTTTGTTGTTGTTGTTGTTTTCTTGTCTATACATCAAACTCCTCAATTATTGTATACATGTGGATGCATTTTACATGGTCAAAAATGACAAATGGAACCTTTAAAGTGCAGACCTCCAGCTTTGGTTGTTAATCAGTGTTGAAAATACATGTTGTTATTTTTTGTATATTACTTGGTACTGCTCTATTGGCTCATATCATAGATTCTGTTTATTTCACAGTTCTGACTGTGATTCTTCTGCCAGGAGAGTAAAGCCTACTCCAACGTTTGACACCTAAAGCTGGCACTTATTTCTGTCATTCTGCTATTTCCGTATGTCTACCTGTTTTGTGTGTGGGCGCCGAGAGGGCCAGCACTGATTGTGTTAAATGGAGGAGGAGAGCGCCTCCTAGTCTTCAGAAGCAGAGCGCGGCACAGGTTTATCACGACTCCGTCCTGGAGAATAAAGCGTCTGTCACGGCGGCCTTGTCGGATCACTAGCTTGCTAGTCGACGTGACACTAACGCAGGAGGAAGTGTGTTCCCCTGCTTAACGGCTCCTTGTTTACACGCCGCGCATGTCACGCTACTTCAGAGGTGGAGGAGAGAGCGGCAGAGAAGCTGCATGAAAGGCGGAGAGAGGGAGGAGACAGAGGAGGAAAAAGCAGATGAAAGACAAGAGCAGAGCAAGCGAGGTGACAGTGCGATGAAGAAGAAGCTGAGACAAACGTGGGCCGGGACGGCAGAACGCACTCACAGAAGAGCCTGTCGCAGGCAGTGAAGAAAAATATTATTTTCAAATTATTCTTTGTGTTGTAGATTTTATTCCTGATTGGAGCTCCAGGTGTCTCAGATTGCCAAGCAGGACAGACCAAGCGAAACCTTAGACCTCAGTTTAGTATAATTTTTCTGTGATTGGCAACTTTTTATGATCCACAGTATTTGAGGCATCATGATGCAGTAACGGGCACCCCTCTTCAAGAACTGATAGATTTTGACCCAGGTCTGGCACAGAGGGAGATGAGTCAACACATGGAGTCAGTTGGGAAAGAGGTGGATATCACCTACTGTATATCTGCAAAGTGAAAAAGTGGCCTGTTTACTTAGTTTATTATCTGTATAGGAAATTATATGTTGGGCCAAATAATTTTGGTCCTAGATGAGCTGCTTTGCTAGCACCAGTTTTGTTCATAGAAACATGACATTGTCAGTCTTAAAACCTGCAAGATTTTGCACAAAACAATGATGTTTTTACTTATTTCCAGCACTGCTGAGTTTTCACTTTTCACTCTTCTGGTTGAACAACTCGTGCTGCTTACACACATCTGTCCTCTATCCTGCTAAAGTTATAGTCAACAAGGATAAAGGAAATATGGGTAATGAGTGTGTCATCATATCAGAACTATGAATTCCTCCATATTTTGTGTTTTAACTCAGTGTCTGTTGCAGAGGTGGTAGATTTAAGAAACTTTTTTAAAAAAAACACAAGGTAATATAAGGATTTACTGACCTCTTCTGTGATTTTGGAGGAAAGCTCAGTTACATCAGACCTAATTCTGTTCATAAAGATTAATGCATTCACCTGGCCCGAGGTGTGAAGGTTTGTGTGTGTGAGAGAAAAAGAGAGAACAAAAGAGCAAAAGTGCAAAAAAGAGAGAAGACGTGAGAGGTTGACATTGATGCATGTTTGTCCAGGGTAGGAAACAAGTTCAGAGGAAGTTGCCTGACCCACTCTTTTCCCATGGCACAATGAGCAGGTCCAATCATAGACAGAACTATAGCTTATAAAGTACATTTCCTCTTCAAATTCTGTCTGTTCTATCTTTTCCTGAAGTTCCCACACTCAGATTTGCTTTCATTAAGCCACAATCGGAGGAAAATATTACAGTTCGAGAAACAGTTTCAAATGTCATGGCTGTTCAACCTCAGTGGTGTGTTAACAGGAGCTTCTTTGCTTTGGCCGCAGTCAGTTGAAATGTTTTTTAGTATGGATACGTGTTTATTTTGCTCTCTGGATAGATGAATTTACTTCCCATCTGGCTGAAGTTGCGCATCAGCCATCATGTCTGTCACCTTGTACGGCTTCTTTCGTAGAACTGGCTCTGAAATGTTAGCTTAGCTCTGTCTAACTGTAGTTGCACTTCCTGCATTGAGATTAGATTATTTTTGTTTCATATTACACAATTTACATGCCTGCACTGACAGGGCGTGCACGGCCCTGGAGTCCTGGACCACCAGGACTCTTCACGCTCCAGGTTCATGTGTCAATACTTTTTCTGCAGAGGTTTTTCAACTGCAGTATATGCTCATGCATGGAAAATTATAACTGACAGGGGCCCCGGGCCCTGAAACAAATCGGGGCTCCAATTCCAGAGAACGCAGAGGGTCCTGGAGACAACTAGCTATTAGTATGAAACGCTTTAGGCTACAGCAATATTGTAATGGGGCCCTCAGACAGTACAGCAACTATCGCTGCTCTCCATTAATGCCGCAAAGCTCCAAGCTAGTTTCTGAGGACCATGTAGGGCTGTAGTTTCTACAAATGAGGGGCTCAGTCGACAGTTTCGGCTCATGCCGGGACCCCATATGGAACATGCTTGCCCTGGGGCCCCTGGTGGGACAGTCCAAGCTAGGCAAGATTTTTTTTTTTTACATTAGTCTTTAAAAGGCATGTCCTTTGTGTTCCTACCGAGTTCTTCACATAACTTCATCATCTGTCAATTCTTTGAGCCCAATTTTTACAAATGTCAAACTTTTCCATTGCAATGCAAAGATATACTGAGTCTTAACTGAGTCTCGCCATCGAAAAAATGGCATCAGAGATATACAGCCTTCAACTTTGCTTTTTTACTGTGAGTGTTTATAAAACATCGCTGGGAAAATTAAATCAGTGATTCAAAGAGTTTGGATTTTTGGAGATACAAGTTTTCAGTTTTCCACATATGGCATCAGCACAAGTTGTTGCATGTTGTTTAGAGTCGTTAAGCTTTCACTCAGCTAAATGACCTTCATTTACAAACTCAAACTAACGTTCACTGGATGGCAGCAGGTAGTCTGAACCCCAGCTGAAGACTATCGGAGAGGACAGTGAAACTTCTCCACTGCTCCCTGAGAAAAGTGAGCTTGTCACTCGGTGAGACTTGCTGGAGTTTGGAACGACAGATCAAACAGACTGGAATAGACCAAAGACAGACAGGGCGTGTGTATTGATTGATAGATAGCTTAGTGGTGTGTGACTTGTGCTTTCGCTTTATTCTGAGCTTCCTTACCAGAACCAGGAATATTGTATAATGGAAGCAGGTGGAGCCTCAGCTGAAAAGCCTTTTGGGGAGCAGAAACTGTGGCCGCTGCTCTGTGAATACACAGCGTTATTCTTTTAAACATCAGACGTCAGGTTCACCTGATCAGCATGTGAGCAGATGAGATGTGGTTGTTATTTTTTGATTTGATTTTCTAAAACAACGTGTGTGAATGTGTGTGTGTGTGTGTGTGTGTGTGTGTGTGTGTGTGTGTGTGTGTGTGTGTGTGTGTGTGTGTGTGGGAGGGGTGAGTGTGACAATGGGTGTGAGTATGGGTGTGAGTGTGTGTATGTGAAGTACAGGTGTTACTGATGAACTATGTGTTGTTGGAGGTGAAGTGGGAACTAACCTGTTACCCCAACAACACTCTGCCAGTGTTAGTGACATAACCTGATGGAAGAAAATAAATGTACACCACAGCTACAGTATTTCTCCCGGTTTGATGATACATTTGTCGTTGTGTTTTCCCACAGTGCAGTGCTTCAAAATATAGTCATCTCCTCCCACCAGTTAGTGCAGTGGTCTGAAAACATGCAAATATGCTTTTATGCATCCATGCACTGATGCAGACAATGGCTGGTATCTATCAGAGGGTCTGATTGGCTGCTTTGTTGCTTCTAACAAGATTATTAACAGCCTGCTTATGTTCAGTCTAAACTTCAAAAATGATGATGTGAGGTCACAACTAATCTCTGGAAATGTTCCTGTAATTGAAGGACAAGGCTGAAGATATTCTACGTTTTTCTCATTGTCAACAAATTCCATGAAAAGACTAAAACCAACAATGAACTGATCCAACTGACAAGTATTGTCTGTGTAGCCAAAGCCTGATTTAACTTATTCCTCTGTGACAGAGAACTCAATTGTTGTCCAAAAACACTGTTGCACTGGGTAACATGTTCCTTCATTATGATGAGCATGGGCAGTGTAGTTTATTTTGAGTTAATCCCACATACACAACGTCCTTGGGCCATAAATACTCACTTAGAGCACCAAATGCGCATTAATCAGCAGTTAAAAAGTCCCAACAAATGCACTATTTAATCCTGTTTGAGTAACATTTGCTAAAAACTAAATTACTTATTTTTATTTATTTTTTTAACAAAGCTGATATGTTGGTCAATCATGTCCTGGTATATAAAGCTGGTGTAATTCTATGAAAATACCATCCTTCTACTTGAATACTTTTGTGAGTTCAAAAACAGGATGACATCGATGATGGAGTAGACTATTTGCTGGATTTGAGCTCTGTGTTTATTCTGTTGTGCCGTCTGTGAGCTAACAATGTACTTTCTTCTTTCTCTCTACGTGCCTCTGACTCTCTTTACAGGCGATTGTTTATGAAGGCCAAGACAAGAACCCAGAGATGTGCAGAGTGCTGCTGACACATGAGATCATGTGCAGGTGAGAATGGGTGCCTCAGATCTATTTCTTCTACTTTTCCTTCCATCCCTTCTCCTCTCCTCTCCTCTCCTTTTTTCTTCTGCAACATACTTTGTTCGCCTGCAAAAAGTTCTCACCAATCACGTCTCTGTACTCAATACATTTCTTATTTTGTCACCCTCATTAACCCCCCCACACATACACACCCAGACGCTTACATACGCATACACATGAAGCCATATCTGTTGAGGAAGATGAGTTTTAGCTATCAGAGTCGTTGCTTTAATTATAATCTAAAGATGAATTTCTTCGGAAGTAGGTTGGGAGGAAAGAGTTCTATTTATAGAGGCATTTTACCAACCCATCCTATACAATAGAAAATGTGTGTGTGGATACATGTGTGGAGTGTGTGTGTGCGTGTGTGTCTGTGACGCCTGGTTAATTAGGACACAGAGAAACTCATTAGTCAATCTGAACCCTCCTGTTGTTTCATGGCTAACAAATGGGCCTTCCTCCACAATCTGACTATAAAATATAGGCAGGGTCTCTCTCTCTCTCTCTCTCTCACACACACACACACACACACACACACACACACACACACACACACACACAAAGACACAAAGAAGTATGCATATGCACGCTCGCTCGCGCACAGCACAGTTATAAAAATTCAAATTTAGCACATGAATTAAGTTGTTCTTATTCCCTGACCTTGTCACTGAACAACTTTAACTGTAACAATATAAATTGGGGTTCATCTATATGCACAAGCAGGGATTTTAACTGTGAAATCAGGCACACTAATATTTTATTCTATAGCTCACTGAATAATCCTCAGGCAGTTCAGCTGCAGAGGTTTATGGAACAACCCATTGAAATTCTGATATGATTTACAAGGAATTTATAAATAAATTGAATTTGGCAACAGATTTTATCCTAACTTATTGTTGTTCATCATGTGGGGAATGCATTGTGGACATGAATAAACTGTTTTACATTACATGTACAGTATACACAAACTTGTACAGCAGACAGGCCTCCGATATTCAAACATTTCCTCTGTGGTAGCAACAGTGCAGCAGCAGTGCAGAAAGTATGACTTCTGCAATGAGTGTAAACACTCGCTTGTCTGCAGCAGCGGCTGAGGTCAAAGTTACGGCTGTTGCCTCATGTTCTCACATGCTGATTCTGCAGCGGGGGCCTCACACACTGCACACAACGTAGAACACACACACACAAAGAGCTCAGGGCGTCCATTAATCAGTGTGGCTCATTGTCATGGTGGTGCTATTAGCCATATGCTCCCAGCCAATCTGCCACCGCACAGACCTGCGACGCAAACCACGAACACATGAAAGGTTTTACTCCAGAATGGACGATAGAGACTACTGAACCGTTTATATCACGTGTTTAGCGCAAATGTTGGCTTGAATTCATCTCTGTGTATTAAACAAACAGCTGTCGCCTTTGCCCTGAAGTAGCTTTAAGGTTGAAAAAATATTTTATTCCACACTGTCTGACAGTAGCTTCTCTATCAGCGTGTTCCAGCTCTTTATTGAAGCTGCATGATGTTTACACTGAGTGAAATATTCAAACAGAAGACTCCATAGGAAATATTCCAGATATTCTGTGCATCATTTTATAGACATTTCATATCATTTTAAACAGTTCAGCCCGGCATATTTTGTTTCTTTGGAAACTTTTGGACCTCTAATAGAATTATTAAAGTTTGAACAATTTGGCTGCACATGTTTGTAATGGCTCTCATGTAGATGAGAAATGTTAGAAAATATTTCACTTGTAATAATGGCTTCTGGATATCGCATTAGGAAATTATACTCAAAGATGATCAAATATAGACTCATTTACAATATTGTAGTATTTTAAATTAAATGACAAAAAAAGAAAACACAACTTATGAACAAATGCAGATGAGAATTTAGACTGGCTCAAATAAAGAAACCTTTGCTGGTCTTGACCGAGAGTGTGCACAACAGTCAAACGTCCAGTCAAGACACAGATGTTTATTCTTTTCTTATAGAAGTTTTTAGTTACTGGGGATAATGATTATATGATCATGAAAAGCATATTGCGAGTGGAGAGATTTTATAGAGAGAGGTGGTATTCAACATGTATGAAATCAAGCTGTAGGATAAAAGTATCCACCAAGTGTGATAATGTTGGTTTGTTGTAGTATTTTACTGCTATTTTGTACCAGTTGTTCGGTTTAGGGCTGCAACTAACGATTATTTTCATTATCAGTTAATCTAGTCTATTATTTTTATGATTAATTGATTAACCATGTGGTCTATGAAATGTCAGAAAATCGTTCCCAGAGCCCCAAAATGACATCCTCAACAGCCAAAGATATTTAATTTACAATGATACAACTCAGAGAAAAGCAGCAAAACCTCACATTTGAGAAGCTAGAACCTGTCTAATCTTCAATTGATCGACTAATTGATTAATTATTTCAGTTGGCTTACCTTCACCAAAGCTATTTTAAACATTTATTACTTATTTTCACAGAATAAAACAGGTGAAAATGGCATCTCCATTCACTCTATTGTTTGAAAGTGTGCGTGTGCACTGTATGTGTGTGTGTGTGTGTGTGTGTGTGTGTGGTGGGAGGAGGGGAGATGCAGGGGGAGAGCAGATGATTAGATCACCAGGATCCAGAGCAATAAGTGCTACATTACCCCCATCCCGCCCCTCGTTTTCCTTCCCACTACCCCTCCATTTATAACATCTTCCACTCTGCTCCCTTCTCCTCTTCCTCTGCTGTCTTCCCTTAATCTCCCCTCCTCATCTACCCCCACCTACCACCACCACCTGCACCGTCCCTCCCTCCCTCCCTCCCTCCCTCCCTCCTTAGGCTCATAGCTTTCCTCTTTTCCCGTGCTTCCCATTTTCCCTTTCTTTTATCTCCCCTTTTTCCTCCTCTCTAACCTCTCGCCGGTGCTGCTCTGTTCTCCAACGGGGCCGTGAAGTGACCCAGTTCATAGAGCGGCAGAAAGGAAATGACAGAGAGAGCAGAAAGAGAGGCAGAGCAGCAGATAGTGGAGACAATGTGTAAGGTGTAACGTATCAGGCTCTTTCTTTCCACCTCTGCCATCTGTGACGGTGGGAAACCTGAGACGTCTCCCCTTCCTCTTCTTCTCACCCTCTTGTTTTAGCTTTCCCTCCCACGCTCACCCTTTCACTCTTCCCCACCGCTCCCCCCCGGCGTTATCCTTCCCCTCCTGCTTACACCTTTATTCATAATTGATGCACGCAAGAAAGCTTTAACAGACTCGTAGTACATATGTGTGAATTTTGGTGCACATGCCAGTTTTTTTTCCTCACTTGTGTGTGTGTGTGTGTGTGTGTATCCCACCCACTCCTCTTTGAGCCTCAGGCCTCTTCAATCCTCTCCACCCACCACCTCACCTGTTCATCAGTACAATTACAGTAGGATGGAGTGGAAGTTGTCATATAGTGTTTTAAAAGACATGCATGGCAAGTCTTCTCTCAAAGTGAAATTCAACTAGACTCTTGATTTTTTAAAATAATCAGTAAGTGAGTTGTTAGGGGTTCAAGACTATAGAAACAGTATAGAAACAAGTGCAGTATTCAGGAGATTGTCCTGTTGGTTGTCTTATACATAAGGCAATGAGGACATAGAAATCAAAATGATCTCTGTGATGTCTGTTATTCACTGTTATTTATGACATTATTTCAAAACAAATTGTTTCAGTGATTTAGTATTGAACTTATAAAAGAGACTAAAATATTAGATTAAAAAAAGAGTAGTCAAAATTTTAGTTTCTTATGTTATATATGTTTTAAGATCCATAAACATAATATCCTACATGTCCCATAATGCAACTCGATAGCAACTTTCACGAGACGCTCCCTGCCTGGTAAATTCCCATGCCTTTCAAACTCAAGGCCACTACTTTGTAACAGAGGCTGTAGGCTTTCTGTTATGAATTTGTGGTCTCCGAGCCCAAGCTGAAATATGACATCACTATGACATCATCAGGGGGGTTATTATCTCAGATATGACAAAGCTGCTCCAGAGCCACAGATGACGTTTTGCTGACCCTTCCGTCCACCCTCCTCCCTCTGTGACTTTAATCTATAACAACATCATCTCACTTCCTCCTTTGCTCCCGACGGTTAAGAGTCATTATTATGGCCGCTGCAGGGCTTTGTCCCTTGAATGTAAACAAATGTCGTTTTGGGGCACTTGCTGAAATGACTGTTTGTGTCGTTTTACTTTGGAGGACAGTCTGACTGCACAAGGGACGCCTTGTTTGATGACTGGTTGGGGCATCTAGGCAAAGGATGGTTGGGATCTGGGGTGCACTTTATGCTGGCAAACTGTTGTAGTTAGCAGTGACAAGCAGTGCAGCAGGAACTGTTCACTGAAACTGGAAAAGTTTTTTTTAAAAAGATCCACTGACCAGAGCTACAAAGTACATATTATCTATAATAAACTTCCACCGTAATAGATTGGGGATCAGTGAGATTAAACATCCAGGGGCTCATGGAGGTCTTGGGTCCACTTGTGTCTTTGGTGTATGTACTAAGATGTAGCAGGATTTTGGAGCATATCACAAAATGGCTAAGCTCACCAGCTCATCCTGCTTTACACTCACTTTCCGTGTCATATGAGTCTATTTTTATCCGTGCTGTCAGTGTAGACCTGCTCGGCACGGCTGACTCTTCCTGTTGGCCTGTTTTAGACAGATTTGATCAATTTCTGTGAATTCGTGTTAAATTCTCTACACCAGTACAGACAAAGCACATAATATGCTCTAACATATAATGAACTCCCTTATAATGTACTGTATGTTCCCCGTGTCTGACTCTTTTTCTAACTTTGTCTTCTTCTTCTTCTGCTGTCTTCTCTTCTCGTAGTCGATGCTGTGACAAGAAGAGCTGCGGAAACCGTAATGAGACACCCTCAGACCCTGTTATCATCGACAGGTACTGTCTCTCACTCCGTCTCTATCTTTCTCTCTCCTACGCACACACACTCACACACACACACACACACACACACACACTCACTCACACACACCCTGGATGAGGGACTGTGTGGACCTGTTTGAATGGCGGCGTGTGACCGGATGCTTATGTGTTTAGATGATCTGCTGTCACTCCTGAAATAGATGCTCCTCAGATAGAATCGATGGCTTCTGATTGGAAGACAGAGTGAAACATTTGAGACTAAAGCTTTGCATTTATGAGTCAATTAGCAGGACTCATCAGTGGTGGTGAATTGCTGAAAGTAGAAGGAATTAAAGCTCCACACGCACGTTTCATTCACGTGCCCCTGTGCACTTCAGTAACGTAGTCATTGACCTGTGCAGAGGGGACATAAATGCACATCAAGTGTTCAGTTACTGCCTCATATCTGGCAGATTCAGGCACACACACTAACACACACACACTCACTCATGCACATCTTCAGACTTGAGTGAACAAACAGTGCTCAGACGAGTGTGTGTTTCCTCTACGTAATGCAAAAAACAGAGCTGTTTACTAGCAGGAGCTGTCTGTCGTTTTTACTGCCACTTTTTTCCAACCTGTCTGTCTGTTTCTTTCTTCCTGTCTGTCTGTCGAGGTAGAGGACTGAAGTTATCCCTCCCTTACACCCCCCTCTCCTGCAGCGGCACAGAAAAATGGGTCATGAGCAAAGAAAAAAGTGACAGAGAAAAACTGAAATGAGATCCAACCTCATTTTAATCTGATTTCTTCTTGGCAGTTGTTTTAACCCTCTGTGAGCAGGTTGTTCTGCGTGCACGTCTGTGCGTGTTTGGAAGAGTAATTCAGAGGGACCGGAGTGAAGGAGTGCTGATTCTCGTCACTCTCACCACATTATCAGACAACCCAGTGATCGCTTATTTTGTTGTAAACCAGCAGAGGGTAAAACCCACCTTAGCTCACGGCACAAAATATAGAATTTACGTAAATTCTTATAGAAACGGAAGTCATTTATAGTAAATATCATACAGTATGACCTGATGTAGGGTAAAAATGTATTATAAGGTAAAAATATCTCGCTGCAACAATCATACTGTATACCTGGTATTTTTAAGGTACAAGTAACTGTCATGGCTATCAATGCTAGTCTTATCATAACTAGTTTTGAGGATACCAGTGCTTTTCACATCAATTTAATGATTACACCTTTTAGGGCTATGAGTACAGACCATTTTCTGACTTCTTACAAACCCCATTTAACAAACTCAAATAGATAAATTCACTGTTATCAAGATATAAAAATATTTTATCAGTTTCTGATTCTTGGCATTTTTGACAAGGTTTTAACTCCCCAAAAAATGATTTAGGACTGTTTTAACAGCCAAACCAGTAGAAGTGTTGTTGTTTTGTCTTCTGCCAAAGACCACAAAGGAAACACATGTTTAAGGTGGTGTAACACTTTCTTGTACTTTCTTTTAGGATCAAATATACATGAATTAATATTTCATGTAATTTTCTTTTATTTTTTATCAAATCAAATCAAATTAAATCCAATCAAATGTTACTAAGACAATTATCACAGTAGTTCTAGTTGTCTAAAATACACCTATTTTATGCTGTCAGTGTGTATTTGTATATATTTTAACACTTTGAATTCACTCTTAAAAAATATTTTTATTATATCTTTGATATCTTGACCCCATGGCAATAAATTCCTATCATCGTCATATATGATGATATGTAAACAGGAGTTTAAACTCTCCTCTCCCTTAATTCCCACTTTTAGTTTTAAGGAGTCTGCTCTCCTTTCCCTCCCCTCTCTCACTTATTTTTGTGTTTGGAGAAATCTTATGAAGTGGATAAACACTTGTGTCTCAAAGTGAGCTTTGATGGAGCCATTTCAAAGAGCACAAATCTCAGTTTGTGTGTGCGTGTGTGTCCTATGTAAGACACAAAGTGCAAAAGGCTTCATGATCGACAGCTACACATAATTGTGTCATTTATGTGTGTGTGTGTGCAGGACATTATAGTATCTTTACACCACAGCCACATTCTTCTGTTTTTGTCGGCTATCTCAGACATCTCATCTTACACCCCATTATATATACGCCTGGAAGGTGTGTGTGTGTGTGTGTGTGTGTGTGTGGGTGTGTGTGTGTGGGTGTGGGGGTGGTTGGTTTGTTGTGACATGGGTTGGGCCACTGAAAGAATAGGTGATATAGTAGACACAAACTGACAAAATAATAGATATACAATCATGATGTGTGTGTTACTGGACTGTTTGGAGCATTGATGTGTGGTGACTATTAGTGTGTGTGTGCGTGTGTCCGTGTTTTATGGCTGGAGGAGAGGAGCAGAGTGAATTGTGGGAGATGTCAGGGAACTTGGTCAGGATGGAATGTCAAGGTTACCGTGGATACCGTGGGATACTTCCTGTAGCCCCCCCCCCCCACTACGCAGTGGTTCACAGCCTCTCAGTTTAACATCTGGAACTCTGCTGTCCGACCCAAACATGTGCAGAGATAGCGAGAGAATCACAATAAGAGCTATAAGTGTGCCACTTATTTGCCGTAAATAGGCAAATATTTTCCAACTGTACAACTGAAATCACATGTGGTCAAAAACAGCGCTGTGTTTTTTAAATTCATTGTTAATACCAGTAACACCGGACAGCTGTTAGCGGAGGCGGTACCAGCGTTTGGATTAAAAGCAGCTAGCATCCAGCAGCAGAGCTGAGAGCATCGGATCAGTGAACAGAAACAAGTTGCTCTGCGCTGCCCTCTGTTTCCATCACTCTTCTCTATTTCCATTACAGTTAGTTTTGCAGTTAATTTCGAGACAAGGCTCGGTTTGTGAAGTTTATAGCCTGCTGTGCTGTTTTCCTGCGTTGCTCTGTGTACAATGACGCAGCTAAAGAAAAAAAAAGGGCAATGATTGACTGACTCTGGGGCTTCTGGACTGATCGACCTTTATGAGGCAGCCCTAGTAAAGGATTGCATTTATCTCAGTGATATTGTTTGTATTATTGTATTATACATTGTACAGGGTTTTTTAAGTCAAACTGAAATGAAAACTTACTTTTTCAACTTGTCAGCTGTTTTTCTATCTATCTATCTGTTTTACTTAGCTCACACAAAGCATGTATGATTGTTAATTCATGGAGTGCCGATAGGAGCGAATTACAGTTAAAACCTCAGGTGGTGCAGAGGAATAGTTCAGGTTCAGTTCAGAGCTGGCGCTGCAGGGATTCTGGTTTGACTGTCAGTGTACTCGGGTGGGAAGCCAGTGAGGGATCATGTTGACTCCCATTGGCTGTTTATAGCACCTGGACAGAGATAGATCTACAGAGCGTGCAGCTTCATACACCTTACACCGTCCCATTTCAGATTGTTTTTTAAAGAATGTTGCCCTTCCCATCAGCATGTCCTCTCCAACGTCCAACAGGAAATACATCAAATTAAGAAAATAAGATGAGGTCAAAATGCCATTTTGTTGTGACATTAAATAAAAAGTAATGCTCCCAGTGTTTATCGTGCTTTAACAAATTCAAGCTACTGCATTTATTTGTGGGTACAAACAGGTGAAAGAAATGGAGACAAGAGTGTTTGCATGTGATTGACAGCTCATTGAATGGTGTCAATGAGGATATCAGTCCTTGTGTGCATTTGTGTGTGTATGTGTGTGACTGACAGCTAGCTCATCGGGCCACTGTGTGTGTGTGTGTCTGTGTATATGTGTGTGTGAGTGTGTGTGTGGCCCAGTTAATCCATGTTGTAGCGCAGTGAGTGTCCCACTGCCTCTCAGGGTTAATATAGGGTTAACGACATGCAACGATATCCTATCATACGCCTGCTTGACTCCTAAAGAGCCACATCCACTCTCCTCCTCTTGCATGTGTGTGTGTGTGTGTGGCTGCCATTCAGTTTCTCCTTCTTGTATCTCTCACTGTCTTTTCTCAATCACTCAACATCCTCTTCCCCCCTATTTTCTGTTTCTTTCTCCTCCCACACTTCCACTTCCCCTCTTCCTCATCTCTCTCTTTCCTCCTCTTTCTTGCCCTTGCTCCACCTCATGCTCTCTCCCTGTCTCTCTCTCTTTCTCTTTTTCCTTCTTTGACTCCGTTTTACTCTCTCTGTGGCCCTGAGGGGTTACCTACCTCACTGCTCAGTTCGCTGCCTGTTTAGACTTCTACGATTGGCTTAATAGGCTCAGGCTCTGTGTGCATGTGTGTGTGTGTGCAGTTTGAGGGGTTATAGTCCCAGGCAGTGTGTGTTCAGGGCTTAGATCAGTGTCAAGACTTGAGGAAGGCAGTTTGAGAGTGTGTGATACTGTGTGTGTGTGTGTGTGTGTGTGTGTGTGTAGGGGGGTTATGGGTAACAGTGTGTGTCCTCTCAAAGTCTAAAGGGGCCCACATAAGCCTGAGGGGTTTAAGGGGTTCCCTGAGTGTGTGTGTGTGTGTGTGTGTGTGTGTGTGTGTGTGTGTGTGTGTGTGTGTGTGTGTGTGTGTGTGTGTGTGTGTGTGTGTGTGTGTGTATGTGTGTGTAATCTATAGGGTTAAGAGGGGTCACAGCTTGAGGAAGAGAGGATGGGAAAGAGAGGAAGAAGGAAGGAATGGGAACAAAACGATAGAAGGAGGTGAACATGATAAGAAAGCATTTACAGGGAGTAAAAGGAAGAAAGGAGAAACAAGAGGAGGAGGAGGAGGGTGAGGAGGAGGGAGGGAGGAGGCTTGTCTAGGCAGACAGAGGAGAGAAGGGAGGTGAGGAGGAGCAGAGCAGGGTTTGTTTCAGGGGATAAGAGCTTCAGTCTGGGGAGTCCTGTCAATCAAAGAGCGCTGGGTGGGGGGGGAGGGGGGCGCTGTCAATCAGCTGGAGGAGGAGGGAGAGGGGGAGGAGGTGAAGAAAGGCGATGAAGGGAGCGAGGGGGATCTTCTAAACGATCTCTTCATCTTTTCTGCCTTTGTCTTCCTCACTATCTCTCTCTCTCTGTCTCTCTCTCTCTCTCTCTCTCTTGTCCTAGTTACCAAAATATCTCTGCCAACCTGGTATGTCACTGTTCGCTCAACTGTCACTGTCTGACGCACACACATACACACTCACATAATCTAAAATAGATGGTGAGATATTATGCCTTCTCCTTTCCTGACCCGTCCTCATCTCTCTTTTCCTTCGTTGCCCTCCTTTCCATCAGATCTTCTTCATCCTCTCAACATTTTAATTTGCTTTATTGGCATGACCATGATTAGGTCCAGTGTTGAGATTTACAACGTAAGTATAATAATTCAGTATGTAAGAAAGAACACAGCAACAAATGGTTAGCACATCGCTACACTAAATATACTTAACACTACACTGCACTTAGGCCCATGTGTGTGCTTTATATATAAGAAAGAAATATCTTGGGATCTTTGAAAAACCGAGAAGGTCGTTTGACAACACGTACAAATTTTCTGACCGTGTTTCCAGAATCCTCAAAGACCTTTTTTTTTTAAATGCTGAATTGCATGTCTGTAAAGTGGAAATGTGCCTAATTCTCCTCTGCATCCGTTGTTTGTTGTGTTTATGTGGATGCAAATGTTGTGTCATTTGGGTGTTTATACTATTTCTCATAGTCTCGGTTTGTCAAGAGGTCCCACACTTAGTAAACTTAGATGTTGAATACTTTGAGCCAAGTTCAGGTAGGTATAGTGTGTGTTCATTAAAGACAGTCAACACAATTACTTTTATACTCTCTCTCTCACGTTGCAGTATCACTTCCTGTGTTAAAGGTCAGCAGTAGCTTGGAGATGAGGACTATTGGGAATTATTCATACCATCGACTTAACGTCAGCGTTCACTTCTCTCACTGTGTTTGTGTGTGTGTTTGTGTGTGTGTATGTGTGAGAGACATAGGGAGAGGGAGAAAGAGAGAGAAAGGAATATGTTTTATTCATTTCTCTCATTTAGTCTCTCAGTCCTAGCATTTAGAAGCTCGGCATTCACATTACTTGCTGATTTAGTTGAACTGCCCGCTTTAATGGACGCACACACACACACACACACACACACACACACACACACACACACACACACACACAAACACACACACACACACACACCATATTTTGTCGACTAAGTGTCTAAACTAACTGCACTTGGCTCGTTCAGGGTCAGAGCTGGAGGTTGTGTTTGGAGCAATGATGCTTCTTTCGTGTTTCCTCTCTTTCTCTCTTTTTATTTCTCTTATTTTCATTTTTCTTTTTCCGACAGTTTGTCTCTGTGTATTAGACGAAGTCTTTGTCTTTAATTCTCTCTCTATATCTAAGGGCCAAGGCTGCCGGCTGAGGATAGATTGCAGTAATATGTTGGTTTTTTTTGTTGTTTTTGGTAGAGAAGGAGATACAGAGCTATGGATAGAAAAGGTTTTTCATCCTCCTTTGCTTTCTCTTTCTCCATCCATCTTGCTGTCTGTGTGACAGGGGAATGGGGCTGTGAATATTAGTAAGAAAACTGAACTGCCACGGGCTATGACTTGAGTGGTGTCCACGCAGATGTGTAATGTGTGTAACACACACACACACACACACACACTTTTCCTCTTTCTGTCCTCCCCCTTTCCTCCTCTTTCACCTCCCTCATCCTCCCTTTCCTCCCTCAGGCAGGGATCACGTTACCCTAAAAGCTACAAACACAGACATGATGGCCTCACACTCACACACACACGCACATTTCCCCATCTGTTCCTGTCGAAGCTGTTATGATGCCTCGTTTACTCTGAGAGGCTGCTTGTTGTCAAAAACTACAATTACTTTTATGCAGAGTGTGAGTGGTTCAATGGACTTGTGTTCAGAAAAACTGAAAGTATACAACATTTAGCATTACAATCGACTAGTGTTGCAATTGAATTAAATTAAATTTCAATAGGAAAAGTATTGTAACAGATTTATTAGTACATTATTTTTATAGGGAGAATACATAAAAGTGGTGACCGTCTTACCTTTCACTTTTTTGTATTTGTTTCATTAGGTCAAATACTGACACCTTAACTAAACGGTCCAATGAGAAATCAGTCCAATAACCACTCTAACGAGATCAAATATATGACCACTGGAATCAGTCATTTTGCGTGTATTTCAATCTCCACATATCAAACATACATACAAACATTCAGCTGCTAAACAAACTACAATTGTCTGCAAGAAAAAGAAGGTCTAAACTGTAATTCTGTTTATATTGATAGGTTAAAGTGCAGGGCATCAGTGAAATCTGTTGATCTGTTGCTCCAACCAATCAGTAATTAGTGATGTATTTTTCCCATCTATGTCAGTAACGGTTGCGAGGAGGAGTTAACTTAACGTTTGTCGTGTCTATCCAAGAGTTGTTATTTCTGTTGACTTACATCAGCTTGTATGGCTGCGTCGATCTCGTCCATGCTTGTCACCTTTTTTGCGTCTGGCACAAGACGATGGGGTGCCCATTCTCAATCCTGCCTCCTGATTGGCTCCGTTGTTCTTTCAACCAGGGAAGCAGCCATCAGTGAGCACAAAACTAGGCCTATTTGAATTGCTGAAAAAAATCGAATATGTGGGCAGTGATTCAGAGGTCTGGAACCAGGCTATGGTACAGTACTCCAGGGATTTATAGACCTGACACAGTGTATCAGAAATCATTTCAAGCCACAAGCATTACAGTTTCCTGGATATTGTATCATGGAGGGAAAAAATCAAGCCTGAGTGTCAGCAATGTCTATATCAACCATTTCCATTTAGTTAACGGACTAATTAGCTGACTAACTAATTAACTTACTGCTTGATGGATTTACTGACTTGGGTGATTGATCAACAAACTTACTGATACTGATTGACTCAGTAAGTGATCATATAACCTACTATTGGACTGGATGACTTCTTCACTGGCAATCTAACAAAAAAACCTAACTAGCTGACGTGTGTGTGCGTGTGTGTATTCGTGTGGTATGTGGATAACCTCCTGGTGGGCGATGAGACTGTGGTTAGAAGCCTCTGGGTACCTACACACAAAGATCTCTCTCACCATACACCCATTACTGGACAGCCATTAGTCTCTCTCACACACACACTCACACACACACACACACACACACGGTATCAAGGGGTAAAGTACAGAGCGGCTCATTCACGATAGGTGGGTGGTGGTGGTGTGTGCGCATGTGTGTGTGAATATCTTAAGCTCTGTCATTAAAAAGCAAATAAATTTAGTTGATCTGGAAAGTCCCTGCAGACTACACACACACACACACACACACACACACACACACACATATGTTAACAGACACACTGATGGGAGTGGGAATTTTCCCCTTACCACAAAGTGAACTGGTGGTTGAGGTGTTTTGGGAGGCCAAGCAAGAGTGTGTTTACCTACTGTATGAGAGTTTGTACAACTGTAAAGAGGAATTTGGAGAGGAGAGCCTAAATGTGCCAGCCATGCATCATTTCATTATTAATAGCCGTGTCGGGATAAAAATGCTAACCTTGTCTGATCTAACGGACGGCTGAGTCTGCAAGCACTACACTCCTGTGTGTGTGTGTGTGTGTGTGTGTGTGTATGTATGTATGTGTGTGTATGGGGGGGTGGACACTAGTCCACAATGAGGTCTTGTTTCCCTTTGTTAGGACTGTGCAGGGCGAGCTGGTGAAGTCATTGTAACCAACACAGGTATAAATATCTGTGTGTGTGTGTGTGTGTTGGGGCGGTGTTTCCCGTGCAGAGCAGGCCAGGAAGAGAGCACCAGTGTCCTGCCGAGAGGGGCATTGTTATCTACCTCCTAACACGCAGACACACACACACACACACACACACACCTTCACACAAACACACACATACAAATGCATCACCACTCCCAGACTCAGCTGCCAGATCTGCACACCGTCTGTGTCGCCACGGCAACACATAGCACACGCCCAAACAACAACAAACACTGTGTACTGCACCGCCACAGACAAAAAAGACATCCCAACACACACACAATTACACACACGCAGTAATATAACATGTGTGTTCATGTGTGTGGCGTTTTTTGAGGCATGTTACTGTTATTCCTGCTGTGGAGCGAGAAAGCGAAAAGCCGAGCCACACAAACACTTGCACACACACAAAGGCAGGCTAATGCAGTCCTATGGAGCTGCGGAGGTGTAATCTGTCAGACAGGAAGCTAGAGGGGTCAGAGGTCACCAAGCGCTAATCGATTAACCGTCAGTTAGTACCGAGCTCGGGAGGAGAGCACAGCTGAGGCCAGCTCTTCCACCGCGTGTGTGTGTGTGTGTGTGTGTGTGTGTGTGTGTGTGTGTGTGTGTGTGTGCGTGTCTGTGTGTGTGTGTGTTTCACGCTGAAGTGTTAAGGTTTCCGAGCCTGTATGTGCCCAATAGGAACGTGTATTTGTGTATTTGTGACAGCACTGCGTGGGTGCGTGTATTTCTTGGACGTATTGATCACAGAGAATTTCAACTGAATTTTTGGTCTGACCCTCCGAGGTTAAATGCTGCTCTCTCCCTCTTCCTCCCGTTCTTTCTCTCCCTCTCTCTGTATCTTTCTCCGAGCGCAGAAAGAGAGATAGAAACACTTGAGCTCGGGTCACGCTGCGTAGGTGTTAGCCAGCTTAAGTGTCAAACCCCGCTGCTATCATCTGGGTGTTTATTTAAAATGAAAGACAGTTTCTGTAAATCTGCATTTCTTCTCTTTGACCTGTGGCTTTGGCATGAATATAACTGGTGTTCTTGGAGTATTTATAATGCACGCTTTTATGAGAAACTGCCCCGAAAGCCAAAAGGTGATGGCAACTTGGTGTTTTTGTTGCTTGTGCTGACAGACAGAAGAAGACAGAGAGATAAAGAGTTTCAATTCAAAAGCAGCATTTAAACAGTTTAGTGATGTTTACATGCACATAACAATGTGATTATGTCCAATAATCAGAGAAAGCTATTATTCTTATTAAGATTTTTAGGTTTAGATGGCTTTTATATACTGTATGTCCATTTATATTCCTGTTTTTATGCTATAGAACATAGTCAGGTTATTAGCTGAAAACACCCCATAATATCATGAGTAAACCTAAGTTTCTAGCCAGTTTTTTTTTTTGTTTGGTGTTTTTGCTAAAAAACAACAACATATTTTTTCCCTTACCTTTAAAGTTATCTAGCCATACAGATTTACAGTTTCGGTTTATTTATTTAGGTTTTGAGATGACCCACCTATCAGATTTCTGTTGCTCACAGCACTGAAATATGACATTTAAAGGAACAGTTTAACATTTTGGGAAATACACATTCATTTTTGATGGAAAGTTAAATGAGAAGATTGATACCATTTTCATATACATTAAATATTAGGCTACAGCTGGCATCCAGTTAGCTTAATTTGGCATAAAGACTGGAAACAGGATGAAACACCCACTAAATTACACGTTATATCTCATATGTTTCGTCCCTACAAAAGTCAAAGTATAAAAAGGAGAATTTGCTGTTTGATGGGGGGTTATGTGCTGGACAATTTCTTGTCTAACTATTGTTTGGAAAAAAATAAACAGCAGCATCTCTTTGTAGAGACAATGTCCAGGTGTATGATCCCTAAAAGTCACCATCAACAATGTTGTCTGGAACTTTCTCCAGAACAACAGTCACCATAAAAAATGGGGACATTTGGGTGATCTAATCCTTTAAAAATAGCACTGTATCCACAAAAATGTATTTACAAAGTATACTGAGCATCTTTGGCAAAAAAAATTTACTTCGGGATGAGTAAGTTCGGGAGAGAACATAAAAAAGTTCTCTCAGATTCTCACAGGAATCACAGGCATTTGTAGCTTAGAGAGCACTCGCAAATGACGCAACAATGGATGAAACACGTTGAAGTTTCTCATCTGCTGAACATCTTTGATATGCATCGTCAAGCATTTGGATTACGTGTTGCAAAACACAAAAGTCTGCAAATAAAGTTTAAAAAAGTTTATTTTGGTTATGTGTTAATTTCAAGTAGTATTTTTCCCTTCATGTGGCGTTTGTTTCCAGACAGAGACACACAGTTATTGTGATTGGGATGTCGTATCCTGGATTCATTAATACTTGTCTAACTATGGACCATATTCTCCATTCAGACGTGTTGTGTGAGTCTCTGTCTCCCAGGTCTGTGTCCCCGTGTCTAATTATGAGTCCCTCACAGTCAGCGGGTCTCATGGGAGGCTGGTAGGTGAGAGTGAGAGAGAGACATCAGGGGATTAGTTTTTAGAAGGCTTAGAAGGTGACCACCTCATTATAAGACTACATGTTATAATGATTTGTGGTATAGAGAGTGTGTATGGGTGTGTGTATGTGTGTGTGTCTGTGTGTGTGTGTTTTATAATGATGCTCCAAATCTCTTCCTTCGGGAGCAGCGGTGTTTGTTGTCTTTCTCCAGGGACCCGAGCTTCTGACCTTTCACCCTCCTAACTGCAAACCCAAACCCACGTACCTGAGATTGCCTTGCTTTGAGTTACCAGTGGCCTTTCCCCAACACACACACACACACACACGCGCACGCACGCACACACACACACACACACACACACACACACACACACACACAAATAAAGAAAAATTCCCTTTCATGACTTAGGAGTGATTTTGGAACAATTGCAGGTTGTAACTGCAGCTGAGAGTCAGATTTATCTCCTTCAGTTACTATATGTTCATTTTATGTATATATGTGTGTGTGTGTGTGTGCGGCGGCTGTTAAGCAGTAACAGATAGCCTGAGCGCTCTGCGTGGCGATGCTGTCATTACCGTTGTGCTTCTCCGCTGATGTGTCACGGCTGATGTCACACGCTCAATTGGCCCCGCCGACAGCCGCCATCACTCAGACTGTTTACAACACCTTTACTACAGTTATCACTCACTCGCTGTCGCTGTTGCCGCCTCTGTGACTACACACCCCGCGCTGCCGCCGAAACCATGCGCTGAGATAACACCAAAGACGTACAAGCCTTCACATACACACACTGTGGTTGCTGCTCCTGCTCTTTGTCTTGCCCATCAACACACGGAAACACTCATTTAGGCAGGAGAGAGAGTGTGTGTGTGTGTGTGTGTGTGTGTGTGTTTGGAGGAGTTAGAGGAAGAGAGGGAAGGTGAGGGAGGGGCCTAAAACAAAACATCTGTGGTTAGATTCAGTGTTGCATTGTTTTGAATTTTGTGATTACCTTATTTTGTTTGGGCTTGTTTATATAGTTAGTTGTTTGTGTGTGTTTGCATGTGTACTCAGGAGTGTGTGTATGGAAGAGCTCCCATGTTTACTGTGGGTGCACAGTTCGGAGTGTATTCAAGTACGCAACTGCATGTACCTGTATTTGTGTGTTTCAGTGTGTGTGTGAGTGTGTGTGTGTGTGTGTGAATCTAGGTTATGTTTCTTATTCCCACATGATTAACTAACTCGCGTCTCGGAGACTGTTCCCTCCACCTTGGCCCGTGCCTACTCATAAGGCCGCGTGTCAGTGGGGAGCGCTTGATTTATGCCGGCTGAATATGTAACGAGACGTTGTAAATTCACCGGCCGGGGCTACATGCATCACTATTCTGCAATGTCGTAATTTAGGTGCCACCCGCATATCTGAGATGCTAATGGGTTAAATTACTGGGTTAGTTCTGGAGATTTATACCCGGCTAACGAGAGTGGTGCAGAAAAAGGGAGAGCGATGGAGGGGAGGAATAACTAGGGGGGATGGGGGTGGAGGAGGCAGGTCGGAAGAGCAGGGGAGGGTTGAAGAAGAAGGCTTGAATAAAGAGTCGAGGGAGAAGAGAGGAGGAGCGCCATGGTGCAGAGGTGGAAAGGTGGCATGGAGAGAAAAAACCTAATTTTTTTTTTTCATTTTTAGGAGAGACATTTGTTACCTTTATCTATCCAGGAAAAGTCAACTTGATCTTTTTCCAGCTACTTGCAAACTTGTAATAGTAGGAAAAGCACAGGTGTTACTAATAACAGTAACGATGGCTCCGTTTTGTTCAAGTGTCCCAGTAAACCATGACAGTGTGACAGGACCCTGAAACTGAAGCAGCCATCATTGATTTTATTACTCACACCTGTGTTTTTCCTACTGTGACATGTTTTGGCCTTACAAAGTTGTTATGGCGAACAGTTACCTATTTATAAACCAGCCAGACACAGAGCAACATTAGCAATCATTTTGAGCCATGTTTCAGGTCACCGGATGAATGTAAGCCCAATATTCGCTCTCCTTTTAGCTCTGCTTTGGTTTCCATCAACTCCTGAGGGAAATATTTGGCTCTTTAGCTGCTAAATGCTCCACTATGTTCACCAGCTAGTCACTAAAAGTGTCTGCCTGCTGCTTGGAGCTGAGGAGGAAGCTTTTTTTTTTGTTCTGCTGGAAACGAGGGCTGAGACTGAACCAAAACAATGAAGCTGCTGGCTGTAAAAAAGCAAAACAACAAGCTTAAAGAGGCTAAAACAGGCTAAAAGGCTCCATGGAGTTGGGGGGAACGGCACTGACCACCTTCACTCCACGCACAGTAATTTGATCCATTTTTAAAAGGATGACTTGCTACTCATGCTAACCACCCAGCTCTTCTTTTATTTATCCCCAACCAAGTGTGCCCACTGTTATCAGTCACAACAACAATGGGGGGCATTTACTGATGTTAAAATGCTGCATGTTGTGAGAGTCAGCGGAGGAATGAAACTGGCATCAGACATGAGTTTGTAATGTTAGGGCAGTTCCTTTTGTCTGCTGCAGCGTGGATGGTAATTATTGACGCAAATTAGCTTATGTACTCAAACCAACACATACACTTGAACGGCAATATATATATTTTCCTTCCCTCCCCGTGTGCTCCTTCTCCACCTCTCTCTCTCTCTCTCTCTCTCTACCATCTGTCTGCACTCAGTGCCAGCCGGTAATTAGTCCTTGTAAAGTCAGTGTAGTGAGGAGTCCCTGTGTTTGGATACTGCTGTCTAGTCAAACACTGGGGAAGGGGGGCGGGCGGGTAGGGGGGTGCTAACAGCCCGTGTTTTATCTGTCAAGTTTGCTGCTGTTATGCAACACACTTCAGGGTTAAGGTTAAATCTCAGGAGATGCAGCCAGAGTGTTGTGACTTTATTTACCAGTTAAATCAGTTTGTTTGCCTCAGCGCACGGGCGGCCACACGACTGGTGAGAGAGAGGATTGTTTCATTTCATGCTAATTCTTGTCTTTGAACGTCTTGTCCATGTGGAGTATCTGTTTATTTACGCGCTGTTTGTATTCTGCTTAAATGAGTCAGTAAAAACATTATGTGGTTTTAGAGCCACTTAATACGTAAAGAAAAGCCTGACAGGACGGAGTAAACAGCTGGTCTGCTTGCAATCAGGTCCCGAGCAGGTTCACACAAGGCTAATGGGGCATTACGCACAACACACAATCACACACTGTCTGATTTTGTCTGACAGTGTGTGATCAACCTATTAAAAATATTATAAAATACATGACATGTATTTTGAAGACATTATAGTGTGTGAAGGTTTTGTTTAAATAGACTTTGCATCATTGATCCGTATTTTCTTGTAGTTTTTGGCAACATTACTTTTGGTTACGACAGCCTTTCTAATATGGCAGATCAGAGGACGGTGGGCAACCCCATTAGCATCAGACAGGGTCCACATTTTATTTGGAAATTAAAGTTATTACCAAATTCTATTTGCGACTACATGATTTTATTTTGACCTACTATAATTATGTTAATTCGTGCACACAGTTTTACAATGCAACAGCATTGTGATCACTGTCATTTTCACTCCCAAATAAGTGATTTTTGAACCCTTTTTTTTTTTTTTTAAGACTAAGATCTTGTTAACTTACTTTCTGGTTGTCTGATCATTTGTGTTGCTAACCCGACGGGACTCCAGCGTAGTTGCTGTCTACCCCTGAAACAGTCAAGTTTATGAGTAAAATGTGATAATTGATAGGAATTATGCTCAAAACGTATAAAAACTCCACAAAAAAAAAGTAATAATCCTGAAACAGACGGATGAGAAGGTAGTGATGTGGTAACTGTATGACATACTGTCCAAGTATGATTCAAACTCAGAGGCCTTTCACTTGATAGCACAGAATAAGAAAATCATTTATTAATAGGACCGTTGTTATTGGTTTATAGAAAGAGCACACACACACACACAAAGAAAAAGCCCCCTAAGCAGAGCTGCTGGGCTGAGAACAAAGAGTTTGTATTTACTGTAGGTTCAGGTGACAATACATGACAAACTGAAATAGACTGGGTGGTGGTCTGCGCTGTGTGTGTGTGTGTTTATTCTTCCATATATTTGGGCTCCAGTTTGTGTGCATTTGCGTGTATTTGTGTGTGGTAACACCCTGGGCAGCTCGCCCCGCAGATGAGATTCCCATCCGAACAGGAAGTGGATTGCTGCCACTTCCTGTGCAGAACACAGCCAGTCCATGAAAACTGTTTCATCACACACACACACACACACGCACACATCTGCGGAGGCGAAATGGTTGATGGGCTCATTCTTTCAGAGCTGATTTATATCTAACATTTGCACCTTTTATGTCTGTGTTTACTCTGTATGTGTAAATGCAACATGACATTTCCTGACTTCCAAGACACTCAGACAATAGGAGGCAAGTCCAGACTGATGTTAGTACCTTTTCTCTGTCTGGCCTTTCGCCTTTTCTCTCCCTCTCCCCTCTCTGGTATGTCTACTCTCCATCTCTTCTGCTGTTTGTGGAAAGAAATCTAACTAAAGTCTGTTGCATTTAATTTACATTTTAAAACAGCTTTATATTTCATCCGTCTGACATTAGAAGTCATAGTTTGTGAGTTGTGTCCAGTGTGAACATGCAGGGCCAGATTTGAATCGACATCTTATGTGACCGAAATAGACAAAACCACAGATATGTGAGGGTTTACTGTAGCTTAACAGATACAGTACAGTACTGACAGACAGACAGGCGGGCAGACAGGGTTTGTGAGTTGCTGTTGTTGCCTTATATAATTAGTTCAGGAAGCTTCGACAATCGTCTGTCAGTAAAGAGAGGCGGTATCAATCTCCGTCTGACAATAGCAGGAAAGACAAACACACACACAACTCTGCATTCCACCACATCCCACCACTGTGTGTGTGTGTGTGTGTGTATGTGTGAGTACAGTATCGGCTGGTGTTTACTTATGTATCTTATGTGTAGAGTTTACCCACAGTGAGGAGACTCACACTTCTGCAAAGAGGCAGAATCTTTGTGCATTTTGCCGAAGTGCTTCTCTCTTTCTGAGATCAAATGACTTTTTAATGATGCCCATAAACAAGCTCTGCCACCGCAGCAGCAAACAGTGATGGGACACAACACAGAATAAAAACAGAGACACAGAATGTACACTAGGATACAGCATCCTATAGGGAAACATAAACATGTGCAGCCCACATTCAGTACTTATGACAACATGTAAGGTTATAAAGAATCAGAACAGTAGAGTTTGTTAAGGCAAAATAATGTGATAACTGAATGTTTATGACACAAAAGCAGTTTGAAACATTGAATATATGTTGGGCCTTTTAAGAATGATAAGAAACTGTCTCCAGGTTTCTTCAGACATTATTTTAAAGTTAAAAAAAATCTGACATTTAATGCCACATAAAGAATTCTATCAGGATGCATCACCAAGTTTTGTCAAAATCAGATCACTGGTGTCCGAGATACCAAGTTAGACAGATGGACCAAGATGTGTATGTATGAGGAAGTAGATTAAACCAGTATAAAAGCACTGATATAGTATGGAAGATCTATCAGCATGGGGATCTAAAACATCCAGTAATTGATTTAATATATGTGTCACGTGTTGTAAAAGGATATCACAGAAAGACTTCAGGCCGGTGTTGTAAAAACCTGTTCACCTCAGCAGTATATTCACTTAACAGATAATAAATGTACAGAATCTGCCAAATTGTCTACTCCATCGCATCTTTTCTCTCCATCCCTCCAAGTTTCTCTCCCCCTGCGGGCCAGAGCTCCTGCATTTAGTCAGTAAACTGCAAAAGTGTTTTTTAGGAACTGTTTTACGGCGATCCCACGCTGTGTTTACGACTCCCCTCGCCCAGGAGGAGAAAGGCCGAGCCGGCCCGGCAAGGAGGCCACAAACACGATCCAGGAAGCTGCTGAACTCACACAAAACCAGCTGAACCAGACCGGGTTTCTCCTTCTTCCCTCTCACCCCTTTTACTTCCCTCCTGTAATCCTTACTCCTTCCCACTCCACCCCTTTCCTCCCACTTTTGGTGTTCCTCCTCCTAACCCTTTATCATCTGCTCATCCCAACATTTTCATCTTCAATCCTCCACTCCTCCCTCCCACCGTTCATGTTGTTTCTTACCTTCTGTGCTCACTCCCTTCCTCTCCTCTCCTTCTTCCTTCATTTGTCTCCCAGCTCTTCCTCTCCTCCTTTCTCACCCCTGGTTTGCTACTCCCCCCCTCTTCCTCCACCCCTCACCTCCTCATTTTCACTCCTTCTCCTCCAACCATTTCCATACTGTTAATCTTCCAGAAAAAGGTATACATATATGTGTGCATGCATGCGCGCTTGTCCTTGTGTATTGGCGGTTGTAGGTGTGTGAGCGTGGGTGTGTGTGTGTAAAGGTGCTCATCTCATCTTTACAGGGAGTTCAGCATCCTCAGCTTCTCCTGAACACAGAAGGACGAAGAGGGATGAGGAGGAGGAGGGAGAGGAGGAGGGAAGGCAGATAGAGGCATTTTCTTTGGTCTATCCAGACAGCTCAGAGCCCTCCTCCTCCTCCTCCTCCTCCTCCGCCCTCCATCTCTCTTTCTCACCCGCCACCTCCCGCTCCCTCACATTAATTCAGCGAGGTACTAAATATTTCTTTTAGTAGAAAAAGCGATTTCTCTCCGTGGCTCACTGGGGCTGCCGCTGCGCTCGCCAGCGCTTTCACCCTCTTCGCACACCTCACCCCTCACCCCTGCACACATGGGAAGTGCTTTTTTTATGGACTAGCCAGAATTATAAATGTTCAGCTGTGTTTATGGCTTATTAGGCAGTTGCAGGAAGGAGGGGAGCATGTGTTTTATTGGCTTAATTGGGAAAGAACAGCTTCCTTGCTGCATTAGCACTATTTTCCTCTCATCAACGGCCTTGGCTGGCGAGCCGGCGCTCTGTGCAGTCAGAGGTGCCCTCGCTGTGCCATCCTTTCTGCTGAGGATGAGGAAAGGGCTTCTGTGCACGTGTGTGTGTGTCTGTGTGTTTGTCTTTGCAATGCGAGTGTGTGTGTGCATGTGTTGCAGAAAAAGAAAGGTGTGAGTTTGAGCTGAACGTGCACAGACACATCTAAAATCTATTCTGTCATGTGAGTGTGAGCTAAATGTGTGTATGGCTGTTGTCTAAAGGCTAAGAGTGTAAGTGTGTGTGCATTTGTGTGTGTTTGCAAGCAGGCATGCGTCCTGGTACTTGACTGTGAAGCTGCTCCTTTCATTAGTCAAGAGGAGAGACGATCCTGGATACTCCTTTGAGTCTGACAACACAGAGTGATCTTGTAATGTGTTTTATCTCTTTTTCCATCCCTCCTTCCCTCCTCCCACCACTCCATCCCTCCCCAATCCCTTTAATTCTCCCCTCTCTCACCTCCCTCCCTCTCCGGCGCGTGTTGCGCTCTGTCGCTCCCCCAGCGTCTGAGGTGGAGACTAAACAGCAGAGTTATTTATTGTGATGTTTTCGTGGCTGCCTGGTTTAAATAACAGTTTGGTCTCTCTGCAATCCACCCTCTCATCTCTCTGCCTTTATTCTCTCTCTTCTTTTTTTTTCTGATGCTCTTTTTCTTGCTCTCTCGTTCTCTTTCTCCCCTCTCCACACACACACACACACACACACACACACACACACACACACACACACACACACACACACACACACACACCTCCTCCCATCATGATCTGGATAATGGTACATTGTTAACGGGCTGTCTATTGTTTGGGTTGTGTTCTTGGCTAAGTGGAGGGTGAATAGTTTTTAGATGACAAACATGTAAGCTCGCTGCCAGCCATTCTGATCTGCTGGGCTGGAGCTGGTTATACACAGAGCCGTCTGAAGCCCGCTTTCCCTCAATCAGTGGAGATTTACTGTGTACGATGGTGTCACAGCAAGACTACGTGTGTGCACATGTGTGTGTTGGTGCATTTTTGTGACACTGTTAAGCCTGCAAGTTTGAAATACAGATTGGGCCCCCGCTGATTGGCATTTAAAAGTCAGTGACAGTGTTGTTTAGATTCTCGCTTTGCAGATGAATATAAGTCTCATCACTCACATCTCCAGGGACGGACAGCAGCATTAACCCAGTGTAATACAGCTCCATAATATAAATAATAAAAAGTAGATGCAGAGATGCAAAGTATGCAAAGATTCTGTGTTGATGATTAAAGGTTATCAACGCCTGCACAACATAATGTCTCCAGGGTGCCTTGAATCTGGCGCTGTCCATAAAAATTAAATCTTTAATTTGTGCGACGATAAATTAAAAGTATATTTGCATATAATTTGAAGAATTTGACTAAATGGTAGAACATAGGACTTGTGTTTGCTCGTTTAACTGATCATAATTGAAATCATAGCCCTGTTTTTTCCGATATTATTACAAACACTACTGATAATGTGTCTTTAACAACACGGGACATTCTGAATAACTTAGATTTGGCCTTTTGTTTACATTTGGATAATGGACTGAGTCTTTATGTCGTCTTATATATGGTGGTAATGTAATACTGACAATGAGTTATTAGGCTTGAAAATGTGTGTTATGAAACTAGTTTTCAGATGATTCTATAAAAGACAGGAATTCTTGACAAAATGGTTAACTTGTAATCTAAATTCATAATGTCATACTGACAGTGTCCAGAGCAAATAGCATGTATTATTTATTACATCACACCTTATTTTTCACTGCCACGCACTAACTTGTGATGAAATAACAAACATAATTTAGACTGAAAATATGACACAATCCCAACAGTGTAAAGGACACTCTGAGGCTGCTCTTACCATTTACACATATGCACATGCACACATATAAATATATATGCACTGACCTACCGCAAACCTCCAGAAACACATCTTCCTTCTCTCTCTAGGCTTTTGAGACCTAGATCTATCATAGCTGAGTGATGCATGTTTGAATGTATGTGTCTTCACACACACACACACACACACACACACACACACACACACACACACACACACACACACACACACACACACACACACACACACACACACACACACACAGCATTTATGGCAGCAGCTCCATCGTGGACGTGATGGAGGGTGTGAAGCTGCATTTTAATGGATGATTATGTTTTATGTTTTCTCTACAATGACCTGCACTGGCAGACCAATATTGTTCCCCTCCCATCCTATCCCACCCCTCACACACACACACACACACACCCATACATACATTTCCACTACTATGACTACCCCCCTCCGTAATATCCATCCACCATATGCCCCTCACCCCAGCTACCCTCACACACAGACACACACACAGTGTTTCCATTCACCTCCCCAGCCTCCTCCCCTCTCACTCCGGGCTGTGTTGGGGTGACACCAGGTGCTCTACTCTCTCTTTGGGGCAGAGAGGAGCGTGACTTAACATCCAGCCTTTATAGTAAAGGACATTCTCCTCTCTATTACCTACTTATGGAAAGGTCAACCAGCATGAATAGAAAGGTTAGAACCACTCATAATGTAAAACTTCTCTTTTCTCCTCTCCCCTCCTCTCTACATGCCCTGTCAGCACTCTCGACTCCTTACCTTCCTTAATCTGACACGCAGAATAAGTGTGATAGAAGGACAGACCGAAAGACTGACAGGACTCTGTCAAAATCACATTCTGTCAGTGTGTAGGGGAGAGGAGGAGGAAGAGAGAGAGATACCACTCCTCTATCAGTGCTGAGTGGCAGAGCGGGACAAAGAAGAAATTATTTTGAATTCTGAGGACCATTAGCATGACTATAGATGCATTAAAATGCTAGATAGTGGGAGCAGAGAGGGGAGGAGGTTGAGGGTGAGAGGAGAGTGCATGGAAGAGGGAAAGTGGAGGGAGGAGCGTGGCGTATGAGTGACCGTATCATAGTAACTTGACTCCATCTTTGGATGCTTTCTCAGTCTATTCCACATTTATGGGAGCGTATATGGCAATGCGACTAGGCGGAAGGGGAATCATTATGAGAGGAATCTGATGAAATTGTTTCAATCGCTCAAAAGTGGGAATGACCTAGCAAGCATGGTGCGGCTGTGGAGCTGAGGAGGACTGTTTGCCTTCACCCACAACTTAATCACCCACCTGGTTAGATGTGGAGGTGGAGGACAAGGGAGAAATGAATAAATTACACAACAGCCATGCTCTTGTGGAAATGATTTCCTAACTCTCCTAACGCTCTACCAACTACCACGACCCATGAACTAACAAAGTCAAGTGCGTTTTTTATATGATGGGAGTAGTTTTATTTAATAATTTTATATAATTTTAGATATCTAATAATAATCTAATTTTCTGGATAATCTAATTTTACATTTCTTCCACCTGCTCTTGTTACTGTTGTTTTGCCTTGCTTGTCAGGTGTTTACAACTACACTTCACTGAATCTCAGACCTTTTTTTGTACTTGGGAGGACTTTGTATAAACCTTAACTTCCTTCCTCCTCTCTACATATCCATTTGGATTTATTATTGGACTATACATCTTCTACCATCATCTTTTAATTGTGCAAACAAACAAACTAAAACAGGTAGATGAAAAAGTGAAGAGGAAAAGGATAGATTCCTTTCCTTTCCTCGCAAATAGCCCAGGCATCACCAAGATTTTAAATACCAGTATAGCGCTTATAAATAGCCACCCAGGTCACCTCTCTCTCCACTAATTCTGTTAATGTTGCCTGAGAGGAAGTGTGACACCTCTGGTACCTCCATTACATCACCAATGGAGATTACATTGTACAAATTAACACCACAGGTCCCACGTGCACACACATTTACACACCACATTCAGACCAACCATAACTGAGCACTGGTCTGAACAGTGTTCAATAATCAGCAACATTTGAAGTAATCTGTGATAGTGAGTCAGACACAGTTTATGAAAACTTTGACATCTGCTGTTATGAACACCTCCTGTTTTTCCAAGTCTTTCTCTATCACACATAAATTGATGTGTTTCATGTTTTTGATAGGATCAGCAGGAATTTGTTTGCAATGAATAGAAGAAAAAATGGCCAGAGCAGTAACCACAAATGTCTCAAAAATAAAGAGGGAGGGCTGCCTACAGAAACGTCATCAACAAACATTTCAAGAAAATTTAGAAATGCATCTCTGTAATGGTAACACTGTCTTCATTAATATCTCTGGGGAGTGCAATGCAAACATGGAAATGAACAACCAGAAACCATCTATTACTAAGCATGGCATAGAATAATTTAAAAAAAATAAAAAGTAAGTAAAATGGGACTTAAAAAAGTTTCCAGATGTTTTGGCATATTGTATCTCAAAGCTGAAACTCTTTTTGGTTTCTTCTGAGGCTTAAAACCAAACCAAAGATAAGATAAGATTTGGCCACTAGGAGGCAGAAAAATTCTAAAACAAGCTGAGAAATATATATTTATCACTTTATAATGTAGTTATGGTGGACATGAATCTACAAATAATTGCCCATTACACAACTGGCAAACGCAGAAAAGCATTTGGTGTCTTTTTCTGGCTACCTGATGAATGTACATTCACTCTGCCATCAGCTCTGGTTTGGTCTCCACCAAATCCTGAACAAAAATCTGCATTTTTAGCTGCTAGCTGTATAACTTTCTTAACCAGCTCTTTGGTGCTGGGAAAAGCTTACAGTGGGTTTATCAGATCTTTTTTTTTTGTTGTTGTTGTTGAAAACAGCTGGCTGCTGCTGGAAATGGTGTTGATGATGTCGCTGACTGAACAGTAAATGTGCCGGCCGTAAAAAAACAACAGTGAGCTACAAAAGGCTAAAAGGCTTTGTACTATTTCAGAGCTGGGTGATAATTCTCTGTGGGTTTGTTGCTATGAGCAATACCTTTCACTTTACATGTAGACACTTGATTCAGTATTAATATAAAATACTGATTAATGGAGCTTTAAGGAAGATTCATAGATTAGAAATGAACGTCCACTTTCCTGCCAAGAACAGCTGGTCCTTCAGAGTTCACAAACATCTGGCTGAAGATACCATCTACTCTGCTTGTAGTAGAAAGCGGCACCTCTACTGTACTTTGGTTACATTTCTACTTTGAGTGTGTGTCCCAGTGTCTTTCTGGACCGATTCTTTCTCCCTACATCTGCTGTTAGACTCTGCTATTGTCTGTGTCTTAGCTGCAAGCTTTAATCTAATAAAGTGCGTGTGTTTGTGCACGTGCAAATCAATAGTGATATATAATTCACTGCATCCCAGCCCCACCACTCTTTATACCCACACATACCGCCTATTTAATATTGCATGAGGACACACACACACACACACATACAGATGTGGGGGCAGGGGGAAGGAGGAGGAAGGATGTGTGTGTGTGTATGTGTGTGTGTGCCCCCCTTAGGATCATAAAAGAGGGTCTTTTACGCCCCTCTAACCTCCTCTCCGTACGTGATCTGAGTGCAGTTTTACCTCTTTAAACTTCCCTCTTTCTTACACTTTCCATCACTTTTCTCTCTCTTTTCTCATTTTCCTCCTTTTTCTTTTCTAATCTTTGTTTTTTCATTCTTATCTTTCGTATCTATATTCGTCTCCCTCTCCCTCCCTCTCTCTGTATTGTTTTGAACCTCACCCTTGGGGTCCTCACATTCACTCTTTTTCTATGTGAATAAATAAGAATTCATCTCCACATTTAAATAGCTTCAGGGTTTCCGGGACACACACTCACACATGAGCATACACACACACACACACACTTCTCAGTCATGTTTATAAATCATTAGAGTTTGGGGTCACCAGGGGTCACATCTCTCTCTCTGGCCACTGTGCTCCATCCTGATTGGTTGTTGACACTGCAGGCCACTCAGCATGCCTGTTAGCTTAGCTGTGCTTTTACCCTCACCTTGCCTCCAGTGTGTGTTTGTGTATGCTGAATTATTTAACAGTTACCGCCTCTGTATGTATCTCCGTATGTGTATGTGTGCATACATGTGTGTGCAGAAAAAGCTCAAAGACTCAAATGCCCCCTGTCCTCCTCATCCTATTTGTTAGCTTTGAGTTTCATCAGATTGAAACGTATTTTATTCACATGCACGTCCACACACACACACACACACACACACACACACACACACACACACATATGTACACAAACACACACTTTCTCCCTGTCTTTCGGGCCTCTACATTCATATTTCATCGCCTTATGACTCTCTGTGAGTTGCTTCAGTGTGTTTTATTGCAACATGAAAGAGCCGCTCCATAAACATGTTAATGGCTTTGATCACATAATGAGCTGAACAAATAGGAAACAACAGGGAGATTAAACAGAGAAGGATTAAAAACAAAAAAACAAAAAAAAACTGTATGCACACTGCCTGTACAATCTTGGTTTGTCTGTGTGGGAGCTAATTAGTGGTTTACGCTCTGCCATTCTTTACACTGGGAGACTTGGAATATCAGGAAGTAGCACCGGCAATACTCAGGGAGTCAGACGTATGCTGACACTTTGACACACACACACACACACACACACACACATATCTACGGTGATATTTGTCATCATGATAAAATCCACCCATGACAGAGAAGAAAGGGGGTTAAACTGTTAATTGAGCAGATGCTCTAATTAAATTGGGTCATGTGTTTTTAAATAATTAATTGTTTTTCTTTGTTTAATTGATTGAGAAAGGAAGGAAGAAAGAAAGCACTCAAACAAAAGCAATTGCTACTGAATCTTTTCAACAACCAGTGGCTTTTCACAGCAGACATTTTGACATGTCATTGTAGGAAAAGCACAGGTGTAAATAATAAAAGCATTGAAGGCTGAATTCCATTTAGCTGCTTCAGTTTCGGGGTTCTGGTGTTGTGCATGCCGGCTCTCTGTCACACTGTCACGGCTTACTGGGACACTGGAATAGAACAGAGCCATCGTTACTGTTATTAATAACACCTTTCCTATTATGAAAAGTCATAATGTTTACTTCAAAAAAAGGCCAGTTACTGACTAGTTGTTTTGCTGTTTGATGAACTGAAGTAACTTAATGGTTCTGCTGTTCATTTACCAAACAGGACCAACAAAACTAGAGTGTATTCACCCTGATTGTTACATCCAGAAATACAGAGTCTGTTGTAGTGTATCACTGTTGGTTAGGTCCTGCAGTACTACAGTATCCTTTAAAACTCATTACTTTGAGATTTGGATAAAAATGACTTAGGCAAGGCCTATAACGGTATTATACAGAAAACATTGCAGTTCGTTTCCCGTTTCCAGCCAACAGTCACCGTTGGTTTCTTTTAATCATGACCAAAGTCCTTCCTTAACCTTAACAAAGTAGTCACTTTAACCCAAACCACAATGTTTTTCTAACCTTAACTAAGGACTTCTTCTTGATCTTCCCATAAACCTAACCATGTCGTGTTTGTGACTAAAGCGTTGTCACATCTTAAAACTGATTTTTTTTCAACACTGATTTGTAACAGACAAGAAATGTTGTTCTGCCGACAGGGGCGTCAGATCACAAAACCTTATATGTGTTGTTCTAGAGAGTAACGAACAACATATTTAGTCACTTAATTTGGAGGACTGTTGTGATACCCTGTTGTTGTTAGTGTCAACAAATTACACTCTCCATGGGGGAAATGATTCACACCAGTGGTATTGTTCTTGCTATATGTCTCAAAATTTGTGCCCAAAACAGGACATTACTACCTCTTCATGCAAACATGTTGTCATCTGTTTTAGAATACCTATGCTGGAAGTGATCAGTCATTTTTAAACTCTTCCGCCAAGAGAAACTGTGGGAATTGTAGCTCTGATTGTACTAGAGGCACTCTCTCTGTCTCTGCTGTGTGCTGTGAAACATTGTTATGAATCTAATCTAAATCTGAATACAGCATGGAAGTTGCCAATCATATTAGCACTGGTGTGAGATCATCAGAGTGACATTTAAAATTAGAATTAAATTGTAGGTGATGATGTAGCACTTTTAAATGGTGGATAATGGCGGCGTTCTTGTAAAAACAACTGTCTGTCTGTTACTTTAGATGTAAAGACAAATTAACACAAAGTGAGGAGAGGAGAGTAGAGGAGCAATAAGTGAAGGAGTGCAGATTTCTTTCTATTTTCATCATTATCCAGTCCTCTGTACTCCTCCTGAGTGGAGCTCCTTGTTTAGGAGTTCTGGCTTGTTTTGTAGTCTGAGCGTCTCGTTTCTTCTTCTTCCTTTATTTTTCTTGTGTTTTTGTCGTGTGTCTTCCTTGTACTTCTTCTTGATCCGTGAGGTGTTGTGAGTTGTTTTGTCTGGTTAATTACCTACACCCCAGTTGGGAGGTGAGTGTTTGACAGTTGTCAGTGTTGTGTGTGCGTGTGTGTGCATGTGTGTGTGTGTGTGTGTGTGTCTGTGTGTGTGTATGTGTGTGTGTGCGTGAGTGAGACAGAAAGGGAAAGCATAGGGAAGGTGGTGTAAGTCTGATTGTATTGCAAGACCTCACTTATGTGACAGCATGTAGACATGACGGCTTTGCTGTCGTTCAGGTACTAGTCAACGTTGCTGTCACTCTCTCTCTCTCTCTCTCTCTCTCTCTCACTCACACACACACACACACACACACACACACACAGTGAGGAGTCTCCCATTGTACTGCGTCTCTTGCTGTCTCTTTCTCTGGAGGTAGTATTTCTTTGATCACAGCAGCGACACTGATTAAAAGGAATGATGCCTGTCGTGAAGGCAGATGTATTCATGAGACTAAAGGGGGACAATGTGGCATCTCTCTCTCTCTCTCTCTCTCTCTCTCTCGTTTTCTTTATTTGTCTCTTTCTTTTTCTTTTTCTCTCACTTTCTCTTGTTTTAAATATTTATCTTATTGTCAAGTTAATTTGTCTAGTGTTGGTGATGCAGCCCACTGATTCAGTATTCACTGTTATGTATGTGAACATGTTGATGTGTGTGTGTGTGTGTGTGTGTGTGTGTTCCTGCATGCTAAGCGGTGTGCCAGATCAGGTAGTTTTGAACAGGACAGCAGAACCTGTCTCCTTCTTCCTCTTCATCTCTCTTTAACAAGTTCATTTATTCATGAGTGTGAACACACACACACACACACACACACACACACACACACACACACACACCTTGGTTGGGTGGCAGGAGGATAGACTGTTGGCAGATGAAAGAGAGAGTTCCTGAGCTGTTGTTAAATAGTCTGTCAGCATGACACACACACACACACACACACTACCACATACACTTGAATTGAAAGTTAGTGGAAAAAATGAGCCGCTTTGTTTTCAGATTTATAGATTTTAATTATTAAAAATTTAAAAGGGAGAAAATAATAAGCATTAATTATTCATAAACAGCATGTTAATTGGTTCTTGAATATTCAAAACAAAACAAGGCCATGAATATTCAGATGTATAAAGAGAGGATTAGAGAGCGCAAATGAAGAAGAACATGCTCTTCTAATGAGAGGAAAGGAAAGGAAAAGGAGAGTGGAAAGGAAAGGAAACAAGAAAGGAAGGGAAAGGAAGATAGAAATGTAATAATATGTGTTTGATAGGAATGACTGAGAGAAGAAGAGCATACTGTAGAGGAGGAGGAGGCAAAAGAGGAGAAGAGGATGGGGTGTGGACAGGAGGGGAGAGAATATCAGTAAAAATGAATAAGGAGGGGAGGAGGTACTGTGGGGGGGGAGAAAATGAGATGAGGGAAAAGCGACGATGAGGAGAGAAAAGCAAAAGGAAAACAGCAGAGAGAGTCAGGGGGGTCTTTTGTGTTTTCACCATGATGGATGACAGTGTTGACTAAACGAGCTAAATTAGAAGCTTTTTCCTGCAACTCTGTTGAAATATTATTAACACGCAGCAACTTTAGTGAAACATATGATTCAGCTGCACATAATGACCTTGGCTATTGATTTGGGAATAGAGGGAGCGGCGGTGTTTTTGTACTGGGAGAGTGTGTGTGTGTGTGTGTGTGTGTGGGGGGGGGGGGGTATCACATTCTCTGTTGCAATGCAGGTCTCAGTTATATTCTGTCATTAAAACATTAACTCCTGAAATGCCTTAATATACACCCTCTCCAACACACACATAAACACACACACACACACACACACACACACACACACACACACACACACACACACACACACACACACACACACAAATTTAATAGCTTTAATTAGCCGGGCATGCATCCGGTCTTGTAATTAGCTAATAACAGCAACATGGTTGTGGTTAATTAGTGGTAGGAGGTGCTTGTGAATTAGAAAGGCAATGACACCATTACTGGACCTGCTGCAGAAATAAAAAAAAACACTGCTAGCTGAAAATACATGAGCAAAATGATGTTTTTTTTAAAATCAGAAAGTAGGTTTATCAGCAGTTTTGTATAATGTTTGAAGTCTGTTTTGTTAATTGAACATTTATTGTAAGTAATATTGTGGATTTTGTTGAGTTATGTCCACTATCTAATCATCTGTACCCTCTTTCTTCTCTTTTTCATGCTTCCTCCTGCTCTCACGACGCTGCTGCGATGTCTACAAAGGTAAGAGAAGCGTGTTGTTTGGTTTGCGTTTTACATCTTTAAAGGAACATTACATCATTTTAGCTTAATCTCTCATTGCGCATGAAAAGGAGCAGATTATCTGAAGAGCTTGTCATCTTTCTTCTGTTCTCTTCATCCTCCTCTCTCAACCCTCCTCATCCTCCACTTAATTGGTGCCCCATCAACCCGTTAATCAAATTACTTCTGAACCAAAATTGACAGTTTTCATTAATTATAAAGGATTATTCTAATTGCAATTCAAATTTATTCATTTACAACAGACGGCGCTCAGTAATATTTCAGTGAATTAGCATATTAAATGGAGTGGTTCCTACATTAGTTATGGTAATGTATGCATATTTCCTTATTTGGACCGGGTGAGCCATATGCATGCCACACGGACAGTTTATGTGTGTGTTTGTGTGTGCGTGCACGCACAGGTGAGGAACCTCAACAGCGGTTAATTTGTTTGACAAACGTAGCGGGAGTTAAATCCTCCAACCTGCCCCGTACATCTCCCTCACCTTCTCTCTTTTCTCTTTTTTCCTCTCCCTGTTTCTTCCTGCCCTCTGTCTCTTCTTTTTTCCTTCACGCTCACTGCTTACCTCTTTCCCGTTAAGGTCACACATTAACCTTTAGGTAGCTATCCTCCAGAAACCTTTAAGAGTAAGACCTCTCAAACAGCTCGATGTATCTTTTTTTTCTTTCATTAGTTTTCAGGTATGAGTTTTTGTGAAAAATAGCAAAAATCCTTTATATTATCAATCATCACTTCCCTGTTTCAATATAAGATCTACGGTTGAGTAGAGTCTTAGATGTCCACTATACAAATCTGTTTTGTTCTCTGCATCTCTGTCTAAAGAGACTCAAAGATACCAGATGCAAAGAAAGGAAAGCTGAAACGATTTGTAGCAGTTAATGTCAAAGGGGCAGCCTGAGTGCATCAGACCAGAGCAGAAGGAATAGCAAGTTTTTCTAAATATTTCATTCCGCCAAGATGTTGTGACTGAATAAGATATCACCCCTTTAAATAGACAAGATATCAGAAGAGTACAAACATAGTCCCCTTAGCTTAATGCACACACGCACGCAAATGGATGCAGCACATAAATACACTGAAACACAGGATGCTATGTCTTAAATCTACAATACATCTTATTCAGCATGTTTTGTTTGTATATCATTTTCTTTTCTGTAGTAAGGAAACAATTTCCTCTCTGATATAATTTAATCACGTTTCAAATGAATACACACACCCATGCACACAAGTGTAAATACACGCACACACTTGTACAGTACACACCAACAAGTCCTCATACCTCAATGACACAATAGTTCATTTTGTCAATTGCATATCAAAACGACCCACATGACCTTCACAAAAGTGTTTTCTGATCTCTAAGGTTTGGTTTGGTTTGGTTTAAGCAACTACAAATTCTTAGATAAGCAGAGGATTGTGGTCATGGTTAAAAGAAAGCAGGTTTTGCGGCGCTGTGACAACTTCACAATACTTTGGCCTTTGCTTCTGAGAGACAACAGTTATCATTTGCATGACCGCAGGAAGTCGTTGTCAGAAAAATATAGACAGAGAAAACACACACAAACATATGTATGGTGTTTAGTTGAAGGAGGGGAAACCGAGAAAGAAAGAGTCAGATATGGAAAGAGAGGAGCAAGAAAATCCAACCTGGAGCGACACACACACATCACATCTCCCAGAGGAGAAGAGCCTTGTACATGCTTTTCTCAATCAGCATCATTACAACTGAGAAGTTCCCTTTGCAGTCAGTGTGTGTGTGTGTGTGTGTGTGTGTGTGTGTTTGAGTGAGTGACTGATGGAGAGAGGAGGAGACAGGAGGAGAGAGGAGGAAAGAGGTTCCTGTCAATATCACTCCCTTCATCCCTCCCTTCCTCCCCCCCATGAATTATTTCTAAGACCTATGACAAAGGAAAACACACACACACACGGTTGTGTTTCCATCACTTCAGAGGACATTACATTGACTTACATTCATTTCCTGAAGACTTACCCTAACCCTAAAGTTTTATGATTTACGTTAAGGGGACTTCTGTTTTGTCCCCATAAGGAAGGCGAGTCCCCACAATGGGACTGTGTAAACAGATTTATGTCCTCACAACATGAGTAATACATATCTACACACACACACACACACACACAGAGAGAGAGAGAGAGAGAGAGAGAGAGAGAGAGAGAGAAAGCCCTACTAGTTTAGTTCATCTGTCTGCAGCGCTGCAGGTCACTGGTACTGTTGCCTTGTTACCAAGACTGTGTGAGCGTGTGTCCGTACAGTATTTGTGAGGATAGTTGGGGCAAAGGGAGTGTGTGTGTGTGTGTGTGTGTGTGTGTGTGTGTGTGTGTGTGTGTGTGTGTGTGTGTGTGTTCGTTCAGTAGTGGTGATAAACTATATGTGTGTGTGTCTGTGTGAGAGCAACAGAGAGAAGTAAAAAGGAGAGAGAGCCTGAGCTTTAAATCGATTTGAGGTAAGCTGTGTGTGTGTCCGTGTGTGTGTGTGTGTGTGTGTGTGTGTGTGCATACATGTTTGGCCCACAGCTAGCGATCCTTTAGCTGCCCACCCTTGACTCTCTTCCTCCCCCCTCCTTGCCTCACCCCCCCCTCTCCTCTGTCCCTCCTTCCACCTCTTCTCTCCTCCTCCCAAATCAATCTCTCTCATCTATAATTCAACAGTTTGCCTTCAGCCTTTAAAATATACACCACAGTAACCTCCTCCCTCCCTTGAAGTCTGTCTAGCCCCTCATCTTTGCCCTCATCTCCTCACTGTTCTCCCCCATTTCTCTCCCTGCGGTGAGTAAGACCTCTGACAATATTTGTCTTGAAAGTAATCATGTTGTAATTTAATCTTGTCATGGCCTCAAACTGGCATCACAGTGCCACAGTCCTGGTTAATATCTTATTAAGGGTCATTACGTCTGCTGTGACTCCTGTTCGGCAGCATCACTGTTGTTCAAGTATTTAGCAAAGTTCGTAACAATAAAGGCCAAAAATCCCTTCATCTGCATACAAGTAACCCTGACAGTGAGTCTATGGGTTTATTTTAGAAGAATGTTGTTTGTGTTGTGTGTGACATTTTGCAGATTTTCCAGACAGCACAAATAGTTTGTTTGTTTGTGGCATACCGTAGTTCAATATAGTTACACACACATGCATGTGAAGTCTCTGGTTGAAAATAATTAATTAGCTCGCATTAGGTATTTGACAATTAAACACAGTCAACACTAGAAAATGTACAAATACATTTGTAAACACTAAAAACACACACAAGACAAAGACTTAATACTGACTTAAGACTTAACACAGTCTGATTTTAAAGGATAATTCCTGTTTATTACAATTTGGGTCCTATTTTCATACATTCCTATCAGTGATAATGAGATTGTACTCACCAAGTTAATTGCAGAGATGTGAGATCGCAGCAACATCCCCAAAACAAACTGGAAGAGAAAATTAAAGCCCTAAAATTATATACAAAGTCAGTTGTAATTATCCATCACAGTTTACAGACTGAATTCTTGGTTCAACTTTGACCAAGGGAGCAATATGAGTCTGTGGAATTTACCTCAAAATTAAGTGGTTTTGATAATCGAGCAAATCTCTTGGCTTGTTTACAACCTGTCTGACCGCCTGATCGTTCGTGTTTCTTTCTTCCATTGGCCAAAACTACAAAAATAAAGCCCCAGTTGTAATAAATCCTAATTATTCTTTGCAGTGAACGGGCTGTTTTCTTTCTTTTCATTATGTAACTGTGGGAGCAAAACTAGCCTGTGCATGGAGTTACTCAACAAAACAGCTTCTCTTCAATTTTTGATTCCTGTACATGCGCATGTTGGCATTCAATACACAAACGAATGATCATATTATCTCATCAAGACATAACTTTGTCTGTAAATGTACTGATAATCCTTCATCCTATACAGTTGCTGCTTGTAGCCCATAGATAATGACTGTGTGTCGCTCTGAGCGACACTGCGCCACCTTGTCACAAACTGATGACATCAGTGTCACCGTGACATGTAACCATGATGTAATGACACTTGTACAGGTCCATACCAGTGCTGAACAACTAGATTGTACAGGTTATTAATACTCACTTTATCTCAGCCCTGGCAGACAGAACAAGCCCCCTCATAGACATCATACAGGCTGGCTATCACCACCCTGGCCTGCTCTGTCATTTAAATATGCAGAGATGACAACAATGACAGCATTAATAGTAATGATAGCAATATGAAGCTAAGCCCTCATCATCATCATCATTAGCATATCTCCAGGGAGATAAGCCGTGATTGACAGCTAGCTGGGTGTTTTTTGGGCTGCAGCTCAGCTATCAATTACCTCTGTGCATATCAACCATCATTATGTAAAGTAACTCCGCTTCGCTCGGCTCTGCTCAATTCTCTTAAGTCTTGTTCCCTCGCATAACTCTCTTTCCCTCTCCCGTGCATTTCCTCCCACCCTCCCTCCCTCCTCCGCTGCCTTTTTTCTTTCTTTTGCACTCCATTTCGCTCCCGACCACTCGCCCCCCTTTACTCGCACTTTCTCCTATCTATCTGTCTAGGTTTCTTATTCTCTCCACTCTCTCTTCCCCGCTCTCATGCTCCTGTTACTTGCAGCATTGCTCATTCATGGCTTTGAATGAGTGCATGTGGACGTCTTCCCAGGTCCTTGTTTTTTTTTTAAAATGACAGCATGTTTTCAGCCACCAAAGTTACTTTATACACTAAAAGTTCTGGTGAGTCTGAAGCATAGAAAGAAAACAGATACACAGGACTGAGCATTGTCAGGACTCTCAGTGTAGGTTTTGCTGTCCCTGGATCATACTATAATGGGTGTGAGGTTCATCATACTGTGTGTTTATACAGCTGAAATGGTTGGTAGCAAGTCATTTTTCAAGCAAATATTCCAAACATTTGCTATTTCCTGCTTCTCAAAGGTGAGGATTTGCTGCTTTTCTCTGTTTTATATCTTTAAAAATCGAATATCTTCCCATTTTGGACTGTTGTTCAGACAAAACAAGCCATTTGAAGATGGGAAAATGTGTGGTTACTCTTTTCTGACATTTAATTAACCAAACCATTAATTAATGAATCGAGAAAATAATCAGCAGATAAATCAATAATGAAAATAATCATTTGTTGCAGTCCTATGTGCTTGAAAGACAATTAATTAAACCACACATCATATAATCTGATGTAAGGCATGTTTGGAGCAGTTATACAGATTATCAGCTTTCAGTTTGGCTGTGGCAGTATAGTTTCCAGGTTATGCAAGACTTGGTGAAACTCACATATTATTAAAGTGGATTTCCAGTTATCTTTCCAAGTAAAATGAATTCATCTTCCTCCTCATCTCCTTGCTTCTTTCTGTCATTTTCATCTCCCTGATCCTTTTAAAAACACCATATCAGTTTCTAAACATGGAAAACACTTACCACACCTCAAGGCCTGTAACTCTTAATTTGGTCACACAAACCACAACAAACTACTTGTTGTAATCATTCAAACAGATTTAAAGTGTGGACTTTTGATTATAGGGACTGTCCCTGCACGGTGGTTCCAGCCCCGTATCAGCATGCATTATCTCTGCTGAAGTGCTCTTGAACAAGACACTAAGGGCAAAGAAAAAACAAGCATTTCCGCCACAGGAAGCAATAGATTATCACATTATTATTGAGATAAAAGCCGAATAGAGGGCGTGATAGTATTTCCTATCCTTGTTTTTCCTACTGCAAGACTACTCCGATAGCGGGCACAGGGCCCAGAAATGCTATCTGATGTCATCACATTAAACAATAACAAGCACTCAGTGTAAACAGGAAACAGGAAGTTGATCTCTGACAGATCAACAGACTGAGAGGGAAACTCACACTGCACATATTAGCTAGATTAGCCGTTTGAAATGACAGATTAGAAGGCGAAGCATGTTTAACTGAAAGGGCGGTCAGTAACTCTATGATTATAGTGATGGTGATATGTAGCTCTTATCCAGAGTGACTTACAGCAACCAGGCTTCGTCTACATGCAGAATGGTGTTATTTTGTGAAGCGTGCAAACCACTGACTGATCAGTCACTGGCAGTTACGATAGGTACACAGGCATTAGCAAGTTGTTTCTCACACATGCACATAGAGAAAAACAGCGAAAATCATCATCGTGTCAGAAAGCTCTGCCAAGGAACTTGGCAGGCAGGTGAAATAAGACATCTAAAGAAAGCAGGGAGACAGAGAAGAGACAGAGGAGGCAGGAGCAGCAAAAGCACTGATCTGTTGTTCAGTTTGTCTGCACTAACTGACTGCAATTTCTCCACCTGTCAGCAACAACTCACCAGAATGCTGTGTGTGTTTGTGTGTGTTTTTTCTCTTCCAAGGCAGCATCGTTATTCTTGGCTCAGTCGAATAGCGAGTCTTTAGGGAGTAAAACGGACACAGACATTCAGTCTTAGACACTCACACTCACACACCCACAAAGCTGGAATTCCCCCGGATGTCACCCTTGCCCTGTTGGCATTGTAACTGTTTAAATGACAGGAGAGTGGTCGAAACAAACTCCCACAATCCTCTTTCCTCGTTCTCTCCATTTGTTTCCCCTTCACACACTCTCTGTGTCCCCCTCCTCTTCTCCACTGTGTTTCTCTCTCTCTCCGTCCCCTCTCTCTGTCACTTCCTGTCTGACTCTTCAGGTCTGTGTTAGCCCTATATATTAAATATTAATGTCAGTTGTGCTCTGAGCCATAATTGCCATCTCAGCCTCTGAATAATGGATGTAACTGTGCTGTTCACTGCTACACAATGGCTAACAGGCAAAAAAAACAGCATCCAACTGTGGTTTGCTGCATTACTATGGCTAACAGCCTAAATAACACTAGCATCCTAGCGTGGTTGATTACATTATCATGGCTAACAGTAACAATAGTAACTATAAAACTAAAAAAAACAGTAGCATTCAACTGTTGATGACAACATTATGGGTTAAGTTTTGGCTCAAAAGCTCTAGCATGACGCTATAGTCCACTTCATCACCATTTTTTTTACAGGCTGAAATAAACTAGTATTAGAAGGAAACTACTAGTTAGCAGCTAAAGAGCCAGGTATTTTTCTCATGAGTTAAACCTGAGATAGACAGAAGAATACTGATAGAGAGTGAATATTGGACTAAGATTCATCAGGTGGCCAGAAAAACGACCCCAAATCAGTGCTAATGTTGCTCTGTGTCTGATGGATGTGTAAGTAGGCAGTGTTTGCTTACACGTTAGCCATGTCACCTTTACAAGGTGATAATACAGTACGCCATAGCTGTTGGTTTGTCTCGTGTGGGATTCTTCTTCCCCTCAAATGGTCCAGAAAAATCTTCCTTTTTCACAGCAGACATTTTGACTTGTCATAGTAGGTAAAGCATTAATAACACTAATGAGGACTGCAGTAACCTTTTCTTCCTGACCCTTGCTCAAAACATGCCCTCAACATACAGTAACTAAATACGTGTCAGAGTCTGTAAGTTACAGTTCTAAATAAGCCATCATATTTCATTGACCATGATGCAAACCTTTTACAGTTTTCAAAGGGTGTCAATTAAATCATCATTTAAAAAAAACATATACTGTACCATGACTAGCAGCTTAAATAAAGTTGATTTGTACCTTATAACAATGAAAAGACTGCTGCTGAGCCAACATCTCTAATGTTTTCTTGTGTTAGTCAGTGTGCAAAAAAGAAACATATGAGAGACTATTTGGTCAGGAGACTAAAAAGCCTTCCAATCCCAATCTAGTGAGGGTTTCTTTCCAGATTTCCTAGAAGGGAATATAGATCCGAGTACACAGACCTGCAATTAACATGTGCCTTTTTTAAAAACCGTTACCACCGTCTTTCCCTGACCTAACAAAGTCTTTTTCTTGCTTCGCCCTCGCCATACCTTAGTTCAGCCATAGACTCCCATAACCACAACCTTTCCCTAAACATAACCATATGATAGTTGCCATGTGCAGATATTGTAGAAAGTGAGAATTTAAAAAAATGTTGGCATTGGACATTAAAAACATAACTGAATGTAATCCAAAGTTTAGCAAAATCATCCAATACTTTTGTCACCATATAAACTGAGAAGCATGGGGCTTCTGGTGGACTAGCAGTTAAGATGCATATAAGTGCCGTTGTTGCATGTCATACCCTTTTCTCTTTCTCTCAAAATGTTTCATGTCTGTATTTATACTGTCGCTATGTAATAAAGGCAAAATGCCAAAAATAATAGGGTGTAAAAGGCTAATCTTGTACTTTAGTCTTTGTTCTTTCTTCCTGCTTTGTTTCTTTCCATCTTCATTTTTTACTCTCCGCTTACTACCATTCTTCTTCCCTGTCCAGATGGTGTGTGTGTGTGTGTGAGTCTCTTTGTGTGGTTGCAGCATGCAGGACTGGTGCCGGGTCAGCTCTCTGAGTGTGGTACTCACAGCATAGCAAAGGTCAACAGCGCTGTTATCACTTGAACATGATCGGGCCTCGGAGAGAGGGAGTGAGACAGAGGAGAGAGGGGGCGAGTGCTCCCCTCCCCCACAGTCATTCAGACTTTTATAATTGCCCGGTTTAATTGGAGGCCTCTTAACAACCAGTGACTGGACCAGCCAATCAATTCACACAAGGTGTCTCTGGGTGTGTGTGTGTGTGTATGTGTGTGTGTGTGTGTGTGTGTAGCTGCGGGGCCTTTTTGTAGCAGAGTTGATTAGGCCAGATGGGGTTAAGTGAAGGGGGAAGATAAACGCACACATACTGCATTAAAATGTAGAATACGTTCTGCTGGAAATCAATGAGAGAAAACGCTCTCACAGGAAATAGATCGAGCAGTGGATGGAAACGTGAAAAACTAACGAGCGATATCACCAGATCACCAACGAGATAAGCCAATGATAGACTGAAATTATTTGGCTTGTGAATACACTGAGAGGGGGGAATTGATATTGTTAAATGGATGGGTAAGATGAAATTGTGGTGATGATTTAGGTGATTTTTTTAAGTCACCCCTATCTTTCTCAGTGGTGCAGCATTGAAGACGAGAGCCTTTCTCATTCACCTCTAGATGCAATAGGGTTACTGTGACTACAGAGCAGAGGTGGGAAGTAAAGAAGTGCATTTACTCAAAGCCTCGCACTTAAAGGAGCCGTGTGGAGTTGTTGACCACTAGTAACGCCCTACAGGAATGTTGTGTTGAGCAGGTCCCTCTGTTGTTTGTATCTTGTGTTGTCACAAGTACAAGTTGGTCACAGTAGTGAGCTGCAAAAGGCAGAAGAAGCATGATGAAGTCAGTATCGACACCCATCGATTTGTATCGGATCTGTGTTTTCATTTTGTGCTTCTTTATATTTCTATTCCAGTTCATTTCAGAAGCAAATTTACATTTTATTTACTGAGTCTGACTTGTAGCACCACCTGAACCAGCTGAAACAATAAAATACTGTTTTTCAGATTGAGACATTTTGTGTGTATAGTGTATATATTTTTTAGTCAAGCTCGAGGACTTTTTACTTGTAGTGGAGTATTTCTAAAAGATCTGAGCACTTCTTCCACCGCTGCTTTAGTCTTTTCATATTTCAGGCAGATGAGCAGGGGAGTGTGTGAGCCTCCCGACCGCCTCCTTTACACAGAGATGTACAGTGGAGGGTCAGCTGAGGTGTTCGTGTTAACGCTATGCTAGTGTTGTGAGAAGGACTAGACAGTGGGGGGTCAGCAGGGGTCACCGTGGCTGTCCTCCGCTGTGATAGGCTGTCACCCGGGGGTGAGGGGTCAAGATAATTAGGCATGCAGAATCCCAGCGCCGGTGTTCTAACGAAGCCTGAGCTCGTTAACGCAGAGTTTTACACTCAGACCTGCCACTGGGCTGTGCTGCACCGTCACACACGCACATACACTCACATGCAGAGTACATGTTTGCGCGCACACACACACATGCACACGCACACAAGCGCACACCTCTGCTTTGTTCTGGTGGTCCAGTACAAGGGCTGTCATCTCTTGAACAGCAGAGCACCAGGCTCTGCCACGAGGGAATGGAGGTGATGGCGACTTGTGAAAAGTTCACATTATTTAAGTATGCAGTTTAACTGTATTAAGATAAATACAGAGGGTGGACACAAAGTGATGAAACCAAATAGCTCTGCAATTTGTGTGGGACTAATAAGAGATGCTGATTTTACTTGATGATTTTTTCAAATTTATACATGCGTGTTGCTTTCCAGAATGCCTTGTACATTCAGATATGTTTGTGTCTGTCTAATTTTATTCAATAGTTGGAAACTCAAGCAATTATAAAAAGACAAAACAGTGTCCTGAAAGAACACATAATCCAACTAAAAGAGGGAGAAAGACCTGGAAGAGGTTTAAATGCGATGTAAGAGGAAATACAGCCTTGCATGTAAGGTTGTGCCAGGGTGTTGCTTTTATCAAGCTGTAACACACACAGATGTAACAAACACAAATGTACATGCAAACATGAACCTGTGTATGTCTGTGTTATTGTGTGAGTGTGCCTTGTTGCTTCTGCCAGGCTGGCCAGCTGGCTCACACCAAAACACAACCTGGATGTGTTTGTTAGCTGTTGATGGCCATCTGTGTGTTTGATTTATTCTGTTATATAGATTCGTGACATATGGTCCCGTTTCAAACACCCAATGTCAACATAGTTTCCCTTTTTTAATTTGACACTGGGGTTAGCATGAGGAAAACCCCTCTACAAGAAAAATTTTAAAATCTGTTTTCTAAACACAGTTGCAGTAGGCCTTCACATGTTGCTAACTCAAGAAATCATTGAGGATGAAGGTCAAGTTGAACAAAGACCTAAGGAAAGACTTGTTGACTATAAAACTGAAGGTCAAACTTAAGATTTCCCAAAAAAAAAAAAAAAAACTTCAACTGGCTCACAGTCACATATTTTCACCGGTTTTGCTGGAGTGTGCTGCTTTATTTGCCATCTTGTATGTTCATCCAATGCCTTTATGTGGCATTTCAAAGCTGTCTCAGTTGGTGTGGATTTAAGAACAAAAAAACAGGTTCTACACATCCACAAGGAAATTCCACAAGGAAATTTATTTTGACTTTCCAACAGTATGAAATATTAATTTCTCTATCTGTATTTGGGGTTCTGTCTGTACTGTATGTTGGAAACTGGGCTTGAATTCACATATCCTGAAGGAAAGCGGTGGGGGAGTCCTCACTCTGGTCTAATGTCTAACTGTTAACCTCAAATATTGTCTGTCCTCTCTGTCTCTACAGATTCTTCCTCAAGTTTTTCCTCAAGTGCAACCAGAACTGCCTAAAAAATGCAGGAAACCCACGAGACATGAGGAGGTTCCAGGTAGAAACCACCACACTTTTTTTTTACTCTCGTCATTTCATTCTTCCTTTTTCCGTGTGTGTTTGCATGTCCTCCTCTCCCCCCAATTCTCTAGCTGTCTCTCCCTCTCTCTCCTCTCCCTGTGTCTTCTGTGGACATAACTCATAATAATACACATAACTTCATCGTCATACATAAACACAGGAATGTGTGTGTTTCTGTGTAAGTAAATAAGCTATCAGCGCCTTTACAGGAAACATGAGGTCCTGACCCTGACTAGTCAGAACATAAATATACACGACACAATGCAGGGAGACAGAGAGGAGGGCATTAGAGAGACAGAAAGAAAGAGAGAAAGGAAGGAAGAAGAAAGACAGACAAGCTAGAAAGACAGAAAGAGAGAAAGAAAGATGGGATGTTGCGGGGTTATGAATAAGATTTAAGGCAGTGCAGTCTTTATTATTTCCTTATCTTCACGGCCACAACACAATCAGGAAGACACTACTTGAGTCTGAGTGGAGATACTGGACGCCCAGGAGATACTGACAGATTTATTACCATGGCACGTGTGTGTGTGTGTGTGTGTGAGAGTGTGTGATATGTATATGTGTGTATTTCTGCTTGTGTGCGCTCATGTGCATGTTTGTTGCGTCTGTGCGGTGTGTGTGTGTGTGTGTGTGTGTGTGTGTGTGTGTGTGTGTGTGTGAGATAGGACAGAGAGAGAGAGCCATACGGTAGGAAGTGTGTGACAGTATCTGTGCCTCTAATTGTGCAGCGCTATTGTAGTGGAACCAGAGAAGACAGCTCTGTTTCCCTGGGAGATAATTAAGGGCCGGACCCATCAGGAACTATTGAACAGAGGAGGATAGACACCACACACACACGCGCGCGCACACACACACACACACAGACAGTGACTTAGTGTGATGGTAATAGCAGTGATAACGGGTTACATTTAAAGAGCTTTTCACAGTTTCACGCTTTAACTCCTCCTTGCAATGATCTCTAGACCCCCAACTTTGTAATTCCTCATTTTTTCTTTTCTTTTTTTCTTTCCCTTTGCTCCTCTCCCCCTTTTCCTCCCCTTCATCCTCCTGTCTCACCCAACTCTCTCCTCTTTTATCTTATCACTTTCTTGTCCCTCCCCCTCACTCACTCTGCCCCCCCCTCAACCCAACCCATCCCGTCCCATCCCCTGCCTCTCTCCAGGTGGTGGTATCGACTACGGTGAGCGTGGAGGGACACGTCCTGTCAGTCTCTGACAACATGTTCGTACACAACAACTCCAAACATGGCCGACGGGCCCGCAGGCTCGACCCCGTGGAGGGAACGCCGTCTTACCTAGAACACGGTAACACAAGAGTGTGTGTGTGTGTCTGTCTGTCTGTGCGTGAATGTGTGTGAGCGTATGCAGCATGGCCACCAGATGGTTGATGGTTTAATCCTATCAGGTGATTCCTGCCCCTCCATCTGGCTAATCCAACCCACTACACACACACACACACACACGCACACATGCACACACAAAATGCATGGTGTGATGCTCTATGTGTGTGTGTGTGTGTATTTGTGTATTTCTTGGTCTAATATCATTATGCTTCTTTTTCAGACTAAGAGATGTTGTAATTCAGATGAATACTGATATTCACACACACACTTTGAGGAGAGTTGGCTTTTGACAGATGAGCTCTTGTTGTTGTGATATGGGATTGGATGTGAGCTTATACTGGAGTGACATAAAGCTGAGTGGTATCCATTCTGTTTGAAGTATTATGATGCATACTGAACCTTCTGTGTGTGTTTTTATCCATGTCATATCATTAGTTTCAATAATGAACCGCCGTAATCTCGTATCAGTCGGGCTTTGGGATAAACAAACAGTAAATAAACAGTACAGGTTCTGTCACAGATTGTGGTGAAGTATCACATTGTATTTGAAATTAATAAAAGACAATTTTTCTCATCTTCACAGAATAATAAAATAAATACTTTGAAGGAAGTCTGTTTTAACAGCAATAAATTAAATGAATCTTTTTTCTTTAGTGGTTCATCTGTGTCTCAGAAGGCCTGCGAAGATTTCTTTTTTTTCCTTTTTTTTTTCCAGCATGTTTGTTCTTGACATTTGGGAACAGTTTTGTACGTTAAACAGAGCTAAGGTTAACTTACAAGGTTTTTAGAGCTTTCATCTGCATCTCATGGTCCATGGAAACAGAGTTACAGTGGAGCTGATGTTTTAATTTTGGTCAGATTTGGTTCAATTTGGTTATTCTGGTTATATGTTCTTTCCTGGATGTCAGTATGTCCAAAAAGTCCTAAAAAAATGAATGAAAGATGGTTTGACGTTGAAAAGAAATGAAGCCTAAAACTTAAATGTAAAACATCAGCACTTATTTGCGTTGTTTATTCTCTCATTGCGCTCAGTTGAACAATCTCCAAGGAGAAACCTCACGACTCAAGGACCAAGTGAAAAGGACTCAGCCTTTGAGTCGGCTGTGTGTTCAGTGTATACTGTAAGTGTGGTGTGCTGATCTGGAGCACAGCCAAAAGCAGAGGGGTGTAGCATGAAGAAATATGAGGTGCAGATGCAACAGGGATGAAAAGGCTTGAAGCCAGATTTCCCTCCCTGTTTAGAAACTGATTTGTCTTTAAAGGAAACAAATGTTTTCCTACAACTGTGACGTGTCGAGTAAAAAAGGAGTGAATGTTGATACTGTAGGTTTTATTCCACAGCTATTTTGTTCAGGTCTCAAATGCCAATAAACTTTTAATATTTGTTTTACTCATTTTTTCCCCTTTCTCTCTCTCGGCTACTATACTCCTCCTCTCCTCCCTCCAGGGTCAACTCCCTGCATTAAAGCCATCAGCCCCAGCGAGGGGTGGACTACAGGGGGCGCTACAGTCATCATCATAGGGGACAACTTCTTCGATGGTCTCCAAGTCATATTCGGTACCATGCTGGTTTGGAGCGAGGTCAGTTTGCCAACAATCATCATCCTGTCTCGATGTTGTTCCAACCCCTCAACGGTGTGTTTTTGCCCTCGGACCGTTGGACGTAATTCAATATGAAAACATACTTTTCCTCATGGTCGGGCTCTTAACTGTGTGTGATCATGTGAATGTTTGCATGTGTGTGTGTGTTAATGTTTGTCTAAATGAGGTTTGCCTCTCTAATGAGTCCCCACCAACAAGCGACCGCCGCCCCTCTCCACCTTCCTCACCCACACTCCCTCTGTCTCTCTCTCTCTCTCTCTTTCTCTGGAATACTGATCAAATCAGCAGATTTTGATAGCCATCGGCTTAATGCTCACAAACACACACACACACAGAGCTCACTATCGAGCACAACTCCTCTACAGAATGTTTATTTGTCTTCTGACTCCACTCACCGTGTGCACCGAGCGACCGTGGCTCCCTTCCAACAACAACACCGAGTGTGTGTGTGTGTGTGTGTGTGTGTGTGTGTGTGTGTAAGAGCTGAGGGGTTTGTTTACAGTGTTGAGAGCCACACTTACACACACTAACATGTGTACAGAGTCTCAGTTCAGTTCAGTTCAAACTGACTCAGCTCTCAGGCGTTCCTCAGACTGGCTCCTAATGGATTTTGGCCAACCAAATGTTTCATTTGCACTCAACCTGATTATTGATTCCGAAGTGAGAACACGCAGTTTGAAAAATTTTGTCGGTGGAAAGTGATTGCTTGTTTGCCAAGTTCTGTTTGTCTGCAGCTGTCCCTCCAACCCAGTTTTTCACAAAACCCGGGCCAAATATGTAAAACTATTTTTGAAAGCCATCCATAAAAGTGTGATGCTAAAAAAGTTAGTGTTTGTCACATACAGCTCAATACAATGCTTCCTTTTCACACAGTATCAACATGGATGCTGGGAAATCAGATTATATTCAAACTTAAATAAACTTTAGAGTGGAGCTCTTGCAAAACATGCTCAGTAATGTATCAAAACTTGATCCAGGGTTCGATTTAAAGGAAAAAAACAGTTCCTTGGTTGTTTGCTGCAGATGTGTTTTAATGCATGGTGTAAACAGCGTGACCCGGCTGCACCAAATACTCAAGATGTCTGTTGGCAAAGAAACTCTAAAAGTTATTTCAGTGATAGTAGAGATTTTGTCCTGACGCAGAAGAGCTACATTATTTTGTCCCGGTCAGGTGATGTGTTTTTGTTGACTGACTCTTGGTCCCCCACCTTTCCTTCGTTCTCCAGTTGATCACGCCGCATGCCATTCGGGTGCAGACGCCTCCCAGACACATCCCCGGGGTCGTTGAGGTCACCCTGTCTTACAAGTCCAAACAGTTCTGCAAAGGCACACCAGGAAGGTTCATATACACAGGTAGGTCAACTGTACAAACACATACACGCACCTACTTTTTTTTTCTATTTTCTAGAGGGTACGTTTAATTTTTCATTTTTGTTTTTTAATAAATGTGTGTTAGCTTTTATAAGAGCCTTGCCTGTGTGTGTATGTGTGTGTGTGTGTGTTTGTGTGTGTGTGTGTGTGTGTGTGTGTGTGTGTGTGTGTGTGTGTGTGTGTGTGTGTCTGCATGTGTGTGTGAATAGCGTCTATGAGTTGCAGTTCACTCTCAGGCCAGACAGTGTTGAACTAATGACTGTAGATTAGTCAACATTAACGACCCACACTCGTTACAATGCTGCCATAATCAGAGGCTCGTTAAAACCAGCTTCAATTAAACAGTCTGCTCTTTATAGCCCCCCATACTGAAACTATTAGTGAAATCATCCAGAACACCCAGTTTACCAACACACACAAACACACACACACACGTTAAACATACACACAATGTTGGAAAAAGAGTGTGTGATTTCTGACCGGGTTGTTGACTGTGAATGAGCGTTTTCCTGCTAAATTCAGCAGAGGAGGAAAAGAAGAAGAAAGCGTGTGTGTGTGTGTGTTTGCTCATTTTGTTCGCACATACATGTGGAAATGGATGGAGGTGATGTGATGTCTGGTATTGATCCGCTCAACATGGCTTCATCACACCATAATGATGACGTCATTCGCAGAGAGAGACAGAAGAAGAAAAACAGCTGCTGTATAAATTCTTTCGGGTACGGGACATTTAATGACCCAATTAACCAAAAATGAGGATTTAAACCTGATCAATGAAGGTGAAAAAAATCTTACAATGAATAAATTGTCAGATTTAATGTTGGTGTCAAGTTCATGAGAGCTTTAATATTTCCTATTCAAAATGGAAAAAATGCTAAAGAAAGTGATGAGTTTTGCGTTTCAAGCTTCAGCTGCGGTCATTTGTTCTGACTGAAGGCAAGGCAAGTTTAATTCATGTAGCATAATGTATTAAAAGTAACTCAATGTAACAAGTCACATGTAGAGAATAATAGTAGGAAATACAATAAAATGCAACAACAACAGAAACGAAGAAACAAAGGAAGAAGAAGTTGAGCCGTTTGGCCGATTAAACAAAGAAAATAGCTCCACCTATAGGAACTCATTCAACAATGTAAAATGAGGGAAATGGACTTCTCAGTGCAAATGAGAGCTACAATACAAACAAAACAGACCTGAATAATTTTTTTGTTTTGTCTTTACGAAGTTTGGAAGACTGAGACATTAAATTGTGTTATGTGTCCCGGGTCAGTAGTTTCTTTGTACAGACAAAGGTACTCGGTCTGTGTGCCTCCTTCAATGTTCTTCAGTCAAAACATGTTTGGTCTGACCCTGAGGCTAGCCGGCTGGTAGTTGGTCCGTCTGGTGTCTAACTGCTTCTCCTATTGGGCGGAGATGACCTTCCGTGACCTCCCGATTGGCTGATCGCTTCAACATGTGACCCAGGAAACGCGATCCGTTACTGCGGCTGCCTGACCCCGCCTCAAGGTCGGCTCCTTTCTGGAAGTCACTGGTGAAAGGTCACGGCGGTGAAAGCTGATTGGCTGTTGTGGTTTTTCAGAGCCTTAGCTGCGGTTGCCTCTGGGTGTAAGGACCGAGCAATTAAACGCGCTCACAGGAGCGCGCTCACGCACACACGCAACAACAACACACAACGTAAACACACACAAAGCGACACTTGCGTAGGGGTCATGTCTTACACAACTTACCACACACACTTTCAAACAGGGGCAGGAGTTGAAAGTAATTGTAAATCAGAGAGATATGAGGGAAAGATGGTGAGTAGTCTGGTAAACAGATGGTCTACCACATACATACACACACACACACACATAAACATAGTGTCGTATGGCTGCTTCATTGGCCTGGTGGGAAAAATTAACATTCTCGACATCACACACTCCTATAAACACACAATGGTACAAAGTAACAATCAATACATGCTCACATATATAGAGCTGATTTATTGTCAATGCAGCTGCATAAGAAAAGCCATAGTTCAGCTGTGGAGAAGAAACTTTTAGTGAAAGCTGAAAAAGCATCACAATTTCAGACTTTTCTCTCTTTTACGAGCAGTTTAACTTTCATTTTGCAGACAGAGAGAGAGAGAGCGAGAGAGAGAGAATAAAAGAGATTGAAATACAGAGGTAGAGAGAGAAACGGAAAAAGAAAGAGAGACGCATATAAAAAAGAGAGAGAGAGAGACAGAAAGGTGGACTTTTAAAACCAGATTGTAAAGTATTGATCCACTCATAAGTGGATCACGCACATACTGATACACACATGCAGATACACACATGTACATACACACATATACAAACACGCAGAAAGCCACAGAGAGAAGAAGAGCTGGAGAGAAAGAGATCTCATCTCATAAGGGGAAGAATGAAGCAATAATTCAGTGGTATTGAACTGCTGGCTGGCCAGAGAATCGATCTCACCACACCTCCTCTCCTCCTCCTCCTCCTTCTCCTGTTGTTCTTCTTCTACAACAGCCCTCTCTGTCCTCTCACCAAACCAGCTTCACCCTTTTTTTTTTCTCCTTCCTCTGCTCCCTTACCCAGCTTTTTCTGTCTTCCATGCACTCTTTTGTTTAAACACTGCCAAAAGATAATTAGAAAAACGTCACCATTGCATACCGCAGCTTCAACACGAACAATATCTCCCTTTTTTATTTTTTACTATGCTTTTTTCTCTTTGCCACTTCCCCCTCTTCTTTTCTTCTGTCTCCGTTCTCTGTTCACATTTTATTGTGAAACAGGAGTGGAGGGTCTGTCCTCATGAAACTTCTATGAGTATTGATCCACGGGCAGCATTGGACTCTGAGAGGAAGAGCGAGGCTGGAGGAGGAGGAGTGATGGAGGAATGGATGGATGAAAGTGGCAGAAGGTGTAGTTAAGAAAGAGGGGGTGAGGAGATGGAGCAGAAGAGAGGGGGGAGGAGGTAAAGGAGAGCTGGAGGGATTCATGGGCAGCAGGGTGGCTGAATGAATGGGGATGAAACACGTTCAAGCCTCAGTGTCACCAGATCATCTGCTGAAGGGTTGATACGTCATAACAACGTATCTATGGGTATTTTTAACTTTTAGGAAAAGCAGCAACATACATACACAAATTCACTGCACAATTGATTTGTGCAATTTTATTTGTGACTTATGTATTTTTAATACATAGCACGGCTTGTAGACAGATAAATACAGCATGTTGCTTTTAAGTGTTTTCATCAATGTGTTCAGCACCATGGACAGCTGACATTAAAGGTCAAGTCTGTTTTAAAACAATACTCACATGCCAATATGTTGACAGAGTTACTGAATGATGTCGTCATTTTTTACCTCCACAGTGGCCATGAAGAGATTCATTTCTAATGCAATTCCAATGGGACAAAATCCGCAATCCTCGTTCTAATATGAAGTTTGAGCAGTCGGAGTTTGACGTATCGAGTGGGTATCTTCCAAAGTTACTGACTTTTTACTACGAAATTCCCTCCCAGCAGCTCTTCAGGGAAACACTGTCAATGAAAAGAGCTAATATTGTACTAGGTAATAGGTATAACTATAATAAGTTATAGTCCTATTAGTTGTACTAATAGGACTATAACTTTGATACTCCATTGATTTGTCTAACTCAGAGTGCTGAAGCCTCACATTAGCTTCAGGTGAACTTTGTACTTTGAAAAGGGATCGCTTCACACCCAGTATGGACAGGAGGAATGATCCTCTTACTATTTCACTACACATGGGCATATGATTATTGAATGTGAACTTGTCCTTTAAGCTTGCAATCGCTTGTAAAAAAAAAAAATTTAAAAAAAAGGCTTGTAAATATTAAAGAGCATTCACAGATATGCTTCTAGAAAACACTCCTAACTAAGATCGATTGTTGTTGGGAAACAGAACCCCATTTTGTCGTTAAGGTTGGATGTTGGGGGAGTTGATACCTTGTTTGGGAGTTTCTCAGCAGGAGCCAAACAGCTGGAGGCTCATGGGCACTGACCCAGTGTGTAAACTAAAGAGAGCATGTGTGCTTATAAATTACTTAATACATATAATCATATACTCTGTGCTGGAAGGGATGTTTTCCTCTTGGGATACTGAACATTTTCCACCCATCCTTTTTACAATCCACACAGTCTACTCCACTTCTCTCACCATATCTGCGATACTGTTTTCAGTTTCCTGCCCTGTCCAAGCGCACATCTCAAAACAGCGTCACTGGGAAACCCATCTGTAAGGTTGGAGATAAGTGTATGTGTGTGTGTCTGTTTGACCTGTGTTTCTGTGGTGGATGCACTATGGCTGGTATTACTGATGGCTTTTACAGCTGATGTGTGCTTTCGCTGCACTGATACTATTTCTGTGTCTGTGCAGAAAGAAACCACCAAAGAAATCGTTGGAGAAACCTGACCTTTTGGCTTCAAAGTCCAAACACAGACACACACACACACACACACATACACAGAAACCAACACAAACATTCACCCACCATCCAATGATTTAAGGAACATATTGTTCTATTAATAAAGAGTCAGTTGGAGACACTTTAGGCCTAAGGCATCGAAACCACTCTAAGTCATCCTGTTATGTACGGTGTGTGTGTGTGTGTGTGTTGTGTTAGAGTTGGCATTGTTTAAACGTCTCCAGAGATGTACAGGGAGTGTGGATCTGACACTGGCAGTTAATTCTGACAGTTGATATCCCACCGACTGTTAGGCAGCTGTTTTTGTAGTTTTGTTTTTCTCAACCATAACTGAGTTTAGCTTCTTTTTTTATTTTCCTTTCCTTTTTTGAATGGTTTAACACATGCTCTCTTCTCCTCTCCTCCTTCTCTCCTCTCACCTGAGTTTTATTCTTTTAGTCTCTTTTTCATCTTCCACCTATCCCTTGCTTCTTCTTCGCTTTCTCCTCTATTTCTCCCCAACCTGCCTCCTCCAGATTAATCACGTTGATGTAATCATCATTATTACATAAATCATAATTTGCCCGTGATTTAAAAAATGAAGTTTCCTCTGAGTGCAGGAAGTATTGTTCATGACGGTTCAACATCTGGTATTTTTACAGCTCACAATTTGTGAAGTTATGTTGCTTAACAAATTGAGTGGTTTAGGACATAACAGGAACCAGAGACTTGGGTGTGATGTGATAATAAAACAGACATACATATAAAACACACACACACACACATAGATGTGAAAAGAAACAACACATAAGACATTCAGCTGCAAGTAATTTATCAGTGTTGGATGTGGAAAGTACCAAATATCACTCCAGCTGCACACTTGGACATCACACACACACACACACACACACACACACGCTTGCAGTAACTTAAGCATAGGAGGTTCAGCAATGGGCTGAAGACACATGATCAGTACAGATAAATAAACACAGAAACACACATGCAGACACACACACACACACACACACACATAGTACTTTAAACCATCATTCTGACTGACAGAGCTTTCAGAGCCCGATTTGATTGACGTATTGATTGGATAAAGACTGTAGAAGAACGTAATTGCAACATTAAAGTGAACACTAAGTGTTCTTTGAAACTCTTTAGATTGCCCGCAGTGTTATTATCATACAGATGCTTTTGACACCATTAGTTACTCCCACCAGCTCACCCATCTCGCATTAAACCATCTGTACTCCGTCACAGGGCTGCCACCACTGATCCCAACAGTAGATCAGCAGTGTCCCAGTTTGAAATTGTTTAAAGGGTCATTTCACCCAAACTATTTCCTCATATTACCTCTCATGGTATTCAGCAGGGCTGTACCTGAATCTAAATTTTTTCAAGTTGAGTCTGAGTCACACATTTAGACCAAATATTAAACTTTTCAGTACTCAGCATTATCCTTATACAGCCCAACATGTGAAGTCTCACGTTTTACCTCCAAGACTCACGTTTAAGTGTCTTTTACAGGGTTTTAAAGAGTAAAATTCAAGCACTTTCAAGGTACCTAAACCAAAACTTTCTAGACTCTCGAAGCCTTTATCATCACATCCAAATTGATACTATAAAGCAAATACGACAACGAGATTGTTTCATTTCAAATATTAAAAGATTTTCGGTTTACATGAGTGATCGTGTTGATTATGAAACATCAGATTATGTTGAAAATCAAGCATTTTTCAAGGAGTATATTCGAATTCAAGCATATTCCTAACCTTGAAAACAAAGGTTAAAATGAAGCTTTTTCCAAACTTTCAAGCCCTTGTATGAACCCTGATTTTATCATCATCTGTGTTGTGAAAACGTTAGATTTGCACACGGTCCGGCGGCCTACCGGAACAACCTGAGCAGCTTCACTGGAGAAAATCCAGTGAAAATCTCCACAGTAGTTGCTGAGAGATGTGCTTTCCTCAGTTGCCAGATTTTGAACTGCCGACCTTTATTTCACAAGCCCGCCTCTCTAACCTCCAGGCTTCTGTCGGCTCATGCTGAGCAGGTTCATTATTTTCCAACCCAGTTTTACAAAAAAAAAACTACTTGATACCAGCGTGGTGCTTGGGAACAAAATGTCACAAAATGGGATGTCATCCTCTCTCCTCACCACTCAGATCTCCCCCCGCTGATCGGCACAGATGTTGTGATTCTGTGTCTGTTTATCATGTGTGCAGGCTCAGGTTGAATACCAACAGCATTAAAGGTGCACCGTGGAACATTTTTACACCCATAACCTGCTACCGCGTTCTTTAGGAAACAAGGAAACTAAAGCTTTAAAACATGATAGTTGACTCTGAAGTAAACCAGCTGAAATCAATAAGGCAGGAAGGAGGGTGAAGAAGAGGAAGCCCTCAGTATCTTTGGTTGATAGTACGTCATCACAACATGCATGCACACAACCGTTAGCCTTTGTGTGGTTTTGCATCAAAGAAATGACAGTGTAGACATATTAAGTTACATGTGAAATCCTACAGGAAAATCTGCATATTTGCATTTTTCTTAAGAGTGAAGGAAGTGAGAGTCAGCTCTCTTTTTCATTGGTCAGTCTCTACTTTCACTATATTTTACAACATATGATACCATTGGGATTTTGGTGGAAATCAGCAGGATTGCTTTACACATAAAAGAGGTAAAGGGTGCAAAGCAGAAGTTTCTAGAAACAGCAGATACAGTAAGATATAACAATATATATATGTAGCACATTAAATACAACTACTTTATTAGATTAGAAGTATCGGTGACACTACAATCAACTCTACTTACTCAAAGGTCCCATGAAATACATTTTCAGTGTAAATCAATGGCCTACCGGTTATGGAGTTATGACAGAAAGCGAGATTGTTCAAATATTTGACTTTATGGACTTTTCAGTTACACCCACAAATGCAGCATGAGGTCACCACAGAAGCTGTACTGTTTTCCAGACATTTCAGTTAAAGTGCCTATTTCATGAGATCTTTAAGCAACTTGTCTGGATAATGTAGGAAACCTCAACAATAAAACAGCCATTTAATTTGTCCTTTTTACTGATTCCTCCTCTTTCTGTTTCTCTCTGTCTTCTGCAGCACTGAATGAGCCAACCATCGACTACGGTTTCCAGAGGCTTCAGAAGGTCATCCCTCGGCACCCTGGGGACCCCGAGAGGCTGCCAAAGGTACAGAAACAATCTGCATTCACCTCTTGCACATTCGTCTGATGCCTTAACTGGACAATGAACCTGGAATGAGCAAGGCTCCGTCTCTTGCTTCAAAATGACAGATACTGTAGCTCTGACAGAGATCAAACCTGCAACTTCTCAGTTACATTGAGCTACACAGAGTCGCTCTGCTATCAAAGAACGAGCACACAGAGATGCACACACATTAATTCAAAAATCATTTAGTGTTTATGTTTTATTTGTTTGCTTTCTGTGTGTTATTTTTATATTTCTAAGCAGAATATGTGTTTTCAAATCTCCTGTGGGTTGTGTTTTTACCTCTTCATGAACTCTGTGTGTGTGAGCTGCTTAACCCCGTTTACAGGGTGAGTTGTTTGAATCTTCTGCGGATCAGAGAGTCATATCTTATTATTTGTTTATCAGCTGGAGATCAAGCAGAGCGTTTAAAGGATCAGCAGATGTAAACAATTAGCACCAAACGATGAGCTCGGCTTTGATACCAAATCCCCATCATCTTGATGTGTACATGCAGGGCGACTTTTCAAAGTGTGTGTGTGTGCGTGTGTGTGTGTGTGAGCTTACCGAGTCGACCTGATTCAACTGAGAACGTGCCTATCTGGGTGGCCGGGGTCATGACCTTTTAAACAGCTGCTGTTGATTGGCTCCCCATCCCCGTTGGAGCTGATCCAGGATTGGCTGTCTTTGCTGTGACATCATCAAAGAGTGGGCGCTGGTCATGATGTGATGGTGTGGCGATGGCGCGACGTCACCACGGCCGCGCCGACGCCCTGGCTCCTGCACATGTGTTAGCAATCGCTCGTAATGTGCGCTATCGCTGCGGGAACGTGTTCAATACATCACACACACAACAAAAAAACGTGTGTATTGCTCTTACTTGTTTACAGTATACTTTGTAGTGTCTTTCAGCCTCAGTGGGAAACAGGATAAACATAATGAGGGTCACGTGACTGATGGGGATTTAGCTAAAACCTCTTTAGCTGTTTGTGGGTTCAATATAATGAGGAAAATTAAATATTACGTTTAACGGTTAGTGCTTAGAGTATGTTTAGGAACTGTTACAGATGGTTACAACTAGGCATAAGGTTATAATTAATTATGTTATTTTGCGTAGTGTGGTCAAATCCAGCTCCGTATCTTAGGAATTATGTCCATATTGCCATACAGCTCAAGGTTTTTACGACCATGACAGAACATTCGGTGCCGACGCAGGAAGCAGTGTGCCTGAGGGCTGCAACTAATCGTTATCTTCATTATCAATTAATCTGACTATTATTTTCATGATTAATTGATTAGCATTTGGTCTATAAAACATCAGAAAATTGTGAAAAATGCCCATCACTATTTGCTTGAGCCCAAGGTGATGTAATCAAATGTCTTGTTGAATTTACTAAAATGGTAAGACATGGAAATGCCTCATATTTTAGAAACTAGAAACATCAAACGTTTGGCATTTGTGTTTGAAAAATTACTAAAATTATTAATCAGTTATCAAAAAAGTAGTTGCCGATTAATTTTCTGCCAATTGACTAACCAGTTAATCGACAAATGTTAATTAATGTTGATTTGAAAGACTTGTTATTGTGAGCCGAATGAAACGCTGCAGCACAGTTTAGACAGCGTGACTGTTCGTTCCATGACATGAACTGTGTCTTCCTCTTCTGATATCACTGATTCCTTTGTGTCAGGACAGGAAGTGTCAGGACCTGCTTATTATATTTAGAGCTACTTCCAATAAATGCAATCAGTCCCGCAGAAAAATCAGTGCAGGAAATGATGTTAGCAGCCCCAAATTGTGTGATACCATGAGTGATATTAGTTCTACCTTCTGGTAAAGGCTGAGTCAGAGCAGGAAAAGGACTGACTCACTTTTTCACACACACACACACACACACACACACACTCTGCACGATTTGTGAGAGATTTACGGAGCACGACACACGCTTTGTTAACACAGAATATGTAATGCTCCCACCTTTTCCTCACTGGATTTCCTCTGGATTTATTTATACAATGGATAATTTGATCTAAGCAATCTAATTGGTCAGACCTGCATTTTGGAGCTGTCAGTTCCCATGAAGCATGCTGCGAGAGATGGGAAGGAAATGGTTGCTATGTAACTAGTTAGCAATATTTCTTGGTTTATTCTTTTATTATTATGTTTTTGCACTCCACTCCACTACAGACAGTACATTCACATGCATTCATTAAACCAAAATACCCTAATATGACAAGAGTTAACATTCACTGTAACATTTTAATAGTGGCAAATTTAAGAGAAAAAAAAAAGAAAAATCTTGCTTCATCTGAGCTTTAGCCAACACATTTTCTTTTGTGGCTATGCTTGTCAGGAGAAATAAAACAAATGAGCACATTACTCGTATTAAATGGGTCCATAAATACCCTAAGAACCAAATATTGATATCACTTCTGACCCCAGTCCACCATAAAGCACTTTAGCACTATTAAAAAACAGTACTGGCACTGTACTTTTCTAGGCCTGTTTTGCTTGGTAATGTTTTTTTCTTATTCCCATGGATAACCGGTCAAGCTTATTATAAGCAACATTATGTCACACAAGATATTTCCAGGCAGAACTACAATGAGAACCACCAAAGCTGGATGGAAATGCAACCAGAGTAGCTGGATGCATTGATCGGGTATCAGATCCAACCAGCGGACGATAGAGAGACGTATCGGTGCCAAACGTCGGATACTTTCCAGAGTTTTTCCTTCATGCCGAGATCAAAACCACGTTCTTAGGGAGCACGAGGACTGAAATGTCAGGTTTTATTCAAAAGAGAGAAATAGTTCAACTTTTGAGAAGCTCAGATTACCTTTGAAATCGCAACAGGCAACCAATAAATGGACAAAGGATCCAGGAAAACCAATATGCAATCCCACTTTTTTCACTCATCTCTCTCCCTATTACCGCCTCTCTTCCAGTGCTCCTATAGCATCTTCAGCGTGCCTCACATTTCTCTGAGTCCAGCAGTAACAGTACCGTGGAGCTGATTTACAAAAATCATTCATCATGATGACAAACAGCTTTTCAATTGAGACTTTCTGTCAACACACGACTCCTGTGACTGTTTCACCTTCCTTTTGCTGCTAAGTGTGTTGTACTGATGATACTCTGTTTATAACAAGGTTTCTCTTCCATGTTTGTGTCTGTTTCTGTGTGTCTCTCTGTGTGTGTGTGTGTGTGTGTGTGTGCATTCCTGGGTGATTCATCATGGTGTAGCCATGTGGTCGATCGAACCCTGAGACTTTATTACTGCTGCCCACCAGCAGTCACTGTGTGTGTGTGTGTGTGTGTGTGTGCTTGTACATCTATCTTTGTGGGGACCAATTTGAGTTTTAGATCTTGGGAGTGAGGACATTTTGGCCGATCCGCATTTTTGGAACAGACCTTCAAAGGGCAGGTTGAGGGTTCAGACTTGGTTTTAAGGTTCGGGTTTGAATTAGGTCTGAGTTAGGCAACATGTGGGTTAGTGATGGTTAAATTTAGAGTAAGGGGCTAGGGAATGCATCATGTCAATGAGGGTCCTCACAAATATAGAAAAACAAACATGTATGTGTGTTAGAGAGAGAGAGAGAGAGAGAGATACTGTACCTGTATTTGTCTTATCTATGTTTATTTGGATGCTGGATGCATGTGGGAGCAATATGAACATATTCTTCTGTTCGGAGGTTATTGTGTTGTGTGTGTGTGTGTGTGTGTGTGTGTGTGTGTGTGTGCTGATATGGGTGGGTGGGTCATGGTTGGCACAACACACACACAGACACACACACACACTTGCCTGCTCGTTGCGAGTATCGATCAGCCCTTTTATTGAAGTTATAAGAGTTTGTTACAAGGCGCTGTGAAGAAGGCAGACAGGCAGGCAGACAGACAGTCAGACAGACGGGGCAGTGGAGTGTATGAGAGGATTACCAGTGGACAGCCGATTCTATAATTGTTCAGTGAACATTGAGGGGATTTTGCTGGCTGCACACACACACACACACACACACACACCAGTGTTCAGCTGCCACTTTGTGTCACCGTGATCTCTTCAGCATCCATCCATATGTGCACATACAGTTACTGTACACAGTGACACATGTATGCACAGTGAAGCCCGAAAGCACATAGGCTGTGTTTTCACTGTCCTGTAGGGGAACACTTTGAAGTTACATGGAACAGTCAACAGTCAACAGACTTCTGTTGTGGAAAATCAGGGACTTTTCTGTAGTGTTTTTTTTTTCTTTCCCTTTTTATGCCTTTTTTTGAAAGAGGACTCCAGCTGTTTTGTGCCCCAGTTATACACTCCCAGACCTGCAGCTTCTCAGTACAACCACAAGTAATAATGCAGCAACAAATATTCATTTATTTTTAATGTACTAAATGTTTGTTCAGAATGTAAGGATCTTTACTCTAAATATTCAGTAGCTTCAACAAACTCAAAATGTTTAATAATCAAGAACTAGATTCTGCTATAAAACAGTTTTTATACTCTAATCTGCTGCTAATCACCCGTGTGGGCGATCGGCCTGTAACTAAGAGAGTAAGGAGCAGGAATGCCTCTTTGGATGCACAAAGAAATCAATCACCTCTCCTGGCTTGTACTTCCCTCTTCACTGCAGCAGAAAAATAGTGGAAGAAAAAAATACAGCACTGTAGGACAATAACGGTCCTCTCAGGTTTTGGAATATTTTCTGAAACTTAATGAATAAAATGTGATGTCTTTGCAGATTGCACGCCTGTATGAGCCCGGATTATGTCAGTATGCTTTTGTAAGTGTGTTTCCATACACTTGTTTTTATGTACATTTTCATTTCATTTCATTTCATTTTCAATTTGCACATAAGAAACCTGAGTGGAAACACTGGAAATTGGAAAAGAAGAAGTAGACATATCGCAAAAAAGTTTTTACTGTTGTCTGAGGTGAGAAAGTTGGTTTATCGAAATGCGACAAACTGCACTGGAAAGTGATTAAGCGAATAAATCATGGCGCAAATCAAGTTTGTGACTTAAATGTCATATAAGTCTGGAGCGATGAGAAGACTGTTACGTTCCTCAAATTAATACATGAAACAAACATAAATGCCACACGGTTTTCTATCATTTCAGGTCGCCCTTTTAATTACGTCACCTCGTTGCACCCTCTTCTTCTGCAACTGTTTAATGGCACCAAACTGGAGAATTAGCATCTCCAACTGACGCGCCCATCTCCTAATATTCGTATAACAGAAGTGAATGGAAACATGTATTAATTTGCGTTTTTTTTGTGTGCAGATTTTCTGTAAATTTAGTTAAAATCTGTGTTACATTTGAGTGGAAACTTGACTTGTGATTACTATAAAGAAACCCAATGGCATATAAGTGCGTTAGTGCAACTTTGAAGTACAGTCGGATTTTGTCATATTGTATGTTATTGTTTCTGTCTGTCATTTGGTTTTTACAGATTACACTGTGTGGAATATTTATGAATTGGCATGTTGTTTTGTTGAAGTGTAGTTTTGAGAAATAGATTCTTTGATTTTCTGTTTTACGATCTGAGTGATTATTCAACATAACGGAGGCAGCCCTTATCGACAACATCCAAAACTAAGAAATCTGAAAAGAACGATTCTGTGCAGAAATGTCTGTGTTCCCCAGTGAAGGTGTTCAGGTTGGAGAGGTTGACCAGTGTGTGTCACCCCCGTCATGCAGGTGACTTCCTCTGGTGACTCACTCAGCTGACATCTCTGTGCAACTCATTTTTGATGATGTCATACATCATACTGAGGTCATGTCATCAGCATCACCAATATGAGTAATCCTGGTGATGCATGAACACACAGATGTGAAACTCTCTCTCTCTCTCTGCTCAACATACTGTACTGTATATCAGTGTCACTCGCTCATATGCATTTAAACTCACATGTGGATGTTCACATCAGCAGCGACAAGAGATGAAATTCTGAAACCACACATCCTGACACACTATCTCGCAACGTATTAGCAGGAGAAGATGTTCCCCAGAGGATGTGTGTGTGTGCACGCATGTATATATATGCGTGTGTGTGTGATTGTGCCCCACATCCCTCTGAGCCTACATGTAAAGCATGACATCATCTCTGTGCAAGGTGTGACCCCGCATGTACGGCACCCCTAATGGGACATTAGAAGCGGATCAAACGGCTAATGTATCAGCATTAGGGAGGAATAAGTCATGTGTGTGTCATGTCTGTGCTGGCCTGGCACACGCACGTCACACACACACACACACACACACACACACACATCTGACCCCGCAGATACTCAGCTCAGCGTTTCCGGGTCCTAATGCATACAACATATGTGTGTGTGAGTGTGTGTGTGTGTGTAATGTATGGTTATCACATTAGGGCTGGCCATAACTCAGACAGTAAAAGCACCTAGACACCTCCTGTTATTCTTTCTCCCTGCCAACAGATCTGTCTTGTCTTTCACTCATCCTCTGCTTCTCTGTCTGGCTGTCAGTCGACCTGTCTGTCCGCATATTTACCTGAAACAAGACAAGAATAGACTAACAGATGATGAGTTAAATAAACTAAATCAAGGGCTTGTATCTTGAAAATTATTTTGAAAGACTGACTAGACATGACATGACAATGACAGACGAGTACATGTCAGGCGTATATTCCATAAATACTTGACAACAGATGAAGACGATGTAGGACAATCACACGAATCAACGCAAACGTCAGAGATTAAAGCCTTAAAATCAGGCTTTATTGCAGCAATTACAGGAATCAAAGAAAATGGCAGCAATCTGTTATTAAAAAAAAGACACATTTCAGAGTTGGTTTCCGTCACTCTATTGTCATAATTCATCATTAACTACATTAAACCCAGGAAGCAGCTGATGGACAGAAGCATGAAGCAGAAGGTCAATCCCAACACAAGCCAGTAAGCACTGATTTGGTGATTTGCATATCAAAAAACATCCAGACATCGAGGTTAAAACTGGACTAAATTTGACAAAATAATCTCAACTCAAAGCCCTTGTACTTACTGAGCTCCATTCACTGATGATATGTGGTTAACAGCCCTGACAAAAAGCTAGTACTAGTCAAAGTACTTTTTTCCAGGTCAAGAATGAACTATCCTCGCTGGACAAAATTTGGTTGAAAAGTATTTTAGACATCTAGGTTACATACTGTGTAAATGTTGTTCAAAGACTATGTTTTAGTGTGTATTTGGGTTCTATTAATATTGAAATATGGTCCTTAAAATGCTTTTGAAACAACAGTTACAAGTAACATTCACTTTTCAACCAAATGTATCCCAGTTTTAACCTAGACATCTTTTGACATGCAAATCACTAACTCAGTTCAACAGTTTCAACGGATAATAAAAAGATATATTTAGTCCCCAATTTCATTAAAAAAAAAACACAAAAACAACCTTAATTTTGTTGCTACAACTAAATGTATGTTCGCTGTTGCTGCAGGATAACCTATTGACAAAAGTTTAGGCCCTCAGGACGTCAAAGTCGGATTATTTTAGACTTTTTAATCAGTTTTGCAACATAAATGATGCCCACAAGATTGACAACAACACTTCTCATTCTCATTCAAATCAACACAATGCAGCTGGAAGCAGTATTCATTTGTACTGAGCAGGAGGTAATCTGACGAACAATGCTTTCTTATTTACAGACGCAACCTGGGAGAGATTAATTGGGCGATGTGAGTAGCTGTGTGTCTAAATATGAACAGACGTAAACAGGCGAAGTATTCAAAGTGCATCGATCCCAGCAGTCAGAGGCTTTGAGTGATGCAGTAGCAGAAGCCTGCAGACCTGATAATGATGATGTTACCAGAGGATCATCTTTCCTTCCCGTTTATCAGCTAGTGCCTTACTGGAACCGCTCGACATTCAGGATCAGGTTTCTGTAAGTGAGTGTCTGTGTGTGTGTGAGACAGAGAGAGAGAGAGAGAGAGAGCTGCTCAGCTCACCAGTCTAATAATGAGAGGTTAACAGAGAGCCAGCCTGGCCATAATAATGTGTAAAAGATTGAATTTAGCACCATGGACAGGCACACTAAAACTACTGACTGGCTCTGTGACCCCTCATATTCTCACACACACACACACACTGATGGGGAGGCAATATGTTCCACCAGGCACAAACTCACAGGAGACCACACATGCAAGCCAACCGTAAGTGTGTGTGTGTCACACAGGGCAGGTTAATTCTGTGAAGCACCGAGTAATTTTCTTTCTGTCGTCGGGCGGCCTCACGCTGCGGAAACGACAACACATTAACTGTTAAACAAGACACCTTAGACCCCGGGGTGGGAGCTGAGAGAGGAAGAGGGAGACACTGAGAGGGTGGGCGGGTGAGGAAGGGAGGAGAGACTGAGAGAAAGGGAGAATTGTAGAGGGTTTGGTGGGTGGGGAAAATAAGAAAGACAATTCTCAATGTGGAGGCAAAGCAGGAAGAAGGGAGTGGTGGGGGAAAAGGTGAAAATGGAAGCAGAGGAGGACAATGAAACATCCAAATTCAGCAATAATTGATAACACCTTCCATCACAAGAGATTCAAACGTGAATAAAAATGAGGGAATGACTTTTACTTACTTTTACTTTACAAACACTGTTTGGAGAATTTTAGTTCCTAGAAATAAGGAAGGCTTGTCTGGACTGTCACTCCAGAACTGCTCTCATTGGATCATTGTGGTCTGATCTGAACAGCAATGCACAGCAGAAGAAGCCTACAGAGCACTTTAAGATTTACTTTAGAGTATATTTTAAATACCTGTCACTTTAAGATGTCACTTAGACACAGGAGAAAAAAAAAGACACATAAAAGCACTCGACTTGACAGCAGATAATCTGCCTTTAAAAGGCGTGAAGAGCAATTTGTTTATCATGAATAGACAGTGAAATGGATGTTGGTTGATGGTGTGTTGGGGGGGAGGAAGGAGGGGAAAGAAGGATTACACGTGTCTTTTTTAAATAACTTTTTATGTGATTCTTTTTACAAGTGCAATCTGCCTTTATATCTTCACATGCATCTAAAACTTCGATTTAACTTATTGGAGAATTTTAATTTGATTGTTTTTTCAGACTTCTGATCAAGAAGAAAAAAAAACAAGAAAGCTACATCACATGTGTTTACTGCATACCAACTGAGGCCTTCTTCTTTTTCTCTCTGTTTCTCTCAGGAGGTTATTTTGAAGCGAGCAGCCGACCTGGTAGAAGCCCTCTATGGTTTGCCTCATAACAACCAGGTAAGAAACACACACACGCGCGCGCAAACATCCATAAAGGAAGCGAAAACAGAGAATGAAAGTGTTATTTTAGCCGTCATGTTTATGGTAATTCCTCTTTTGTGCTTTCCTCTTCCTGTAGGAGATCATCCTGAAGCGCGCGGCGGACATTGCAGAAGCCCTCTACAGCGTTCCTCGAGGACACACCCAGCTCTCCGGCTCCACCCACAGCGGCATGATGGGGGTCAACTCTTTCACCGGGCAGCTGTCCGTCAACGTGTCCGAATCCACACAGGCCAATCAGGGTAAGACTTTAGAGTATTTGTCATCATAGTTCATTCATTAATTATAATGGCAATCAGTTATCCATCACCGCTTTTGATCTAGAAACACAGAATACCCGTATTTTCTCTTTGAAAGAAAAAACTAAGTTGATATCTATGAACATTTTTTCTTACTTGTGTTTCAAGACCTCAGTGTACATTAGAGAGGTCACTCAAAGCCAGTGTCATGACATATCATCAGTGCATCATTAAAGAAAATACACGTTACACAGTGTTATCACGTTTTGAGATATTCACAAACAAATTGACAGGATCTGATATAACACATTCCCTCTTGTGTTATAATCAAAGATGGGTTCTTACATTAATATGGATGTGTTGTGGAGTAAAAAGTCTGTAATAATTCTCTCAAACAACCAGCTAAACTGCTTTGTTCTGATGCAGTTTTGTTTAATGCCTAACAAAGTTTGTAACTTGTTGCTTAGAAATAAAAACAAAGATAAAGTCCAGTTATTTAATCATTTATTGGCCACCATATATGCCTCATTAATTTTATTTTGATCTGTAAACTTTCTCCCTCACCTCAGCAAACAGGAAAAGTAGTCCCATTTTTGAACATGTTTCATGTATATTTCCAACCTTAACCCGAGCAGAGCAGCCAGATTTCTATCATGAATGAACTGTGTTCACATCACTGTGACCAACTGTCCAATCACCACGTGCTCCTCTTCCTCTCCGCCACCCTTCCTGCAGGTTACGTGCGCAGCAGCAGCAGTGTGTCACCCCACGGTTACGTGCCCAGCTCCACGCCTCAGCAGACCGGTTACACCTCAGTCACCAGCACCATGAACGGCTACGCTAACAACACCGGCATGACCAACCTGGGAGGCTCGCCCACTTTCCTCAACGGCTCTGCAGCCAACTCGCCTTATGCTAGTGAGTGTACATTTACTCCACAGACATGAATACACACTCACTCAATCACGTACTACTACTACACGTACCTGGGGAGAAATAATTGTTTTACAGGCTATCAGCTATTTCACTTTGGAAGAACTTAGACCAAACTGTACTGAAGTTACTTATTATAGAGCCATTTTAGCTGCTTTGTGGAAAAAAAAATCTACCTCTGCTGTCAGAAAACACATGATCATTTCAAATTAACTTAACTGCCACCAGGCTACTTCAAAATGCAGTCACGTAGCTACCAGTTTAATTACAAGTGCTCAACACTGCATACATGCATGCAGATCGTACATACTGTACCTACACACGTCTGTGGACAGAAAGTGAAAGTCTCAGATCTGCTGTGTGGAGATTCCCCCATGGGGCTTTCTGTCTCTGTGTCTTCAAAAACAATCACCAACTCTCAGCTCCATTTTTTTCCCTCCTTCCATCTCCTCCCTCCTTCCCTCGCGGCCTTTCATCTGACAGCCACACCTCTTTTCTCTCTGTTGGTTAATTGCATCCCTTTTCCATTTAGCAGAAAGCAAGAGAGAAAGAGGGAGAGGGAGGGGAAGGAAAGAGGGATTCAGAGAGAGAGATGTGAGATTTTTATTTGTTTGCTGATATTTTTCTCTCTGGTAATGAAGACGGAAAATGAAGGCGTGAACATTTGACTTCAGAAGAGTCGACTTAAGTGGAACCTTCATGTGTCGCTTTTCATAAAGTAGATTTTAAGCCACATTTAAAAAACATGGTCAAAAGTGTGTGGACACATGGTTTTTAAACATCTCATTCCTGAACAAATGGCCGTCAGTGTGCTGCTATAACAGCCTCCTCTCTGCTGGGAAGACTTTCAACAAGATTTTGGAACCTGGCTGCAGGGATTCAGCAACAAGAGCATCAGTGAGGTCGAGCCCGGTTGTTTAAATACATCCCAAAGGTGCTGGATGGGGTTGAGGTCGGGTTTCTGTGCAGGCCTGTCAAGTTCCTTCACACTAAGCCCTTCCTTCATGGACCTGGCTTTGTGCAGGAGGGCATTGTCATGTAAAACACTAAAGGGCATTCCCCAAACTAGTGCCACACAGAAACACACTATTGTCTAAAATACCACTTGCTGTAACATTAAGATTTCCCATCAGAATTAAAGGGCCTACAGACTTTTGGCCATATAGTACATTCTCACAAGGCCAACTTCAAGTCACTTTTTGTTGCATATAAAAAGCCAATTGTAAATTTATTTAATATGAGCATCTTAAAAACATGTAATGTGTCTCATTACTTTATGTCCCACATGATGAATGTAACTGATGAAACAGTAAATTGGAGAATCAAGTTCAGTCAATTAACCATAATCTGTCTCTTTCCTTTATCCTCACCCTCCACCCTTTTCTTCTTTATCTCACCTCTCTCCTTCTCTTTATTCCTCTCCTCTCCCCTAAAATATTTAACTCCCACCACCCCAGTTGTCCCATCCAGTCCCACTATGGCCTCCTCCACCTCTCTCCCCTCCAACTGCTCCTCCTCTTCTGGCGTCTTCTCCTTCTCTCCGGCCAACATGGTGTCGGCGGCCGTTAAGCAAAAGTCCGCCTTCGCTCCAGTGGTCAGGCCCTCCTCCTCCCCTCCGCCCTCCTGTACCAGCGCCAACGGCAACGGGCTCCAAGGTAATTTACCATGACAGCTTAGAGGGAGGACTTCCCCGGCAGATGATGCTTCTCTGGTGAATTTTTGAAACTGTTCTGTCACTAGAGTCCCTGTTATGTTTCACTTCCTTCTCTCGCTGCTCTCGCCTGATCAAACAGTAGTTCTGCATATACTGAAATAGCTCAACAACCATTGGATGGCTTGCCGTGAAATTTTGTACAAACATTCGTGGTCCCTTCAGGGTGAATCCCACTGACTGTGGTGATCCCCTGACTTTTCCTCTGAAGCCATCACAAGGTTCACATTTAACCAAATACCTGCAAAACTAATGACATTCCGATCCGCCTCAGCTGTACTTTGTGTGCACTGCTAAGTAGAAAATGTTAGCATGCTAACACGCTACACTAATATGGTTAACATGGTAAACATCATAACTGTCAAACATCAGCATGTTAGCATTGTTATTGTGAGCATGTTGGCATGAGTTAGCATTTAGCATAAATCACTCACAATGAGTGAATTAGAACCATTAGATGCAGATTAGATAAACATCTGGCCCCTACATGGACCTGCTCACTTCTGTTAATAAAAGATCCACACAGGTGAAGGTTTCACTTAAAAGTCAACTCTAAATCAAACATTCAAATCTGGACTGACATGAAATCCTGCAGGTTTTAAAATAACTGCACCGATTAAGTCTTCTTTTCTGTGAGTGATGATTTATTAGTTGACACAGATTGTCCTGATGTGTACAAACCCAGTGATAAAAAAGTGCAAATACAATTCAGAATCTTTCTCTGTGATTACACTAAAACCAATGTCGAGTGTGGTGAAAGACAGACAGTTTTTAGTGGTCAAGGTCATGCGTTTTAAAATCCCAATCATCCACCCAGACCTCCTCCAGAAGAAGAAGAAGCTACAGTATATAAAAGCATCATGCTACATCCACATCCAAGTTTTTGTTTTTTATTCACATGACTGCAGTGGGTTGTGTGTCAGGAAAATAGAAACATAAGTAATTTTAAGCCTTTTAAGTTAATTGAACAATGTTTCTGTTGAGGACAATTTTATTCGAGTCTGCTTTTTGTACTGCTTCACCTTTTGGATTAACAGGTTTTTTTTTTCATTCTCTCTCCTCTCTTTTCTCTTGACTTTTAACCCTTTCCTCCTTTTATTCCTCTGACCTTTCACCCTTCCTTTGTCGGTCCCTATCTCTCTCTCTCTCTCTCTCTCTCTCTGACTCTCTCTACCAGATCAAACATTTGTGGACTCTAGCAAGTACTCAACAGCCAGCTCTCTACAAGGCCTGGCCTTCACCTGAAGTATGTCCCTCAACTGTCTCTTCCTTCCACTCTGTTAACTTAATGCATCTGCAACTTTCATAAAAGGACTAATTTCAGTTAAATAATAATTGTCATGTTTCACACCTTTTACCTCTGTTTGTGAATGACCTTTCACTCACTCTCCTGATGTTTCACCCCAACTTCTCTTTCATGTCATACTTGCCTTGTCTATCTTTTTTCTTCTGTCTCGTCATCACCTCTCCATCCTCTTCTTCCTTAACCTTTACATCGCCATCTCCTCCCACAGCACAGATCTAGCCACTCTGTTGCCTGGTAACTCCTCCCTGTCTTCCTATTGGCTGGGAAAAAAAGACAGGATGTTAGATATTTACAAAAAAAAAAAAGACATTTGGCACAGAGAATTTATTTCTCAACATCACTGGCTTTGTTTAGCTGTTTGTGCATTTGCGCTTGCTTTTCTATGTGTGTGTGTGTGTGTAGAGAGAGAGAGAGCATGTGCGGGGGTGTGGGAACTCAAAGCTTAGTCTCAAAGCACAGCTGAAATAAACACACCCCACTTACAGCTATACACACACACACTTTCCTCTGTCACACATACTCGGCGATCACACACTGGCAGCTTACTAGGGAGCGATCAACAATGACAGCTGTTCGACTCTCTTGACAGTTTATACTGGCAGTATACCTGCCCTATAGTGTGTGTGTGTGTGTGTGTGTGGGTCTGCGTGTGTGTGCTCAAAAGTACCTGAGACAAAAAAAAGACAAAGAGGAAAAAATGGAGGCTTGACTGAAAAAATACATTTTGTAGAGTTTTGTCATACTGGTACTAAAAAAGAATTAATTTCTCTTTAAACCATGAAATATAAAACCATTTATGTAATCACTGCTCTGTATGTGTGTGTGTGTGTGTGCGTGCATGTCACTTTGGGCTGAGCTCTCTCACATGTTGACACCCATCCCTTGGGTTTAAATACAACATGATGCAATCTGTCAGGCACACACACACAAACATACAGTAAAACACGCCAACTGTTTTAGCAGAATGTGTGTGTGTGTGTGTGTGTGTGTGTGTGTGTGTGTGTGTGTGTGTGTGTGTGTGAGCTGCATCGCTAGGAGCCAACTTAGATGATGTGTCCTTACTGATTTATTCGTCTATTGATGTTTTAAATATCGCTGCAGTCACACAGCTGCACAGATGGGAAAACATATTGATGTATTTACGAGGGAATTTTTTATGACGATGAAAATATTTGGCTGTGTTTTAAAAGTTGTTTTTTTTTCTCTTTTTTTCACCCCCTTCTCTCCCTCTGTTTCTTTTTCCACCCAACAGCAATCCCGGGAATGATCGTCCCACCCATGTAAAGGTGTGAGTGCATGACTGTGTGTGTGTGTGTGTGTGTGTGTGTGTGTGTGTGCGTGTGCGTGCGTGTGACTGTGTGCGAGATGAATCAAGCACACTCACACTGATCCTGGCGGAGGATTTCGGTGCGAGTCAGACTCCGGTCGGGGATGGAAGCAGCTGTCCCGATCTGAAGGAACAAACCCAACTCAGGCCCTTTCTAACACAAAAACAACTGCAAGAAAACAGACGAAAAACAAAACAAAAAAAACCCCACAAAGACTGTTTGCAAGGAAATACGCTGTTTAGACTTTGTACACCTTGATGCTTTTATAGGAGAACGGCCACGCCTACATTATGACTCTCCACGGACACAGGAAGTGTATTTATTTTGGAGAGAATCCACGTTTTCCCTTGAGTGATAGTTGATTTGTTTTTCTTTTTGTGCAACAGTTATCGTGTGATAATCATCTTCTGACTGTATCTCACGTGAGGGATTTTATATTTATGAAGTTTGGTAATTAATGAAGGAATATAATGTGAAGAAAACCTGACGGTGATGATGATGATGATGATGATGATCAGTAAAAAGGATGATGATGTTGATGATGATGAAGAGGCTGCAGGATTCATACAGGGTCAAATCCAGCCGACACAGACAAGCCAAACCAGACACACACTTTCACTTCTCTTTGCCAAATCCGCACCACCGTCACTCTCTCAGCACCAACACTTGTCTTCCTCTGCGTTGAATCGATCAGCTGATGGATTCAGACGCGTCCCGCCTGCGAATGATGCTGCGGTTTTAGCCATTCAAGAAATCCCAGTGTTTACTTTGAGCTCACTTCACATACGTCCCGCGTGATACATTTTCTAGAAAGAGAAAATCAATCTTTCAGCCAAGAGAAGGTGCAGAGAGAAAGGTTAGAAAGGTTATTAAGGAGAAGAAATCTATTCCCACCATGCAAGATTCAAGAGAGAAATCAGACTTGCCGCAGCGCTAATTCAGGATAGATTTGACGAGTTGAACTGTAAAAAGGCCATACATAAGCGCAGCTCCTTGCCCACAGAGGAGTGTATGATTACTGGGTGCCAACAACAGCTTCACTGCTGAGGATTTGACCCAACAACTCTGTCACTGAGTCCGTCCATCTGTTTTAAAGTCAGACCCAGCCACAGCATCCTCTGCAAGAGGGGGAACATGTCTTAAAGACTGCTGCCATTTTGACTTTTGATTTTGTTGCGTGAGAGTTGCCTTCTCAAATTTTTTGTCTTAGTACATAAATCTTTATTTCTGTTTTGTTTTTCTTTTGGTTTGCTGTGTGGTTAATATTCTTTACTGTGATCAGCTGGCCAATCAGATTGTGTTCCTTTTTGTTACCTGCCCGCTTATCTGGTGTGATTGACAACATGAGTGAGGAAATTGTCCACAGGTGTGTCTTAAATGCTGCGCTGCAAAGAATGTCAAGTCACTAAATGTTCAGCTAAGTCTTATTTTGTGAAAACATCTGCCACTGAGGTACACTTTTTTCAAATCTGCCCTTGAGTTCAGTTTTTTTTTTTTTTTACAGGGCAGCTGTATTTAAAACGACACCATTTCATCATATGTTCATCCTGTTTTGCACTTGTTTTCTTAAGAGGTAAAGATGAAGAATGAATTGCCATGTCTTGTAAAAAAAAAAAAATTTTTAAAAAAGACATTTTTTGCAGAGCAGGATAATTAGCCCGTGACATGTCTTAAATACCCGGTGATAAAAGTAGCTGATGGTTTGTTGTGAAAGTCGCTGCTCCCTCAGCCATGCAGCCTGAGCATACAGCTCAGTGTGTGTGCTTCAACAGTCTTAATTCATTTATGATGTTAATTTAGCCAAAGCCCTTATTTGAAACATTAATGCCTAGACAGTCTTACGCCACAGTGTCTATTCTACTTGTCTTTTCTTGTCAAACACAGTCAGAAACTGTGCAAGAATGCCATGCTATGTACAACTGTCAGAGCTTAATTAAAGCAGCAGGTAGTGTTCACAAACACATCTTTATTGTTTGTTCGTCATTCAGGTCAGTGACATTTTCCTCTATACAAACTATTTAGAAGGTCATTTCTTAACTGGACAGAAAACCCAACTAGCATCATGTGCTGATACAGTGAATTTCTCCTGTTTGATAAACAGGAATCATTTGTAACTCCAGCCTGAGGAGATCTGGACCTCCAGCTGCCTGGATGTTAGTGCTCAGTATAAAGGGAAGAAGAAAATACTAAACATCTTTCAATTTTAAAATTTAAACTAAACAAGTGAAAGCCACCTCCTCAACCAGAAGTCAGTAGCCTCAGCGACTAAGACTGAAGGTCTTAGGATAAGAGACGTTTCAAGAATTTAAAAAAAAACATTTTAAAAATGGAGGAAAAACAACTGAAACCCTGAAAAAAGTCCTGAAAACTGATCCGATGTGTTCCTCATTTGCTTGTCTCTCATGTCTAAGGATTGTAATGTTATTAAGACATCTTATTTGTTTTTGTATTATAGTGTCTGTTTATTAAAAGCCATACTTCCACTGCTAATTTCAATCAAACTAAAATAAGCCATGGTGTGTTTTTTTTAATCATTTGTAAGTCAAAGAAGCAGGAGGATGTCATTTTGTCGCGATGTTGTTCGTATCATTATTGTTAAAGTTTGCATATTTTTGTTGCATTATCTAGGTGTAGAGTTCATGAATACGGCATTACGATTATCTGTGTTTGTCCTCCATGTGATGGATTTTAAGATGCTTAATGAAGGCTGAGAGAGATGGAAGAAAAATCTCTCTTTCTCTCTCCTTTCTGCTGCAGCCACTTCTCTGGCTTCAGTCAGGTTTTCTGTGCTCTCTCTCATTTCCCTCCCTCACCTTGTTTTGATTGTGCTTTTAATACTCTAGTATGTTTGCCCTCTTTTTTTCCCCTGTTTCCCTCACTTTTCCTTTTTTTTTTTAAAAATGAGCCACCTATTTATTTTATCTCAAACATGGGTCTGGAGACCACTCTTCTGTTTGTGTCTGCATGTGAGAGTGCCTGCGAGTGTGTGTGTGTCTGAGTGAAAAATGTGATGTTTTAAAGCTGAGGGGTGTTTTTTGTTTATAGTACATATATATAAATACCTGTACAGGAAGGAGTAAGTAGAGGCTTTGGTTAAAATAAGTATAATTCGAAGCACTCGTCCAACAACAGTAATAACATTTATCATGGCTTGTCTGCGTTCAGGCTTACAGTGGTGGTCATCATTCATACACACATTATCAGCACTATCAGTGTGGAGGGGAAGAGTACAGAGGAAACTACTGTAAAGATGATAATGTTGATTTTTTTTTTTTTTTTTTTTAACTTTGAAGTGTAAAATAACTTTTTGACTCTCACTATATTTAATTAAAGTTCTTTCTTCTCTGTGAAAAGGTGTCGGTTTTTCTGCTTTGTTGCTCATCACTGTCACTCAGACTGCAGTGTAATGCGTGGACACGCGAGAAAAAAGACACAAGTGAGGATGCAATTAAGGGAATTGAGATGCACCAATGCAGTTTTCAGTGGAGGACTCCCTAGCCTTTCTCTGCAGGAGCCTGGAGGCAGGAGTCGGGTTGTTACAAAGATTCAGCTCACATGTGTAAACTGCCTGAATCCTCTATATAAGCTGGTGGGAGTCACTTCTCTACCCAGGCTTCCCCCTTCTAAATAAGTTGCATTTGGTTTCACTTAAAACATCACCACCTTCAGACCTTGAGCTTGGCTGTGACGCTCACATCTTAGAAAGCCAAACACACATGTCCATTTTGGACCTGATTTTATTTTTTACATTTGATATACCTGCTAAGGGGGATGAAGTTAGAGAGAGAGATGAGAAGGTCAAAGATGAATGAACAGTGAGTCAGTTAAAAGTGAGCCTTCAACATTCATCGTGTATCACCAAACGGCACTGAATTCATGCTTTACGATGTCAGGAAATCACACCTGGAGGACAAAAACTGAAAGATCACGTGAATTTTGTACCTTCATGCAGTATAAAGTTTGCTGTTTGACAGCTGACAAATGTGAGGCGTCAGGAGCAGAAATGAGCGTCAGATGTGATGATTTCTAAATTTATCCCGTGTGGTGTGTTATAGTGGACGTCACGATGTCCTGACTAAAACTCTAAAGACTGTTGCCGAGTTTGACGACTGTGACTTTGACCCACAGGAGCACAGAGCATACTTCTGTGCACAACTCTATTTTATTTATTTCATTTCAGTGAAACTGTAATTGACTATCACCCTCAAGTCGGGAGTGTTAAACCAAATGAATCACGCCTGTGGGTGTGATGTCAGCTTCTGCACACACGCTGTGGGTCATCTTCAAAATCTGAAGAAATATAGTGCACCACATTTATCTTCCGCCATTTTATCTGAGTGTCGGAATTAATTAAATGTGATATTTATGCACTATTTAGTGCCCAACAACAGAATGAAAAAAAGTAGTTTCCATGTCATGTACCCTACTGCCTGCTAACAATCCCACAATGCAATGCATCGCAATTTATAAATGCAAAAACTACTTATTGTGCAACTCTACACCTGTCAGCTTTTGAGTGAGTGTGTATTACATACTGTAGGGATAATGAGTGAACGAGAGAGTGATTTTGGCCACAGCTGTACTCACACACACTCGCTCTCTTTCTACTGACTGCAGAGGAAGAACAGAGCCTGGTTCCAGGTTCATTTTCACTCATAAAACTGTGATTGCATACGCAAACATTTGTTGCTGGTGCTGACAGGTGAATCAGTCCCTGACACCCTACCAATGACCTGTGTGTTTTGAAAGATGGCCGGCTATTATTGGTCATGGCAAGAAGTTATGACTCTATAATCTCCTTATCTGATAGAGTGACCATCCCTGAAGGCAAACACATCTTGCAGCTGAAGTGTTGGATGATCCCGCACACCTGAACGCACTAAGATGAAAGAGTTTTCAACCCCTTTCAACAACATTATCACCCAGCAGCGATGGCACAACTAAATGTTCACTCTGATGGATTGATTACCTCCATCTCAAGCATGTTTCAAGTCTCTTACTCAAACTGATGTAAATACAGCACAGACATTAAATGCAACCAATTGAAGAACTGATGCTTTGGAAAATAGTTGTAATGTATAAAATATGCAACATATGCAACAAAGATAAAATAAAAAAATAAAACACTTTGAGCCATAAAATCACAAACTGTCCTAATGGTTTGTCGTGAAAGGTAGGATCTTCACAAAACTGTCAAACAAACTTTATTTGAATTCACCTTTTATACAGTACAGATTAGTGCAGTTCAAAGTGCTTTACAGCTGACTCAGTTATATGATTTAAAATGTGAAATGTGACTCATCACTTTATCACACTGAACTCCTTCTTCATTGTTCAAATGTGAAGCTCCATTCCAGGAAAATCATACAGCCAGAGAGTCAAAGGGGTCAAACTGTTACACAAGATGTTGTAAAAACTCAGACGGAGGAGGGTATATTCACTCAGTGGGTATATTTGTTTCATTATTTAAATCTTTTTCTTTTCATTTCGTCTCCATTCTTCTGTCACATCAAGCTGTTTCTGTCTCCAGCAGCTCTGATGTTGAGCAAGGCTACCAGCACTGCCAACGATGTGGTCATACACACTGTTTGTGCGTGTGTGTGTGTGTGTGTGTGTGTGTGTGTGTGTGTGTGTGTGTGTGTGTGTGTGTGTGTGTGTGTGTGTGTGTGTGTGTGTGTTCATAAACAATACAAATTCTCTAGTGAGACCCGTTTCTGTAATGAGACAGATGGGCCCTGCCTGCAGTTTGCTATCAGCACAACCACAGGCAGTGTGTGTGTGTGTGTGTGTGTGTATGTGTGTTAAAGGGAAAAAGTGCGTGTGTGTGTGTGTGTGTGTGTGTGTGAGGTGTTATTATTCTCCTATTCCTAGCCTGCAGGCTTAATCAAAGAGGAGCCACAGATGTCTTATTGACACCAATTAGTTTCTGTCTCATGACACACACACACACACACACACACACACACACATTAATGCACATGTGCTTAGAGTGTGAACACACATCCGTGTTTTTAGTTCGAGTTGATGTGAGCTGAATTTGGGATTATTTATGGCCTCGTTTCGATGACTTGAGGAATGCAGTCGATTTGTTTGGGCGCTAACTGCACACATTCACAAGTCACAAAAACATACCAGTTCGATAGCTTGTTGCCTCCGTGTGTGTGTGTGTGTGTGTGTCTGTGTCTGTGTCAGTGTCTGTGTGTCTGTGTGATAATACCAAGTCTGACGAGACAGGACTGAAGACATCCATTAGCTAATGGATGTCTCCTCTCTCGATTTTTTTTTTCTCTCTCTCCTCTTCTTTTATCCCTCTCATCCTCCCTCCATCACCACATCACACTCCTGGTGCACTTAACCCCATCAGGAGGAACATCACACACACACACACACACACTCCCTAATCCCCACTCTCCTCCCTCCTCCTCTGTCCTCCTTCAACTGGATTCAAACCCTTTATTTACCCAGGCTGTAGATGCTGACAGCGAGCCTTCTTTTGAGGTTTGGCTCTGCTCAAAGAACAGTTTCAAAATCAAGAACCATTAATTTCATATTACAGCAACAGAAGACATTGAGAAGTGGACAGAGCAACTTTGCCCTAAAATGATGGTGAAACTGCCTTTTCATGCAATCAAAACATGCTTTCACTTTAAGCAAAGCGCTGCTGTTGTAAAACATGCAAGTATTTTTTTTTTTGGTATTTCTGAAATTACAGCAAGTACTTTTCACTGTGCATTTGTAACATTATACATTAATGTATAATTGATTGCCTTTATTGATTGATTGATTTATATATGGATTCAATCAACATATTTTAAGTAAACTTTAACTTCAAGCAAGAAAAACGTCAATGTACAAAAAATCTTAATCCAATCTAAGCGTGGCAAGACCTGTAGATGAGCACTTGTTGGAGGCCTATGTATAAAACAGACTACCTAATATGAATACAGTATATATAAATCTGCCTCAGATCCTCCTTGCAAGCATGCTCACTGTCCCCCTGCCTTGCTAATGATAAAACAGAAAGAAAAACAGAATAAAAATGTCCCCATTCTTTCCTTTTTGTTTGTTAGTTTTTAACTTTTAAGGCTGTAACATTTTTGACAAACACACCTCCTGCTTTGCGGACAGTTTTGCCCACGTGTTCAGTTCGAGTGGTTTACCCTGGAGGTCCACTGGATTCAATGTCCAATGGAAGTTTCAGAAGTGGAGCACCTAAAAGACATCCATTCTTCCGCAGACACATTTGAAAGATTGTTCAGTATTTGTATCTGTATTTCCTATATCGTGTATGTTAGCAGCGTTCCTTCTCCTGCTTCACAGAAAAGAAGAAAGTGCCATGAACTCAAACAGAGACAAAGTAAGTAACAAAAATCTAAATATAGGCTTTTATATGCATTCACAGGTGAAATTTCACGATTCACAGATGCAAGCTAAAAGACAACAGAGCGGAGAAAAGAGCTGTGAGATGCTCCATTCACACATCCAGTGGATATTGCCACACTGGCTGGAATGCAACGGGGCCGGACGATAACGCAAATGCGTCTGGTGAACATCAGGGGTTACCGTGCTTGCCGGGCTGTGCATGAAATTGGTTATGAACTACTGTAAGTAAATGCAGACGCAACCTTTGTTACATGCTGTGGTAGAGTAATTCTGTCCCTAACCTAATTATATCGTTAACTTTATTGTACTGTAGTACAAAAAATGTTTGCATGGTTTTACAAATAGCTGGTAGCACGTGGATGCACCTGTTTCACATGGACTTTGCCATTGAGCCTCATCTCCTGCAGCAGTTGTTGATTTCCTATATTTCCCAGAATGAATGCTTTAAAAAAAAAAGTTGAGTTGATGTCACCTGACCTCCTCCTTGGCTACCACCTCAATTACTACAGCTGCTGGAGGGCTTTGTCACTTGAACATACACGTGTTGTTTTGGGGCACTGGATGAAATTACTGATGGTGTAATTTTCTCTTGGGAGGGCAGTCACCAACAAACTAATACATTCAGCTATTGGTTTTATAAAATGATAGCAGGGACAGAGTGCGACTTTGTCCAGTTAAGGAACACACACTGTGCCTTTAGCTGGTTGAGGCTGACGGTTTGTTTAAGGAAGCAAGAAGACAGAGAAGGAAAAATGTGTGGAGGAGGGAAACATCGAGTTAACAAGAGCAGAAGATAAAATGATGAGAGAGAGGATAAATATGATGAGTGAGTAGGAGACGGAGGAAGAGGAGAGGGTGTCGGAGAGAGGAGGAAGATGTGGAGAAGAGGAGGGTGACGTGATGATAGTGTGTACAAGGGTGAGTGGTAATGGAGTCTTCACTCGATAGAAAGGTGATGTTTCTGTATGATTTAACAATCGAGAGCTAAAGAACAATGAAATCTAACTGTGTGTGTGTGTGTGTGTGTGTGTGTGTGTGTGTGTGTGTGTGTGTGTGTGTGTGTGTGTTCAAGGTTCTGCCTTTGCATTTGAAGGAGGAGTGCTAAAGCTAAGTACAGGGGCTGACACCCCTCTCTGCTGCCACTCCAAAACCACTTGTAACACACACTCTCACACGTATTGAAACACACTCACACACACTCATATCCACTCACTTAAGTGGAGTGTTTGAAATTGAGCTGGGACTTGGAACGAATACTCCAAACAATTATCTTTCTCTCCTGTGTCTAGTAATCCATTTCCCATGAATATATTCACATCTGCCTCTTTTTTTTTCTTTTCCCGCTCTTCCTCCCTCCATCCTCCTCCTCTTCTGTTACACATTCTCACCTCCCTCTTTTCTCCTCCCTCACAGGTGATGGTGTCTTTCCCTCGGTGCCTCGGACAAAATGTGACAATACAGCGATCAAACTTCAGATTTATCCCTGTCACATAATGTCCACACTGTGGTTGCTACTAGCTGCAAGTGACACACTATGTTGGCAAAATGTGGTTTAATGCTATACTTTTTTTTATTCTTGTGCAGTGGTGAAATATGTGCAGCCATAACTGTGATGTGTGAAGAAGGAGAAAACATATTCTTAAGAATAATTTTTAAATTTTTCAAAACAAAAGATCTGGGAATTTATAAGTGTTTATTTATTTTTTTTAAAAATACACAAATCCAATCTGCTCCCTTTAAGACATCTAGTTGTTTTTCTGCAACTTTTAAAATAAAAAGTGTATTTTGGAGTCTATAGTCGTTGTGTTAGTAAATTACTGTTCAATTGTGTGACTTAAGATAAACCTTTATGATATATAATTCATATTATAGTTTATCCTAGAGAATATTAACCTCATGAAGTTATGTGCAAATAGGTTATTTTAATGGAAAACAAGACTAAGAGTCTACAGCTATGCTAGCAGCTCTGTGAGACTGCAGTGCTTTGAGCTAAATGCTAAGCTGATGTTTAGCAGGTATAATGTTTATACATTTGTGAACATCATGATAGCGCTATATGAAAAGTCCGGGGATGACCAAAGTCAGTAGGGTTTATCCTCTGGGGAACATGAATGTCTGTATGAAATTTCATGGCCATCAATCAAATAGTTGTCAAGAGATTTCAGTCTGCACCGAAGTGGCGGACAGACAGACTGACATCGCGCTCCACAGAGGCATAACTTTAGCATGGCTACTGACTTGTTGGTGCTCTTTTTGTAACAAAACATCTATCTCTTCTTTCATTCACCTGCATCTCTCTTAACAACAAACAGATCAATCTGCTCCGTTGTTCTGTTTTGTTCTGGTCTTGACTTGGACTCTATTGGGTTTATATTTAATGTATCTCCAGCACCCCTCTGTTGCCAGTTAATGATCTGTGAAGAATGAAATGCTCTTTCTCAGCCACTGTGACATCATCACTTACTACCTAATGATATCATCACCCGCTGCCAGGAAGCTGAGATTATCAATGAGATGATGCCCAGAAATGAGTGGTGATTGGCAGGGACGATTGATGATGATATCATCCGAGACAATTCAGCACTTCTGGTTTGGATGGTGACGATGATGTCACTGGCATTGTGTGAAGGCTGTGTGTGTGTCAGACTACACAATGAAATGTGAATGTGATATCGTCACGTCCCACTGGGAGTAAAATCACACACACACACACACACACACACACACACACACACACAGACCACACACAGCGTTCTGGCAGTGCTCTTGTCCAGCCGCTGTGTTAAAGGCCAGACATAAAAGTCAAATGTCATGGTCGTGAGATTCTGTTCACCTTGCAGAAACACTGAATCCGGCCTGAGCTGCATGAGAAGCTTCTGCCAAACAGCTGACAGCAGGACGCTCTGAAACCTTGCAGCACAGAGTGCACTGTGAGAGGGAGGACAGGAGAACGGTGCTTGTTGCAGAATAAATATATGGGGAATGAAGACAAAGTACAAGTCACATAGATCCTCACATCTACACGCACATGCAGTATACCAGACCAGATCATACAATAATCTTTTATAACTTGTATAACTCTACTTATTGTCTGCCACTGTTTTCAGCATAATGGCCCAACTGACTCATTTTTTATGCATTTTTGAGACTTTCAACAGAAGTAGAGTGAGATTCTTATACCTTCGTGAAAACTGTCGGGAAGAAGTCATCGTGTGCTGCTGGTGGGATTTCAGCCCGTTTCTTTCAGAAATGTATTTATTACATTGCACTTCATTTTTTGTGCAAGATGTGTAACTGAAACAAAGAACTAAATATTTATGTGTAGTATTACTATAAACTAAATGTTCAATTAACACGACCAAACTCTACGCGTCATTTTCTGTCGCATTAACACATCATTTTTTTGCCACCTACCCAGGACAAACTTAAATATGATGGCTCTGGACAAACATGTAAGTTAATCCTGGGCAAATATTGCTAGCTACATAGGTAATTGTTTATTTAGGCCAAATTTCACATCCATGGGCCATTTAATTATATTTACAGTAATTAATTTAATTCTCTGACTCAACCCACAACCATTAGGCTAACTTATGTAGGTTTGCACAGAACTAATGTCAACATGGTCACTGGTTATTAAACCTGAACTTTTATCATTTTGTATTAACGTTGGTAAACAGGTATTGTGGAGCACCACTTGGCCCCACAGCTCTCACTGTGAACATAAATGTTAACTGTTAGCCGACTAGTTATTATAGATGAAATGCGCGTTGTCTCTGGTTAGAAGCTAAGGTGTAAAGGAACAGAATTAACACTACAACCAACAGGAGTAAGTTACATTCAGCCAATAACAGCTAGCTAAACTAGATTTCACTGGTCCATATGATGCAAATGTACTCAGATTCAAATGTCCTATCATATTATTAAGGAAAGTATTTTTAATGCTTACCTTCTTTATCCCCCAGTCGCAAAGCTACGACATCACAGCAACGTGATCCTGGAGCAACATTAACTATAATGTTGTAGCAACAACACCAACACTGCGATATCAGATCGTGAAATGCACATATACACACTTTCATTTAGCAATCGGTTCGAGACCAACCAACCCTGAGATCACTGGACGGCCTGCTCTACGACTCGGACAAAATGCTTTTCCTGCTGCAGGATCACGTAAACCACATCAGTTACTGTCTCTCCATATCATTTTATCACTGAATTCCAGTCCAATACCGAGTGATTGGAAAAGCAGTTGTTGGATTTTGACCTGAGTGTACGCTGAATCACTACTGTGTTATTGCAATCAGCGTTAAAAACTAGCAAAACAAACATATTTATGAGAAATATGTATCACTTTTTACCTCTCAGGTCAGAGCTCACTCCCCCATAATCCCCTCTATCTCACTGAGTGTTGCTGTTGAACCTGAGCCAATTGAATAATGCCTCTGCCCAGTCAACCGTGTGTGTGTGTGTGTGTAACTTAACTCTTGATATTAGCTAATTTGTGAATATTTGAGCAGAGGGAGCTTACAGCACACACACACACACAGTGTTTTTACAGTTTCTCAACATATCCCCAGCGCAGCCCTCTGAAGCTCTCTGCTGCCAGCTGAGTGCTCAGGCAGGAGGTCTGCAGCCTCCGCTGACCCCCCCCAAGTGACCCCTGGGAGCCTTTTTCAGAGAACCGTGGCTCGAGTGTGTAGCACCGAGCACTGTGCGTGGTTTGATTTACTGCTGCTCTCCTGCTGCAGTAAACACAGAAACACACCACCAGGGATCGAACAGTTATCAGTAGTTCATCAGCTGCCATGGACTTTAACCCTTCGATGCAGAACTGCAGTCTAGCAGACCCCACTGCCTCTTTCTAATGCAACATCTTGTCTAAAAAAAAACGTATTTTATTTTATTTTCTCTGCAATGCTTCAGTTAAATCATTTGAATAAAAACTGTGTATTTTTGATGAAAGCTAAACAACCTTTTTTTTATAACTTTTATAACTCTACTTATTGTCTGCTACTGCTACAGCATAATGGTCATAAACTCATAAACTCATTTTTTATGCATTTTTGAGACTTTCAACAGAAGTAGAGTGAGATTCTTATACCTTTGTGAAAACTGTCGGGAAGAAGTCATCGTGTGCTGCTGGTGGGATTTCAGCCAGTTTCTTTCAGAAATGTATTTATTACAAAAACCAGAGAACTTTCCAAGTAAGTTACATGCAGCCTAAAAGAAATTTAAAGAAATAGCTCAAACCTCTGGGAAATACGCTTACTCTATTTGCTGTATTTCTGATAGAGAGATGAGAAGATATCAATATCAACCTCATGTCTGTGCATTAATGCATTAAGTACGATGCTAGAGAAGAAATACAGCATGTAACCCCCCCACCCCCCACTAATGTAGGTGGATTTTTAACTTTGGACGAGCAAGGCTAGCTGTTTCCCCCTGCTTCCAGTCTTTATGCTAAGCTAAGCTAACCACGTCTAGACTACAGCTCCACACTTAACCGAGGCAGGAGACTGATATAAATATTCCTGTAAAGAAAGTCTGGTAACGAGGGGAATCAGACCTTGGATTTTGGATATATTAAAGACCGTACACACCTATGATTCACCTACACAGGTGTTTTCACTTATGTTGCCTGATTAGCCCTTTTCTTAAGGCTGTGTGGGTGAGTACATCTCTGTCACTCTCCTGTCGGTGGCAAAACACTTTCATGACTTTTATTAGTGCGTGAAGTGCGGTGGCATCATCTACTTCCCAGCGAAGCTCCACTCACCTTCAACCTGATCAGCAAGAATAAGTGAAAACACCTGTGTGGGTGTGCAGGGCGACCCACACAGCATGAGATAGATGCTTAGAGAATACAGTCTTTGTGAAATTAATTTCAAATTAAGTAGACTCACTCAAAGTGTTCATCCATGTGTTCCTAGTAGATAAACTGACTCATAGCCACTTTTACGAAAACTTGATGTACCGTATTACCCTTAACTTGATGTACCGTATTACCTACATTTCTGATTAAAATGCTGACAGAGGATTCTGGTCCAGACCTGTTTGAGAATTAGTGCCAGTTCAATACAAAACAACTTTTGGGGATCAAGGCTTACCAGGAATTCAGACAGAAAACAAATGCAAAAGACACAAAGAGCTGCATGTCGCTTGAGGTTTTTGAAATCTGAGTATATGAATATGAGTAATGACTTTGAAGGCTTATCAGACTCCAAAACACTGCACAGCAGTTCATAATACTACTAGAAAGTACTTTACACCTCTGGAAAGTTATTACACTGACAATCATCTTATCCTTTGTCTTAATGATCATCAGGTAAACAGTAGACACTATCCCTTTGTAGATCTACCAGGAACGTAAAGCTGAGACAGGCTTGAGACAGTCAACATGGCTGCCAACTGTTCAACACTAGTTGAGGAGAGTTTTTTATGGCCGCTTTTTAGAGCTACAATCCGAATTAAAAAGAATTTAATTGGAGGGGCAGATATCTTTTGTCTCATATCACTGCATAAAGTTGTGGCAAAAACATTAAAGACAAATACTGTTGAAAATATCTGAATCATCATGTTTAGGAATATCTAAATCTTGGTGACACAGGAGTAACTGGACTCCCAACACACACTTTATGGCTGACAGGAGAGCTTTAACTCACTTCACTCATCACCTCCTAATCTGCACACACACGCACAAAAATGCATAACTTGTACTGTAAGTCGACACACTCAAGTCCACGACGCCACGTACACAAATATGTGCATGCCATACTGTATGCAAACTGTATCTCTCTCTCTCTCTCTCTCTCTCTCTCTCTCTCTCACACACACACAGGAGTGGACACACACACACTCTCACACACTCGCGTCCAACTGGGTTGTTTTTCTAAGGGGTGTTTATGTAAAGGAAGTTGGATCCTGAAACTCGCTGCATACTTCACATTTATGAAGGTTGGAAACGGCCCGACTGCTGATATGATTACACCAAGAAGCAAGCAGGAAAAAGCTCTGACATTCTCATATGGAAGCCATTATCCTTTCTCTACATTGCTTTCTCTCTCTGTTTATCTTTACCTTTTCTTCAACCCCCCCCCCACCCCCCCCCCATTTTCTGACTTTCTCTCCCTCATTCTCGTAATTTCTCTTCTCGTTTCTTTCTTCGCCGTTTTTCGCATGCTGTTTGTGTTTATGAGTGTTTGCTTGCACAAGCTGCATGCATGTGTATAAGACGCCTGCTGTGAATTGTTTTGTGTAGACAGACACAAGCATCAGAAGTGAGGCGCACAAATATACACACACACACACACACAAAGTGAAATGGTTTGATTAACGGCTACTTGGCCTGACTTTCCTCTCTGGATCAGCCACAGTGTTAGGCATTAAAAACCCATGATTCTCTATTAACACCCCACCAGATCTGTGTGTGTGTGTGTGTGTGTGCGTCTTTCTCATAAGCCCCCTCCGCCCATCAATCCACTCCCAAATGACATCAGAAGAGTAAGGAGTGAGAACACAGTGCATGACTGACAGAGACCAGGACAAGAGAGGGGATAAACCCTGATGCTGTGTGTGTGTGTGTGTGTGTGTGTGTGTGTGTGTGTGTGTGTGTGTGTGTGTGTGTGTGTGTGTGAGTGAGAGAGAGAGAGGGAGAGAGAGCTCTCACGCCCTGGATGCTGTAATGACACAATCATCTCTGGCTGAACAGAGTTGGTGTAGACAGAAGACATACACACAAACTGTCGCACACACACACATTTACACACAATCACACTGAAACCGAGATCCACCCTGCCTGACTGCAGCTCGGTTTCCAAACATTGCATCAAATTCCCAGAAATATGACAACAGAAACCTGAGAAGCCAGAGTGAGTCGGTCACTGACCTCCAAGTCCTGCACAGACTGAGTGTGTTTCAAACTCGTTTTAAACTGATTTTTTATGTATAAAACTGAACGTGCCCTCCTAACATCAACATCTATAACACATTAGTGATGGTCAGAGATCAACATTTTCAACAATCAACTTGTCCTGCTTTACTGAGGCACACATTATTAAGCCATGATTCTGGTTTGTTACAACGTCCGTCTTGTTTTCATAGTTCTGGCCATCATTTCTAAAGTTACAGGGGTGGAAACCACATAAGTACGTGTACTCAAGATTATCTAAATCGACTCAAATGTCTTTTTAGACTTCTTTCGCTGCTTTCTCAGATCTCAGCAATTAACTTAGCGAGTACAATGTTATCATTACTAATGTGATTGATGGCAAAAACTACAAAAACAAGACACAAGTTGTCATGAACTGGAATTTTCCTTTACAGTTCTTCTGATGGCACAACATTAAACTACAGTACAAGCTATTTCAAGTAGCTCCAGTCGCTGGTTAACAAAAATAGAGAAACAAGATAAATGCTGCTCCCAGTATAAAAAAAAACTGATGTAAATGTAATGTACGTGTAAGAAAAACCTAAAGCCTTCATAGAAAACATGCTGTGGCCTGTCCGTCTCCCATAAATAGAATAGACCAGGGTCTATTTAGGAAAACTTTCACATTTGCAACACAATAGTCTGAGGTCTACCACACATCACCACCACAGAGGAGCAGGAGGTAAAGAAAGACAGGCTATGAGAGCAGAGACACTGGAAGAAACAGAGAGACAAAATAAAATGAAATCTGGCACAGAGTGAGGGGTCATATGCCTCCTGGACTCGTAGGTGTCCCTGGAGTCTTACATTGTTTTACTCCTGCGGTTGCAGCCGCAGCGTTGGGTTCTGGTTTGGGTTAGGTCTGATATGTTACTCTATTGAAAACATTGGCATTGCAGTGGGACAGCCTGGGAATGTGGCGTGGAAAACACAAGAAAAACGAGCTGAGAAATGTCTGTTTGTTTGTCACGGAGAAGAAAAAAGGAGCGCGAAACCATCCGAGTTCATCTCAGGAGAAAGTCTGAGGTTTCATTTACTCCGAGTGCTTTTTCTGCTCTGTGGACTTGCACATGTCGGCTTGTATGAATCGAAGTGCGTTTGTGCGTGAATATCCAACTAGAGAGGGGGCGGGTCTTTTCTCCACCCTGCAGTGTGATTGGTGGTTTGCTGTCCGCGTTGATGGATTGATGGAGGCAGCTCTCCTGCGGTTGGCTGAAGGGTTAATCCATCATTCACCTGTCCAGGTGCACCGCAGACATTTACTCTCTTCTCACCTCATCTAACTTCTCCTCCTCCTCCTCCCTACACCTCAAACCTATCACCTATTAGTTTTCTTGTGCTTTGCTGGTGTTGAATGGTGACAATATACTCAAATATTCAGTGCTGTGTACATGTTACACTCAAAATAAGAATTTCCATTTCATTTTGCAAGATAATTCATACATTTCCTTCATTAGCCCACCAGAATACTGTAATGACTTGTTTTTTGGTCTTCCAGGGAGAAATATTGACCAATTACGGCTTGCCTAAAATGTTGCAACCACATTATTGTAGCTCCTAAATGTCGTCATCCTCCTGCTGCCTCCTGCCTCCTACACTACAATATTCAGTGTGTCTGACATGCTGAACAGCAGCGATTCCAGCGGACCTCTCAGGTCTTTCACACATGACACAATCAAAATCTGCTGAAGCTGCATTTAGTTTTGAGGTGATGGAAGGGTCTGCTTGCTGACCTGAGATATGCACTGAAAATATGCTCGTTAAACAAAAACATATCGACTGACAACCTACACATAACGCATGAATGACAGAGTCTCTGTGATTTACATTTTGCTGGTTCACACCGTAATCCTTAATTTATAACTGGCATCATTAATGTAGGAATGGAAGATTGACATGTTTGTGTGTTTTCTGCCAATAGAGTACATATAATCACATATCTTTTCAATGTGCATATTGTTTTTAATATCATCTGTCTTTCCTCCTGTGAAAACACACTTTTTTAGGGGTTTTTTTGTTTTTGTAAAAATAAACTTGAACTGTGCACATGCTGTACATTTGTGGTCTTGTAAGTTGAGCGTGGTAGTACGGCTGCCAGCAGACAACCACGCTAAAAATGCATGTACTCATGGTACTGCAAAGTGTTTCAGGCACGAGCGTCCATCACATGGCTTACATTAATGCAATATGCTGCAATCTCCTCTCTGGCTGATCATGTAAAACAATTTGCCTCTTATGTCTGTCTTTCAGAATGATTTTCATATCGGCCTACAGGCAGAGATATTTTTGGCCGGAACACGCGGTGCATACAGCGACTGGATGTCAGCGCACAGGATCACCCACGTTGCAGTGCAGGAGTGGCTTTTCAAGGTGTTGCGTTGGCCTCACTTCCAGCGTTCCTGAGCAGCACCTGCAGTCGACTGTGATTGTCTGGCACCTTTTCTTGGTGCTGATGTGCATGCTGGAGTAGAGGTGCGGGCTCCAGTTGTGAATTCTTCCCAACTCGATTGTTGGCATTTTAATTCTTCAGCAAATGGCAGCATTTGATAAACAACACAAATAGCATTTTAGTTTGCATGGCTGCAGCATAAACTCATTTTAGGGGCATCACTGCCATGTTTACAACAACTGAGAAAAGCTTGTCTTGTGTTTTAAGTATCATCCTAGTACACTTGAATGCTATTATATAAACACATGCACACACACGCACAAAAACCCACAACAGTCCTCTTGTACAACCACCTCTTCCCCAATTCCCTTTCCCCTTCTCTTCCACCACCCCCTCACCCTTTTACCCAGTGCTTCCCTCCACCCCTTGTCCCATTCAATATACCAGTAAACCAGTGTACTATGTTGGTGGTGGTCCAAAGGAAACCACCTACCTCACACACACACACACACACACACACACACACACACACTGTGAGGGTGGTAATCCCACTTTCTGTGAACCATGTGGAAGCCATTGCTGTGTAATCTGTTGTAATTGTGTTGTATTTGAGAGAGAGCTGGTCTACATTACCTACTTCATTACCGTGTGTGTGTGTGTGTGTGTGTGTGTGTGTGTGTGTGTGTTATGAGGAGTAAGAAAAGACTGATACAAGAGAAGGGGGAATAGTGAACACCAGCGTGATGAGACTCTATTCACACGTTGTCACAGTTCTCATCCATTATCTCACATCCCTCTGAAACATTTGAATAAAACTGTAACCTGAAGTGCATGCAGTGCATAAAACATGCCAGCGATCGAGCTCTATCTGTACACACATATACATTCAGACCGGGACACACACGCAAACCCATACACCATTACACACACAGATTGCATAATTACACATAATGGATTGAGGGCTGCAAGCACTCTGAACGTAAATCTAGCGTGTATGTAAGTACACAGACCGCACTGTGTAGTTTACCTGTAAACAAGCTGAAATGAGCCATGTAATATATGCTGCTTGGTTCAAGTGATCATCCAAAGAAGCGTACATTAAAAAGTGGTACATTATGAGTCTGGAAAGAAAGAAAAACACGCAGCTCCTGTAACTTCTGGATGATAATATTAAACAGAATGGCTACAAATGGCACAATACTGACATGCCATTATATACACTGAAAAGGTTTTTAGTTGCTGTAATTGTTTCTCATGTCTAGATTGGCCACAAAGAAATCAGTTTCTAAAGCAATTTAAATGTAAGTAATGGGGGACAAAGTCCACGGTCCCTGCATTGTGCGTGCATTGTAAAGTTCAGCGGTTTAAGTTAAGTTAACAAGTGGGTATCATCAGAGGTTAAAGCCTTTTTAGTATGAAATTCCCTCTTTGTGCTTCCATGGACAGAGTTTCCTTGCTGAGCCACAGCAGAGGGATAGTAAGACAAAGCAGGAATATGGTATTAAAAAGACTGTAACTTTCGTATTAGCTTCAGCTGAACTTTATAATTAATTTTGCATGGAACAAGGACTGTGGAGGGGGTGAAAGCAACGCCTGTTTTCACCAGGACTGTCAGATTTTTTTCTAAACAAAACTTTTTCCATTAGAATAATTTGAAAGCTGTCATAATTACATAAAAATCCTACACATAGTTGCTTTAGGTAAGGCAAGATCAACACAAGGCAAAAGTCAAAAGTAAACAAAATGCATGTCATGGCATAGAAGTCAGGTCCAGTGGCTGTTTTGCAGATGAAGACGAGCAAAAACTTTCTGAGATGTCCGCAGCCAGCTACCTGCCTAATCCTCACTGGTCTGAGATCAGCCCTCCTGGGTGAATCCAGAGTGGAGCCTCCTAGTGGCATCACTCACAGAACTGCTCACTGGTCAGCCCTGCCAGTGCTGCGGTGATCGATGCACTGAGTTCCTGGCTGCACACTCACCTTCATCCATCCTCAGAAGGGAGAGTACAGAGGGATGGAGGAGAGAAAGATGAAGATGTAAGCATCAAGGGAGAGAAGCAGAGCCAGAGAGAAGAAGATAGTCAGGAAAAAAAAAAAAAACATCTCTCTCAGTGCCCTGCAGAGTGAGATAAATAGGAAGGGCAGTCTGATCCATGAGCTGATGAAAGATTGAGCTAACACCTCCCCCTATAGCCTTCCTATCACCTTCCTCTTCTACACACATCCTCACTCCCTCTATTTATTTATTTACTTCGGCAGAGCAGCGTGGGACCAGAGAGGAGAGGTGATGAATGGAACGGAAAGTCATACAGGGCAGGAGCAGCATTTGGACTCTGTGTGTATGAGTGTGTGTGTGTGTGTGTGTGTGTGTGTGTGTGTGTGTGTGTGTGTGTGTGTGTGTGTGTGTGTGTGTGTGTGTGTTGTTGTTGTTGTTCTTCCATCCTTGTGAGAACCAGTCTCAGGCCTTTCAAGTAATGACATTTTTGCAAAGTGATGTAACTTTGGTCAGTCCGCAATTCTTCCAGAGGCCAGTTTATGGTTAGTAAATAGGGGTTTAAGTTTAATGATGAGATTAGAGCGAGCAGTTACCACCAGGAGCCAAATGTTGAAGCCAGTGTGGAAGTGCATCAAGATTCGGTTCCTCAAACGGCTCCAAGAAAAGTCTCACTGCGCTGACGTCAGTGGGAAAGACCCAAACTTTTCTCTCAAAATACAAAGTCCAAAACAACTTGCGGTCTTTCTGGTGTATTTACTCAGTACTTTTAAAAACAGACGATAAAGCTGAGTCACAGGATTATCTTTGTAATCCTGGTAGTGTTGTTAATATGAAAGGTGTCAAAATTCTGTTCCCAGTTAGACTTAATGTGCATAAATGTGCCATTTAAACATCTTACTTCAAATAGTGAAAGTAAATGCGAATGTCAGTGTAAAGACCATGGATTATTGTTGGTTCAGGTTACAGTCACAACATTATTATTAGTCATTATTTGACTTTCTGGAGACTTGTCGTCACTGTGAGGTTTCCAGGCAACCAGAAGAGACTCCAGGAAGTCGCTGCTCCCAGCCAAGAAAACGGCTAGCTGGTTCCCCCTGCTTTCAGTCCTTATGCTAAGCTAAGCTAACTGTCTCCTGGCTGTAATTTCAAGCTTTGTGTACGAGAGCGGTATCAATCTTCTCATCTCACTCTCAGCAATAAAGAAAATAAAATGTCAAACCGTTTTTTTTTAAAACCGGCAGTCGTGGACTCAGGTCTGTCATCAGCTCGTCAGGAGGACTCTTTCAGACTTTTTAAGCCATTCATTCAAACAATTCCACAATCTTACAAGGTGGCATTGAGAACGGGATGACAGAGAAACCTGAAAGCACAAAAAAAGAAAAAAGGAATGAAAGAACTTCCAGGAAGAGGCCATAAAGTAAGTAAAGAAGCAATATCTATTTTTTAAAGATGCGATTCAACAACATTACTATGTTGTTCATTAGAAATTCCTCTGCTCAAGGTAAAATTAATTATTGATGCCTCTGTTGTCAAGGTAACGTCAGACAGCGCTGTCATGGTCCTTACATTTACACCACTTCAAGCCCTCTGCAGCCTCGAGCACTCACACATTTGTGCTGAGCGTGCAGGTGACGTCGATAAAGGTCTCAGAGGGCTCAGTGCTTTTACATGATAGGATGGATATTGAGATTGGCCCGTGGTGACAGCATCATGTTCATGCTGGCTACATGCCAACTCAGCCTTCTTACCTTATGGCCTGTGTGTGAGTAACTCCAGGTCACTCAGTCAAAATCAAAGTTTATTCATTCAGTGTCTTCACTCATTCCTCCTTTAGGAAAACTGGAGCCTTTCCAACAAGTCCGCCAGATTAAACAACAATATACGTAGTTTGTCCATGCCCTCTAGAACAACACACAGAAGAGTTTTCTGATCTGACGCCCTTATCAGCAGGACGTCATCATTTGTCTGTGCCTTTCAACACCGTTACAAAACACAACATGGCTAGGTTGAGGAAAATATCACGGTTTTGGGTTAGGGGACCTTCGTTGTCATGGTTACAATAATAAACACCTGGTTAAGGTTAGGGAAGGAAGAAACCAAGGTTGACTGTCGGTTTAAAACAGGAAGTGATGTTTTGTTGACCCCATCATCCACCCGGACCTCCTCCATACGCGGACTTTGCCTCTATAATAACGTCACCTGACTTCCTCTTTTGCTCCCGTCATATTTACTACGGCCACTAGAGGGCTTTGTGACTTGAACGGAAACGTGCCATTTTGGGGCACAACTGATGCTGTTGTATTTCTCGGGAGGACAGTCTCTTGATTTGATTAAAAGTCAATGGGAAGACACAACTGGACACGAACAAACACACTTCGCTCTAGGTGACGCAATGTGAGACAAAGACACGTCTGCACGAGTTGAAAAAGTTTCACCTTTCGAGGCTGTTTGACACTTCTTCACAAACGTGGGTGAGAGACTGAGTTGTCACACAGACATGGTGAATAAATCGAGCTGTATTTGAACAAACCTTAACAAACGTCTTGTGACAAAAAAAAATATCTTAAAATTTGGAGAAATTTTATTGAGAGTGAAGTCACCTGAAGTGGAGTCTGTGTTGCTCGGGGAGATGAAAGGCAAACAGAGTCTTTTGGAAGAATAAATTGAGAGCTCTGATCACTTCCTCTTCCTCTCTTCCCACCTTCCTCCATGCAGATTTGACGTAAAGAGACATCCGTCTCAATGTGTGAACGCTTGGCTCTTTGCACTGACTGGTTTATTTACAAAGCATTCAGAGTGTTGTGAAGAATGTGTGTGACTGTGTGTGTGTGTGTGTGTGTGTGTGTGTGTGTGTGTGAGTGAGTGATTTTCTTTGCTTGTGTATAAATGTTTACATGGCTCTGGAATGTTCTGAAATGTGATCTACTCACCAGAGAGTGCCAACAGTCACATAAATGCACACACACGCACACGCACGCACACACTCACGCACACATGCACACACACACTACAGCTCTGGTGAACATTACTGGTTGGGTGTGCTGGTTATACGGCTGGTTAAATCAGTTTATTCAATGCATTCCTCTTCCATCTTAAAACTGAACACACAGCACAGAAATGTCCCGGAGAAATGTATTGTCATTCTACACACAAACACACACACACACGCACACACAAACAATATGTCATTATTGCGGTGTTGGTTGCATCAGGCCAAGGGGACAAATAATGAATCAGAGCTTGGATAAGTTGAACTGACCTCTCATGAAACAAATTCCGCAGAGCTACAGAGGCTCCACTTGATCCCAAACCCCCACCCCAACCACGCAACACACACACACACACACACACACACACACACACAGGATAGTGGGCCGGGGTGAGCACGGCTGTTCTGTTTGACAACTAATGAAGCAGGCCTCAAAGACAAGATGGCACTTGCTGCCATTTCCACTCTGAACACAAACACACACGCACACACACACACACACACACACACACACACACACACACACACACACACACGGGCACACTGCCATCCATGACTCTGAATAACAATCACAACAAATGAAAGTGGCTGTGAGGGGGAAACTTTCCTCATTGTCTGTTTTAATTTGAATCTTATTTAACGAGTTGAGAATCAAACGTAGGATAAGGGGGTGGGCGGCGGGCGAGGCGTCGCGCAGAGACGACAAAAGACGCTGAGAGGGGGAGAAGAAGAAGAAAACGACAGAGAGACATCAGACTCCATCGGTCTGAAAATAGAGCAGTTTTTTGTTTCATCCGACAGGGAGAGGTGTCGATAATTAGGCTCTGTCAGGTAGAGTGGGGAGTGTGTGTTCCTGTGTGTTCCTGTGTGTGTGTGTGTGTGTGTGTGTGTGTGTGTGTGTGTGTGTGTGTGTGTGTGTGTGTGTGTGTGTGTGTGTGTGTGTGTGTGCAGAGTCTTCCTGACAGTATGTGCTGAGAGCACTGTAAATGCATGGGTAATGGTTGTCAGTGTGTGACAGCTATAAATGGCCCTTTAGTTCTCTTCTCAGCACTACATTGACACACACACCTCTCTCTCTCTCTCTCTCTCTCTCTTTGCCTTTCTCACACTCTCTCTCTCTCTCACACACACACACACACACACACACACACACACACACACACATGTTTGAGCAAAGAATCTTCATTTTCATGTTCATCAGCTTAATTATCATCAGCACCAACACACACCAGCCTCTCCACTCCAGGGAGCAACACTGAGATCAAGGACGTTAGATGTTCCTGTGCAGCTTGTTAACATCAGACACCTGTAAATAAAAAAAGATTGCATGGATCTATTTGACTGGAAAATTATTGTATTTATTGTAGTTATGTATAAGTATTGTAGTTTTATTTCAAAGAGACATGAGATTAGATCACTATATCTTGCAGGATAAGAATTACATGAAAATAAAAACAAATAGCAAAAGAGAGAGAAGTCACACTTGGAGCAATAGATCTTCACTGCTGGACAGTGTTTCTGTATATTGTTTAAATTACAGTATTATCAGATATGAGGAAGACATTTAAAGAAAAATGGTTTTAAAAGTCATCTTTGTTAGGAGATAATCACGATTTCATTTATGTACAGTCTTTGTAGTACTGCCACTCCATATAAAGGGCAGAAGAGTCTGTGCAAAAAGTATTCTACTACTACTACTAATAATAATAATAATAATTAAGTGATTGACAATTTTTTTTAAAAAAAAGGAGAAATCGAATTCATCTTAGGTGGAAGGGTGCAATGAAATGCAATGATATATCTCAATTACTGGTGCTCGTATAATTATGGAATCTTGTCCTCTTCTTGATTATATTTGCAGTGTAGTGATAGAAACATATATTAATTCACATTTCATTTGGGCAAAATTTCAGGAATTTGCTTGCTAATTTTAATATTAATATAATAGGCCTTTTTCACAGAGGACATTTTGACATGTCAACAATGGCTGAATTCCATTTAGCTGCTTCATTTTCAGGGTCCTGGTGTTGTGCATGCTGGCTCACAGTCACACTGTCATGACCCATCTTTAATGTTATTAGTAACACTGGTGCTTTTGCTGCTATGTCAAGTCAATTGGTGTGTTGTGAAAAAGGCCTGTTGGTAGTTTTTTTGGTGTTACATTAAAAAAGGTTTTTCAAAAGTGGACCCAAAAGTATCAAAAACAAAAAAAGGAGAACGTAGCTCATTACAGTGAGCTAAAAACACAGCCATGACAACATGCTGTGTAAGGTGGTAACTAGGTGGTGAGAGATGACCGACATGGTCATCATAGAAAAAGGTTAAAGGGCTAATGTGTTGCTTTGGAAAAAGGATCCCTTAAAAAATAATCTTGGCTACTAAAATAGATTTCTAAACTATCTATCACTCTCTGTCTGTGTCGCTCACGTAAACACACACACACACACACACCCTCAGCGAGGTCACAGTTCAGACAGCTGGATAATAACATTACAACTAATGGACTCTCATCTGTTTATTCATAAAGGTTTCCTCTCTCTTTCTCTCTCTCTCTCTGTGTGTGTGTGTGTGTGTGTGTGAGAGAGCGCACAGGCAGAGAAGACCGTTTTCAGCGGTTTCACGTTGCGTCTCCTGGGATGCTGTGGTGACTTTACCCACAGTGCTTTGCTGCACAGGCAGGTCTGTGTAGGAGTGAGCTGGTAGTTTTATTACATTACTGTCAGGCACAGAGACCCACTGTAGCACAGCATCAGGATGCACACTAATCCACCACCAACTAGATGTGTGTGTGTGTGTGTGTGTGTGTGTGTGTGTGTGTGTGTGTGTGTGTGTGTGTGTGTGTGTGTGTGTGTGTGTGTGTGTGTGTGTGTCCATACCGGCATGTGAAGTGTGTTTGCATGTGTGTGTTTCTGTATTTATCGCTTACGTTTCTCCTCTAAATCTATTAAATGGCTCGATGATATTTCTTGCTATTTTGATATTGATGTTCCAATAATCTCCCCATGCTTCTGTAGCTGTTTTAATGTGATTGTGAATGTGTGTTGTATATTGTTGGCATATGTCTACCTCTGATGTCTAAATCATCAACAGGCCACAGGTGCCACCCAACACCCGCTGATGACAGCAGAAGGTGCTCATGGGAACTGCGGTGCAGATAGAGGAGCCCGGACAGACTGCTCCTGACAGCTGGCCAATCATCTCTGCTGAAGGCCTGTCCCTTAATGACATCACCACACCTCAGCCGTTGGGCCGCCCTCTGGACTGCTGCTGGACAGTTGCAGTGACATGGCTCTTTAAGTCCATGTCACCACTGTGGCATATGATTTAAAATGCAACACATAATTATTTTTAATATGTTTATGTTTTCTTACATCTTACATTTTTAACACTTGTGGTTTAAACATGTTGAATTGTATATTTATTAATATAGACTGAATTGTATATTTATTAATATAGGCTGAATTGTATATTTATTAATATAGGCTGAATTGTATATTTAGCATTCTATGGTACCTAGCTAACATAAGTTTCCAAATATCAGTGAAATGTTAGCTGTCGTACGTGGAAAGAAACCAGGCAAACAAACATGTTGGAGGTTGCTGTGTTTCTCCAGAGCCGGATCTCTGGAACAAGAAGCCGTCGTGATTTCAATGTACCAGCTGCGAATTTCCACCTTTTGACTTGTGTGACATCATTGAGCCCAGTAATATATCCGAGGAAACAATGCTGCCTGGCAACTGAGAGAGTTCCAACATCATTTATTCCCTTTTGGGAGGACCAGTAAAAATGTGTTGGTGGTGTTTTTAACATCTCCAAGGGCCAGATTCAAGACATGACTTGACTTGATTCCACCTGAAACGTTGTGTAACTGTACTGTAGTAGTGCTTTATTCATTATTTAAAACGCCTTTAGTGGCCTGAAGAGGTAAAAGTATCCATTAATTCACAAGGAAAAAAACAAAGATTAGAAGAAAGTGTCACACATGATGTTGTGTGGCAGAAATATGTTTGGGTTTTTTTCTGCTTTCCTATCCTGTTAATCACCTCGCGAGCGTGTCTCGTGTGGTTTACAAATCATGCATGTTCATTACTGAATGTAGCTAATAAAAGACATTCTGTGAAAATTCTAATTGACAAACTCTAGTAAAATATTATTAAATAAAATATTTCACAAAAGTCCTGTAAACATTATACACATTGACATCACACAAAATGGGAGGCTACCTCTGAGGTCTTCTTTTATTATATTTATTATATTATTTTGCATGACATGTTACACTACAGTCAATGAGAACAAAATGCCCACACAATAACAAAAACTAGCACAAAACTGTAATGAAACCATTGTTACATATAGGTTTGGTTGGGTTTTTCGGGATTTTTTTTTTTTTTGGTATGTTGTTGTAAGCTACAGTATGTATGTGCAATGCTAATTAGCATATCAACTAGCCTAAAATTGCCCTATCTTTACTGTTATTTTATTAATGAAGGGTGGAGTAGGCTAACTGTATGTAAAGCAGCAAAGCCTGTGAATAGCATACATGAAACATCTGATAAACAAAGGTTTAAAAGCAAACTCTTAATTATGAAGGTAAGACTAGAGTAGCTATGAGTTCTTGTGAACAGTAGAAATGTCTGTCTGATTTGCCTGGTAGCTACCTACATTGTTATTTTCTTAGCTGGTCATTTAACATGAAAAAAAGGTGTTTTTGTGGAAGAAGAAATTATAAACCAAGATACAAAATATATAAAAAAGACCTACTTAACAAACTAATTATTGCAAAAGATGGACACATGCAAACAAAAATGTTAAAAATGCTTTTTGATGCTATTTTTGTCTTCGTGGCTCTGCTCCTAAATGAAAATTACTTATTCCCCCTGTGGGAGGGGCCTGTTTCCCAGGGCGACAGTTAGCTGCTCAGAGAGGCAGGTGAGCGGTCATGTGATAGTATGTTGACACGTTGTCTTATGCTGTTCAGCCTGCCAGGAACGCAGGAAACCGGCCTTAATGGTTTCATCTCATTGGTCCGCTATTTTTACAACTAGCTGTTCCCAGGTTGTTTTTTTTTATAGCTGCTGGTGTTGTTGTGTGGATTTACAGAAACACAGTCATATCTGAGTTTACTTAAACAGCTCCCAGGCACCGAAGGCTTATTGGACTGACATTTATTACAAGCCCACTCCTCAGCCACAAATAGCCTCGCTGCTGTTTGGAGCTGGAATAGTTAGCTTTTCTCCACAGTGTGAGCAGCCGTTTGGAGTGTTACTAATGTGAGATGACAGGTAAACTTGTGAGTCCCCCATACCAGCGCCCACTGCTGAGACTCTGTGTGAGTGTGTGTGTTTGTGGGCGCTGTGGGGGAGTAGCCAGCAGTGTGTCCAGGCAGTAATCGGGTCGTAAACTCCATCAGGTTCTGTTTTCTCTGGAAGATTTTGGAGGGACGAAGGGGAAGGAGGAAGGTGGGCGAAAAGGAAGCAGGCAGTAAAACTCTGGTTAGCTCTGTCAGCTCTCCTTCAATCAACAGCGAGACGGAGGGGGGTGGGGGGGCAGAGCAAAGCCAGAGGAATGAGGGGAACATAAAACATGCAGGGGAAAAGAACGGGGGAAGTCAAACAGGTTGGCAGAGAGCGCGAGAGCAGCAGGACAAAACAAATATATGGCTTCTTTGGGGTTTAAAACTATTTGTAAAAATGTTTTATAGAATGTTACAGCCTTCTGTGGCGGCAGATGGTTGGAGTTTGACACATGTGACAATAAATAAAAATTATTAGACTGAGTTTGGTGGGGAAGGGGGCTTCTGTCCACCGGTCACAGCCCTGCATAATCTCAGTCATCACTTGTCTCTAGTTTGTCAGTAGCAGCAGACACATGTGGTGCACGCAAACACACACACACTTCAGAGGTCATCTTTGGGGGGAAGGGGGTTGAAGAGAAAGAGGGGGCTGATGATAGGTCGAGGCTGTGTGTGTGTGTGTGTGTGTGTGATGATGATGATGATGATGATGATACAAAGTAAATGGACAACTCTGTCAGGTTAGGTGGTGGTCACAGCAACTGTTGTGATGAAAACAGAGAGACACTGGACATAATCACACACACACACACATTAGATAACACACACCTGGCCTAATACACAGCAGGGTTTTCTATTCTTCCGCTATCAGAGACATGATCCAGCTGTTTTCTTGTGTGTGTGTTTGCATGCACGTGTGTCCTTGTTGGAGGACTAATTGTAACTGGACCCAGTAATGAAGCTTTTCAGAGCTTCCTGTTGTGACTCTGCGCTCCTGTCGGGGTTCAAACACTCGTCTCCCGCACAGTAACCCAAACAACAGAACAGACCACAGTTCATGGCTGCAACAGTGTTTCAGCTCATATCAATATCATATCAATCTGAAACTAAATGCTTTATGATTACTGCAAGCAAATGAAACCATGGTTAAAAGATAATTTAGGTTTATAGTGATTTGTATCTTGTTTTCATAATAGGCCCTTTTCACAGAAGACATCTTGGCATGTCCTCAGAAGAAAAAGCACAGGTGTAAATAATACATTTAAAGATGGCTGAATTCCATTTAGCTGTTTCAGGGTCCTGGTATTGTGCACGCTGGCTCACTGTCATCGTTAATGGTATTGGTAACACCTGTGCTTTTCCTACTGTGACAAGTCAAAATTTCTGCTGTGAAAAAGGCCTCTTGTTGACAAAATTCGGCTCCAGAAAATGTGAGCTATGCTGTACTTGGCTGTAGTTGTGCGCACCCAATTTTCCTGCACAAAGAGGGATTTTTACTGACACTATGGCTGTAATACAGAGTATCTGGCTACTCTTTTGGCTTGTTTACAACCTGTCTGACTGCTCGTGTTGCTCGCTCCACCTGACTTTGTTGTAGTGATGTTGCCATGTTGCCAGATCTCAGCAATTACTTTGGTGAGTACAATGTTATCATGAGTGATAAGAACTACGAAGGATTAACTCAAAAATGCAGTTTGCATGTAAAAAAATCTTTTTTGAAAGCGTCTTGGTCCACACTAAAGGCTACCTTTTTCCTTCATCTTCCTCCTCATCCGTCACTGCCACACAGCACCCAACCGTCAAGGCGTACTTCATTTTTTTCCCATCCATTCCCCATTTAGAAAATCCCAGTTTTTTAGGCCATAATGGAGAGAAATCATTTTCAAATTTAGCCAACTTACTTACATAGTCTTAGTGTCGACATTGGTGCAGCCTTCCAGTATTTTCAGTAATAGTCTCATTTATGGTAATTACTGTATATCAGTTTCTCCAAATCAATATGGTAATGATTTATTGCCTCCACCATGGACATTACATTTCAGCTGCTGTTAGTTTATCTGTCAACAGGTCAAATTTCCACAAAATCTGATGGACTCACACTACACGCCTCTGGCCAAGGAACAATTGACTAGATGTTGCTGGTAATCTGGGATCGCTGCTATTTATTATCCATAAGACTAATAGAGACGGAGACCTGTTTCCAGATGAAAATGTTGTGGTTGCAGTTTGAAGAGATACATTAAAATAAAAAAAGGTTGCATGTATATTCAACCAAATTAATTGTTATTTGAGCTACAGAAAGATATATCTCAACCCTGAGTGCACTGATAAAGCAGCTTTACAGTAAATTCCCTGTTTTCACTCAGAACAGAAAATGCAGACTTTGAGAAGATGATTAGATAACGAATGGGCTTTTGTGAGTGGTGGGAATGGATGGTTTTGCAAATCTGAGTTGTCTGTTGGCAACTGTTAAAGGAAGTTTATCTTCAAAGATTTAATCGCTGATTATCGGAGCCGATTATAAACATTCACAAATGTTGACATTTCGGCTTTCATATCAAACAGCAAGTGATTCATTCTTTGTCAGAGGCGTGTGAAAAGTAATTAAGCTTTTAACAAAATCAATTTTCGCTTCTCCTGTCCCCAGCATCACCCTCCCCCCTATAACATACATTCATGCACAAACAAATGTCCACACACACACACACACACTCCCTCATGAGATCTCACAGTCAGTGTTTGAAACTGTAAAGATTGTCAGGATGCGTTTTTGCCAAAAAGCCCATGGGCCTCATTTCTCATCTTTAAGAACTGTGAGGCGCTTTCACGTGTTAAGCAAGGTGTGCGTGCATGTGTGTTTGTGTGTGTGTGTGTGTGTGTCTCAGGGAATATAAAAGTGTATACAGTATAGTATAGGGGGTATAGAGTGGAGTGAGAATGTATGTTTCACATAATGCAGATAAAGTGTAAAAATGTCTGCTGACAGAGGCGGGGAGAAGGTAATATAGGTGAAGAAAAAGACGAGGGTGCCAGGGGAGAACGTATGAGAGTTAAATGTATATCACATTAACAAAAACAATTGCTGAAACTTGAAACTCCTTGTCAGCACAAACTTAAATTTCCTACATGACCCAGAGGCATTCATTCATAGAGAGTCCAGCCACAGCGTTACAGGAGGAACCAGACTCCCACACATTTGCTGCTTTAGTTTGGTTTATTTGGGCAGGTGGCAATAAAAATGTGAATGTTAGTCCTTTTTAACCAAACTACAGTGTACATAGTTGTGATTTTGGGGAAGTTATACACTAAAACAAATGTGTATACAAACTGTGGTGCTTTCATGTAATGATTTGGTTTAAATGTGATGCTGCTATTTGTTCATGTACACCTTACAGATATTAATACCTGAGATGGTGCATGAGTCCATCATGCTTAGCTACAGAGCTACTGACCCGGAATCCCATTTATTTTCATTGAAACAGAGGAATCAACTCTCTAAATCTTGCAGAATTACAAATTTCCAAAACTACGTCCAATAAAAAAACACAGCTATACCTTCACAACTACTTATGTGTTTGCCCTTTGATTGTAATTAAATTGTAATTTTCAGAGCTGATGTCCCAATGAAGGTTAAAAAAAAAATGCAAAATGAAACACATAGTTTCCATCAAAAAGAAAACAAACTGAAAATATCCACTAACTCTCCATGACTTTTGCACAATGCTCAACATAAAAGTTACTTACTGTAGTAGCTTGAAGGATTGTACAGCTAATTAGGCTCCCAGTGAAAAATTTAAAGATCTAAGTCAGTAGTGGTTTGCACTGGTTATGCATGAACAAAGACACACAAATACCAGATTGATTAGACCATTCAGCTGCAATGAGTCAGTTCATAGAAATGATGGTATACTTTGTTAAATTCAGTGTGTTCCCCTCAGCAAAGTACACTAACACTAACACACACACACAGTCTAGAGTCTAGTCCATCCATTGTTATGATACATATAAGCACTACATGCTGTAGTAATTTACAGTGTTGTGTTAACCTCAACTAAACTAACTACAAGTGCAACACAATGAAACGGTGCTGCCACCCGTGAGTCAGGTGAAGTGTAATCATGGGAAGGAAGGGGAGTGTGTGTGTGTGTGTGTGTGTGTGTGTGTGTGTGTGTGTGTGTGTGTGTGTGTGTGTGTGTGTGTGTGTGTGTGTGTGTGTGTGTGTGTGTGTGTGTGTGTGTGGGTGTGTGTGTGTGTGTGTGTGTCTGAACATGTGTTACAGTGCCCTGCATGTCTGTGTTTGTGTGCTGCTCTAATTGAGCAGCAGTTGTGTGTAATGGCTGTGATATTTATCAGGGCGGCGAGGTCAGGTATGATAACGATCTGGGTTGCCAGGTTTGGTCTCGGGATTACAGGACATGGTCTGATCTCGAGGGCCTCTCCTGCACTTATTATGAAGCCTGTAATGAGTGACAATAACCACTTAATGGAGCAAAGGAGGAGGAGTTCTGTTTTGTGGTTTATTCCCACAGAACTGAAACTCCGTTATTTATTATTGTTCAGGTCTGAGGGCCTTTCAGTTTATTTAGTAAGTAGTATTACTGGTAGCAGTAAAAGAGGACTGAGTAGCATTTGGGGTTCAAATCTTTATCCAAGAATTGTTCTTCAGTGATGAAAATGACAAATTTCACTGCAAAATCAATTCATTTCAATGGAATAGTTGGATCAGTGGATTCACTCGTGTAAATCAGAAAAACAAATTACACTGAGTTCAACTTTGATGAACTGACCAACAGCAAACTATCTTACTGTAACAGTGCTGATCTTTGAGAGAACGAAGAAAGCTATTGTAGCTTATTAGCTGTGTTGCATCACCCACTTTTATTTAACCCTCCTCTATGGGAGTATAAACTCCTTTTGAATAAGCTGTGAATTTATTGTCCTGTCCTGACACATCTGTGGCTCTCAGCCCCAAGCCCATTTATTCTTACTGAAGATTTACAAATATGTACATTAATTTTTTAAATAAAGTAATAAACTACAGTACCCATTTTCATCATAATGAAGAAACATGTCACCATGTGCAACAGTGTGGCTCACTGATGTGTTTTTAACAGTTTTTGGACAACAATGGAGCTCTCTGGCACAGAAGAATAAGTTATAACAGGCTTTGGCAACACAGGCAATAATTGTTTGTAGGATCAGTTCATCGTTGGTTTTGCTCTTTTCATGGGGTTGATAGTCATAAAAATGTACCTTTAAAATCTCAATGCTCCTGTCCAAAGTTGAAAACACCACGCTCACAGAGCTCATGAACAATATTAATAATATTGATAAGTAAAGGGATATTTTAGAAGATTTAGAGTCACTGCTGACTCAGGGTGACCATAATATACTTTCTTCATTCATACTTCACTGTAGATCATAAAACAAACTGGTCTCAGACTGACAGTCTTAATCCTTTGACCTTTTTTCTTCCAGTGTACTGCTAAGTGCAAACATACCACATCCACACAGACACACAGAGGCTTAAACACAGTGGTCTAATGGTTTCCATAAAGCGTTCATCAGTCTGTGGCCTGGAGGGAATGATTGGTAAGTCATACTGTTGAACTTGGAGAGCGGCTTGGGGCTAAGACCAGGACCTGGGCGAAGCTTAGGGGCAGCTGCAGCCGCTCATTTGTGGCCACCCAGGACAAGCCTGTGCATATGAGTGTGTGTGTGTTACTGAGTGAGAGGGCAGGACAGCTGCAGAGGGCTATTGATAGTGCACAAAGACTGATGTCTCTTTCCTGCTCTGAAAACCCACCATCCCTCCATCATTCTGACTTATTTCTGTCAGTTCTACCATCATCGTTCTTTTACAACTCCAGCAACAATCCCAGGACTTAACACACCTGAGGAGAGGAGAGGAGAGGAGAGGAGAGGAGAGGAGAGGAGAGGAGAGGAACAGTACCATCTCTAGAATCACACAACAAGTAGGTCAGGGTGATTTTCCTAAAATCAACATCACAATAGCATCTCATTATAAATATATAATTCACAGTATGGAAAATGTATGCAAGATTACATATAAGAGCAGCAGTAACTGATGTTCTGGCCACTTCAGGGTAAAGAAACAAGCTGTGAACACAAAACTGACATATTATCACCTCATAAGGTTGATGTGCCAAACATGTTAGCAAACAGTTGCCTATTCATACATCCAGCGAACACGTAGCAACATTAGCATTTAGCAGTCCAAACAACAGTAAAGTTGTGGGTCATAAAACAAAACAATGACCTGAAAGACGCTAAAATGCTCCGTAGAGCTGAGGCAAACTGCAGGGTCAAATCTCTTTGGGTGTGTCACTACAAGCGACCCCTTTCACATTACATATATTAATGTGACCCACTGTCAATATAAAAATATTGATTAGTGCAGCTTTAAAGTGATTAACTGTTCCACTGTTATACATTACATCTAATAAAACTCTTCACATATTAAAAAAAAAAAACATAGAACATTTTGTTTTTTACTACAATTTCATTTGGATCATTCAGCTGGACAGCAGAACTTTGTAAAACGGTAACACAATATAATCATATCCTCACAATACAATTCAACCGAAAGCCAATAATATAGTTATAGTCCAGCCCTCATGTTTTAACCTTTCATGGCTACCTTAAATTACAAGATTAGACATATGGATGCCAAAAAAAAAAAAAAAGAATGAATCTCACCAGCCAAAATCTTCTCTCGCATCATCCCTCTTGTGTTTCATCCTGAACGAGGAAGGTTGACACCCCACCAAACTTGGGAAAGTATTGCCCCCCACCCCAACACACACACACACCCCTACCCCACCCCCCCATCTGTCGTCGCATGCTGCATTTTGATGGCCCTCGAGGGAAATTTGCCCCTGAATACTGACAAGGGAGCGGCCTCTCTGCACCGTATCCCACCATTAGTTGGGATATTGCAAAACTGGGCCCACGTCCATTGTACCGGTTACGGCTGGTTGCATCAGGAATCTGTTCTCGAAACACACAACATGTAATTAAGTGATGGATAGTATTTATAGAGATGCCCTCCTGTCCCCTTTGTGCTCCTATCTATCTATCTATCTATCTATCTATCTATCTATCTATCTATCTATCTATCTATCTATCTATCTATCTATCTATCTATCTATCTATCTATCTCTATCTAAACAGGAGGGCACACATACACCTGCCACTCTCGCTCATCTTCTTCCCACACCCTCTTTTTGTCCTCCCTATAGGTCCACAACTGAAACACACTCATTAGCCCCAAGACACACTCACTCACAGAAAAAAACACACACACAAACAAGCCACAACTTGCCCAGCAGATACACATTTAACCATGATGCCTCAGGGGACAGCCAGAAGGTAGCCTGAGGGCAGAAAACAGAGAGAGAAAGAGATGGAGGGAAGAAAGAAAAGTGCAAACATCTAAGGTCACATTCCTCCTGGTGCAGCTAGCTTCCCTATTTGATTGTAATTGATTTAAGTTTTGTAACAGCAATGATTAGTGTTAAAGATAATACTCCTCACTCTGTGTATGTGTGTGCGTATTTGTGTGTCAAATTGTGCGTGCCGACATACAGCATCTTGGCTTCATAACTCCGACAGACAACGTCTTGTTCATGTACACCGCATTCTTCCATATTTGGGCATCGTTCCCATTTCCTGTTATGAATATGTATGCGAGTGGATGGAATCTACCACAAGCAGACCACAGAGAGCTCCTGACGCACACACACACACACACACACCTGAATACCACAGAGCGTTAAGAGATGTATATCAACACTCTTCTCTAGCTGAACAAACAGAAAATATGGAGAGTTAACCACCGTTAAATGAACCCACGAGTCTCTTGTAGATCTTTCGTTCAAGAGCTCCATGCTAACACTGTAGCATTAAATACTGCATGCTGAGTGACAGTAGGTGGTTATCCAAACAGATCAGTGACCTTTAACTGATAAAACAGTGGTTTATATCCATAAATCTAACGTCAAAATAATGGAATAATTAGTGCTGTGTAACTTTTAATAAAATACACAAAGTTGCCAGACTGAGCGTCAAAGGCCAGGCTTTAGAGCTACTACAAGTTCTCATTTTGTCCTTGTTGAAATAATTGTATGTATTGTATAATAAACTGTAGCTAAACTGTTAGCATGTCTCACTCATACACATTGATCTGCATGATCTTGGTGTCTGTGCCCTCAGTGATACATAAGTTAGCCTTTGGTAAACGTAGCAGGAGCATCTGAAGAGTACAGGTTCCTGATCTGCTCACAAATCTGTTTTCTGCCAGTTTTTGAGAGAGAAATATGTTCTGTTATTCACATAATTTTGACTCAAGTCTAGCTTGAGTAACAGTTTGACTGACTTAAAGTGTGTTCAGACTGAATGCAAAGCAAACACATAAAAATTCAACGCTAAGACGCAAGCAAACACGAAAGGACATGAAGTTGCTCGGGGCGGTGGGAATTGAGGCGAAGATGTGTTTCATGAGTTGAAAATGTTTCAGCTTGAGCAAAATCCTGAGGCTTTATGACTCCAATTCATGAATGTAGGGAGATAAGAAGATCAGGAGAGGGGTCTGGAGGAAAGTACCAGAAAGGAGTAGAGTTCCTGGTAACTTCTGAGATGAGTCAGTCTGAGCTATCATACAAACACAGGCACACTCCACACACAGCTATGCTTGTCTATGCTTACTAGGTTCTTCAGCTTCAGGCCAGATTCACTTTGCATTCTGCATTTTTTTAAACTTGATTTAATATATATAAAAAACACTGGGTTCCTGTGCCTTGAGACTGGACTTTGATAACCTTTGAAAAGGTTTCTTACTTTTATTAAATTATTCTATTTAGCTTGACAGTGATAATGCTTTTATTCTATAAAAAAAGAATATTCCATTCTCTAAGTTCAAGATATTTTGTCATTTCAGATCATTTGTTCTCAATTAGTTCAGTTTGCTACCTTTGACTGGAGACTCTAGAGCTGTGTATAAGCAGGTGTAAGTGCCTATCGTGAAAGAGGCAAATTCAGGAAACAAGCAGAGTGAGAAAATGTTGGAAACACCTCCGACATGTTAACGCACTCGGCGGTGAAAGAGGTGAGTAACCACAATCTTCTGTATCCACGCAACTTCCTCACTTCACCTCTGCACGGCTGGAAGCGCGCACACACACATGTACAAACATACAGTAAAAACCTCTGTTTAAATAACATGCATGTTACATATACACACACACACACACACACACACATTCACTCTGCTATGCTGTTACAGTGTAATGTGTGACAGTGATGTGGAGCATCATTACAGAGAGACAAAGCAAACTATTTTTGTTCTGCAAAAACAAAACAGGATTCAACACTTTGTAGCATTCTGTTCGGAGACAAAGTATAAACAAGCAGTATAATTATGGGCTCATTTTGAGACAAACAACCATCGCCTGTGTGTGTGTGTGTGTGTGTGTGTGTGTGTGTGTGTGTGTGTGTGTGTGTGTGTGTGTGTGTGTGTGTGTGTGTGTGTGTGTGAGATGAGAGGAAAAGGATGAAAGATACTCTGTCTTACTTGGCAGATGACAAATAAATGACAGCACACACACACACACATCGATACACACATACACCCATATATACATGTGTGTAAAAAATAAAAAAAATAAAAAACCCGCACACACATGCAAGCAGACACACACACACACACACTTTCAAACAAATTTGTTTGAAAAGTGACAGAAGTCTCACACTGTCATTACACAGCTCACGGCTGTCATTTTAGTGTTTCTCATCAGTACATCACACAGACAAAATGTGTTCACACACACACACAGAGACTAGACACGCACACACACACACACACACACACTGCTACCATACCAAGCTGACAAATGCACAAAATCATTCTAACACAAACAGAGCGAAATGCGCAGCCAAGGAGTTACAAAAACCTCTACAAAACAAACTGCCTTTTTAGTTCTGATGAAGCTCCAACAGCAGGCGCTAATGAATACAAACACAGATAGGATGGATACAAGGATTTGTGTTCATATGGGGTAATATTAGCATCAAAAACTGTCAGTTCTATTTTCTCAAGGGAGAGAGACACCACTAGCATTAATGTGATGGGTTTTAGTGTAAATATCGTGTAGCATTCAACAGTCTGGTATGTCAGAAGAGTTTACCTCCTCAAAGGAATGTTTGTTCAGAACATAAATGATCACGTTGTGTTAAAAGTCCGTCAACATTTCAGGACTAATAAGTGCTTCAACTGATTTTTTTCTTAAGCTATTTTCTTGAAATGTATCAATAAATATCTTCATTTGAATTACAGCCTTGTTTCACTGGTGAGCTTACAGTAAATCAACTCAAACATGCAATTAATCACAACATTTACTGTCTTCAGCCAATCCCATTAATATAAACAAAGATGATTAACCTTTAATTAATACCATCACTGAAGTGCACGTTACTATAAAACTGGCTCAAAACTATGATTTTTAGATTTCTTTTACCATTTTTGACCCCTGAGTTGCAACACACAAAAGCCAATATTTCCACTGCAATGGAAAAACGCTGAATCATAATAAAGATCGATATTTTGTTGGCTCAAATTTCCCCTTGTTATTCTCAAGTAATTGTGCCCCTTTTTGATACAGAAGGAAGCTCAGAGGAAAAAAAAGGTGAAAAGGGGGAGTTAGGCACTCCACTTGAGTCTCTGATAACAAGCCCAGTGCTCCTTCTTTTCCCTCGCCTTTGCACCAAACTCCCAAACTGCAGTGTTGAATTTTTCATCCTGACAAAAAAGCTGGAAAATTGAGAGCAGTGTTGTTCTTTAACCCTGTCCAAGTGGGGTTGAACTGAAAAGTTTCTACACTTACTTCCAAACAAAGCCCTAAACTTTTTTATTTTAAGTCAATTAGTCTTTATTGAGATTTTCTGCAGCTGTAAAGTTCATATAGAGTTAGCATTTCATTTTAAAATGCTGTCTTATATTACATTAGAAGAGTATTTTGGTAGGTTGAAGGAGGTGATGGACAGAACCATACTGCCCCCTGTTGTGTCAGATGGACCATGGCACCATATATCCTTTAACACAAAGCAACTCCCTAGTAGTCCAGCCAGGGTCTCTGGTCAGGTCTGATCTCAGATAAAGACGCAGTAAGAATTATTTTAATGTCTTAACCAGGTGAGATGACAAGAAGGTGCATGACTTTTATCTCTGGAAGACCTGCAGAAGTGGAAGAAGAATTCAGAACCTTTACTTACATAAAAGTACCAAAACATTAATGTATAAATACTCCAATACAAGTAAACACCCTGCATTCAAAATACTTGAGTAAAAGTACAAAAGTATTATCAGCCACTGATTTAATCTGTAACAAGTCATTTCACTTGTAAGCTTGTGCTTTTTTAATATAAAATGTTAATCTGACATGCTGTCAAATAAATGAAGTGGAGTAAAAATAACCATATTTCCCTTTTGAATTGTTCTCGAGTATCACTAAAAAGTAGCATAGAATGGTAAAGTACAAGTACCTCAAAATTGTACTTAAGTACAGTACCTGAGTAAATGTACTTAGTTACTTTCCACCACTGGAGACCTGCATAACCAGTTTCTTATCACTAACGTACAAATGCAACTGCAGAAAATATAAATTTTGTGTGAACTCATCGGTCTGTGACGTTTCCTTTAAGAATTTAAGTTACTCTCCCACTTTTTAAAACCAGGGTTGTACTGTATGACCCCACATTTTCAAGTTTTTCTCTCTTTCTCTCTCTCTCTACATGTATCCAACCTTGGCCAGCAGTAGAGAGAGATTCATAGAGAGAGGGGAGAGGATGGATGCACACATAGAGAAGAAGCAGACAAAGTACAGATGAAAAATAGTAACCTGTGACGGATGAGCGACAAAAACAGAGATGCGAATGGGGAGATAGATGGCCGGCTGAGAGAAAGATAGACGGTAGAAGGAAAAGAGTTGAAGCTGGCAGCAAAAGTGAGTGAGAGGTTGAAAGAGGAGCTGAAAAAGTAGAGGAAAGGTTCATCTCTCTCCCTCTCTTCCTCTCAATCCCTTTCTCTCTCTCTCTCTGTCTCTCTCTCTCTCTTGGCCAGTTGACAACTCAGTAGGAGTCAGACTACCATCTGTCTATTGGAGAGGAGAGAACAGCCCTCCACCTACTTCTTGTCTTCCTCCTCCTCCTCCTCCCTTTCCTCCTTATCTCCCTCCATTTCTCCTTTTCTCCCTCATTTGCCTCCTCCTCATGAAGCTCTTCCTCTCCAGTCTGACAGCATGTGAGAGAAAGAAAACCAGACAGAGCCAATTGACAGACAGGATACTAATACGCTAATATGCTAATCCTGCTTTGCACTTGTATGCTATCTGTGCTGTTTGAAAGTGTATGTGTGCGTGCATGCATATGTGCGTGCATGTGTGTGTGTGTGTGTGTGTGTGTGGCAAGGCCTAGCCCCTGGGTAATAAAACAATACAAAGAGAGCTTTAGGCCTGCTGGGCCCGCAACAGCACTTGAATACTAAATCAGCCAGCAGAGATCACTGGGGGAAAGGTGTGTGAGTGTGAGTGTGAGTGTGTGTGTGAGTGTGAGTGTGAGTGTGTGTGTGTGTGTGTGTGTGTGTGTGTGTGTGTGTGTGTGTGTGTGTGTGTGTGTGTGTGTGTGTGTGTGTGTGAGAGTGTGTGAGAGTGTGTGTCTGCAGGAGTGAGACAGATAGCAGAAAGCGGCCTTGTTTTTCTAGTGGTGACCGTTGTTCGGTAACTCCTGCTTCTAAAAGTAGGAGAGCAACTTCGCAACAGCTCTGGGCACAGATGGATGAATCTCTAAAAAAGAGAGGAAAATTGATGATGGGGGTGCGTGAAAAGAAAACAAGAACAGGGATTTATAAAAAGATATAGAGTATAGAGCGCCGTAGAAAGTACAGTTGTACAGTTAAAATGCTATTTCTACCAGTTTCACTTCTCTGTTGGTCGACACACACGTGCACGCACGTTCATATATATGTACACACCCATCGCTTTTTTTCTCTCTCTCTCTCACCCTTGTCTGTTAGCCAGCCCTTGCCTTAATGGACCATACACACAATTACTACTGATTAATCTACCACTTAACATTTTGACCCCACTCAGGCAACACACACGCATGCACACGCACACGTACACACCACTTAACATTCTGGCCTTGTCCTGGTATCATTGGCTTCTCAGGTACCCAGCATGCTGCAGCGACGCTCCAGGGCAGCCCCGCTGAGACCACTGCTGTCTGAAGAGGAGAGTAAAAGTGTGTGTGTGTGTGTGTGTGTGTGTGTGTGTGTGTGAGAGAGAGAGAGAGAGAGAGAGAGAGAGAGAGAGAGAGAGAGAGATGAGGACATGCCAGTGCCAGCCCTCTGTGGGACTACCATCCAGTCCACGTCCTCAGGGAACCTTGACACTTTAGGAATGGCACTACAGTGGGGCCCAGAGGGATGCAGGGAGGGAGAGAGAGACGGGGGGGGGGGATCTATTAGGGAACACTGAGGCCAGATCATCATCAAGGGGTCCAAAGGGAGTATTGACTGATATATGGAAAGGTGGATAAAAGACTGAGAGTGTAATGAAGAAGGGGTGGATGAAAAGCTGTCACGGTATCCCTGCATCAGAGGTGAACTTGTCCAAAACTGAACTGCAGTCAAACACATCACTTCTTATACTGGCAACCAAATTATATCTCGTCCTAATAAGAGTGTTTAAGAGGATAGAGGAATTTGAGGAAACTGGAGAAAATATTGCCAGAAACTCAATAAACAGCACAGTTACTCGTAACCTGAAGTGTAAGCTTAGTGATTTTAGACCTATGTAATTAGTTTCTCATATATCTGAAGTATTGTGACCTGTAGATGCTCTGAGTCATCATCAGCTATTCAATGAATTCAGTGAATAACAACAAACATTTGCAGGATCCACTGGGATAATGGGGGTAAACAGAAAGGTTTCTAAAAGAACAAAACTTAAACCTGCAATAACTGATTTTCTTTGGCTACTCTGAGGCAGCGAAAACAAGTTGTGAACTTGACATAGCATCACCTTTTAAGTTGATATGGTGAACTTTTTAGCAAATAGTTGCTTATTTACACATCCAGCAGTTACGGAGCAACATTATCATTTATTTGGCGTCATGTCTCTCGCCACCTGATGAATGTTAGTCTAATATTCATTCTCTTTTAGCTCTGTTTTTGGTCTCTACCAACTCCTGAGGGATATATCTGTCTCCATCATGCTCCATTATGTTCACTAGCTAGTTGCTAACTGTGTCTGTCAGCTATTTGGTGCTGAGCAGGTAGTGTACTGTGGGTTTTAGAGCTTTTATGTTGAAAACAGCAGCCTGCTGCAGCCAAAAAAGACAGTATGAGAGCTGTGAAAGTGAACTAAAACAGCTAAACCATGATCTGAAACTTTCTATAAAGCTCCATAAAGCCGAGTGGAGCTTCAGATTGTTCTCTGTTGTCTGTCTGTGTCACCTTTTCACATTGTTTTCACATTGTCATTTGATACATTGTTATTATGAAATAATATCAATTATAGCTGCAATTAACTGCGATTTCATGTCACAATTCTTCCATAATGCAAATATATTGGCTAAACACGAAATAATGGGACTTTCTGTCTCTGCTGCGGCACAGACTGTTGCAGAACTGTCTGCAAAACTACAGCCGAGTGAGAAAATGAAAGAAAAAAATGGAAAAAAACACAACAAGTAGCAAAATATAATAAATACAGATGCTTCTACATGGGCATGAGGGCTATGAATGGTTTGAGTGAATCATATGCTAGTCACCAGTTCTCAACCCAACATTGCAGGGTGCAATGCACATTTACAGACAGACAAATCAGACTGTAAACACACATTTGTAATAACGGTGCCACACTACTGTTTTCTGGACTGTTACAGTACAGGCAACACTTTAGTTAAGTTGTTTTGTCTCAGTAAGACAGTTAGCCTGCACACTCTCTTCATTTCACCACAAACCGGCTCAATTTTGTAGCAAGTAAACTATTCACTTTAGCATGGGTAAGAGTGTAGAAGCATGCTGAGAGCAAAGACATAAAAGGACCACAAGGAACTGAGGGAGTTAAATGATATAAAAGGAGGGAAAGAGAGAGAAAAAAAGAAAGACACATTATATAGATAAAAGGTTTGAATGTGGCATAAAGGTAGCAGGCAGGGAGTAACAGATCAAGGTGTGCGAGGACCACGAGGGAAAGGCAGGGATGGTGTGACAGCGAAAGATAGAGGGAGGATGTGAGTCAAAAATACAGATCAGAGGAGAAAGATAGAGAAGGGTATTAATTATATGCAAGGCACTGATGTGAACACACCACGGGCCTGATGTTCTCATGACGGAAACATGAACATGCACATCACATACGCCCAAGAGGGTTACCTGCTGCAGGAGAACTGTGATAGTGTGACAGTTCAGAAGTTTGTGTTTTTACGAAGTTGAAGAATGCATGGGGTTTCTACTGCATGTTTCAAAGTTCACAGAAGTTGAGGAAACTGGGTTCTTATTTATCTTTATAGGCTACAGTGGGCAGGGTATCCAAATGTCTCTATGTTGTGTCCAGGTGTTGACAAAGGAAAGCAAGATTTCTGATCATCGTGGAAAAAATGAACCACTGAAATATACACTGTTACACTCTCAAGTTAACTTACAGCAAAACATCAGAAATATACTGAATCTAATTCAATTAAATGTTTTCTTCTGTCTATACGTATTTAGATATTTTACATAAGTAAATGTAGCAATACTGCAGTGTAAAAATACACAGTACTCACAGTAGTATTCAAAATTTACAACAGGGTAAGCAAAGATCCGCTATTTGCAGCCTATTGCAGTACTTTTCAAACGCACCATTGTCATACTAATTGTTTTGCCACCCGTGCATGCAGTATGAAAATGCAGCTTTATTATGTACAAAATGTAGTGCCGTCCGGAAACGTTTTTAATGAACGTATATTGCAAATTGCAAAATGTTCACTGACAACATATTTCATTTGTTTTCATACAATATCCTCGCAGTGAATACGGCTTGAATTAACTATGTTGTGGTTATATTTAGGCACTCACGGCACTCAGTTATGGTTAGAGAAAGACTGGGGTCTTCATAAAAAAAATGAAAAAGTCTCTAGTGACTTGAAGCACAAGGCAGGATGTGTTTACTTTGTTAACATTTCACTGAAATCACAAACATGACCACCTCATGAAACTACTGCGAGGTACATAAACGTAGCTCCCACACTGAAAAAGCATTTCCAGGAAACATAATCCAGGCAGCACTTACATTTCACCAAGTTAGTATATAAACACGAACATAGAAACATTTTAGACATCCACACTTTATCTTGATCTTGTTTTCACGTATTATTTTCTTACTCTCACCAGTACATGTAGATAAAATATAAAGGGTGGAATGAAACTCATGCTATGAACAAAGCTGATGAGTTACAGTGTTATTTTACAATAAGTAACACGTGTTGGAAATGATGTGTGTGTGTGTGTGTATCTGGGTGTATCTGCCTGTGTGCAGTCCACTAATGAGATATTGACTCCATTGTGACTGTGGTACATTGTTTTTCCCACTTATTTATTTATGACCAATTGATGTGTGAGTTCAGCTGAGTTCCTACAAGCACACACGGTGAACGAGCAAGGCAGAGAGCCAGAGAGATCAATATGCAACATTAACACGGGATTGTCTTTAATGTTATTTTCATTTGGAAAACACAGATCCACTGTTTCTTTCCATTTCCACAACCCTCACTCTCTTATGATTGATACCTCTCGGTGTAGCTGTCTTACCCGCACCCCCCCACCCATCCACCCATCCAAACACACACACACACACACACACATATCACACTCCACCCGGCCCTCTCTTCTCTCCCTCTCTCTTGGCTGTGTCAGCAGCAGCACCAGCGGTACTTGGGTCTTTGTGTCTCCTTCATATCATCTTGTTAAAAATTAAAGTGATTCTACTTCCCTCCATCTTTCTCTCCCTCTCTCTCTAATGCTAATCTGTTCCCTGTTGGACCAGTATGCAGATGAGACGCAAATACAGCGGAGCCTGATGAATAGTGATGAGGCTACAACACACACACACACACACACACCTGAGCAGCCTCGGAATGCCCTGTGGTTTACCTGTCTGTCTGTCAATCAAAGCAATGACCGAGTGAAGGAAGGTTTGTGTGTCTGTGTGTGTGTGTGTGTGTGTGTGTGTGTCCTTAAAATCACTCCTCAAACTATGAAATTAAAGTTAAATTAGGATCCAAAAAAATTTGTCATTTTAAATATAAAATTATTAGAAGAAGCAATGATCTTTTGTCTAATAGTGTGTTTCATTTACAAATGAAAAAGTGATGTTAGTATTGTTTTAGTCTTGTCTGAAACCAAAGAATGTAGGTCTGAATGTCTCCATTTTCCTTTCAAAGATGCTTCACATGGTACCTGTGTTGCAGATAAATGAATATAGCTATTTGTTTTCTCTTTTTTGACTATGTTATATGCATTCTGCAGACAAGTTAATAGTACAGACATCCAAACAAGTAAAATCTGACCTGGTTTTAATGTTGGGAGCACAAACGTACAAACTAGATGTTTCAATATGTAAGTCAGTTTATGTGAAAATCTGTTAACTATGACCCCCACTAATGTGTTTTCCCTCCAAACATTGCTTCTCTCTCTGAATATCTTTAACTGGGGAGGGGAGAATTCCCCTTTGTCCCACTGGTAGATGTATGGTTTCCTGCATGAGTGACCCGGGTTTGAATCGGGTGTATTACATACATAGACAGACAGGAAACAGAAGTAAGAGGAACCCCTACGGGGTGAACATGCGCCAGAATTTGAATCCATGTTGTGACATTTAATATTCTGTAAAAAAAAAAAATACAAACACTTTTTCACCAACATACATGGGTGCACGCTGGGTGTTTGATGTGGTGAACTGGTGCTAACCTCACACAGAGTACAGGCAGGATACACAGTATGACAGCAAACTAAACATAAACATATTAGATGTATGTAATGAGAGCCAAAAAAGATGTTCCAGTGCAGCAGCAGCAAGAGGAGCCGGTGACAATAGTGAGGACATAGTGAGTAACCTAATGTGCTCTGGGACGTCAGCTGTGAGTTGTTGAAAATGGTCATGTCTGAAAGTTATGGGAATAAAGTGACACGGATCTGCTGGTGCACAAAAAGTCACACATATGCAAAGTGCAACTAGTATGACTCTATGGAAAAAGATGCACAGACAGCAAACGATAGCCTGAACAGCTTATAGAAATCAACATTGGGGAATAAAAATCAATCTATAATCAACAACAAATAAAGGACCTATTATGCCCAATGTAACATCAACTCTTATTTTAAACAAGACTCAAGAGTTGACAGCCAAACTAAGGTCAGACCGACGTGAGCCCTGCATGAAAAAATGTAATGCTTTGATTCATTTGAACAGAGCTAGCCCATTGGCGCAGCGGGGCTCCTAATACAGGAGGCTCTGGCAAAACAACGCACATTCCTGGTAGATTACATTGTCATGGTAACACTATTTTCGATCGATAAAATAGTTGCCGCCCTGATAACTTCACATAGTAAAACCTGTCTGTGAGTATTACAAACAGTTGTGCCGTGTTTTGGCGTCTGATACGCCTTTAAACACAGTAATCTGTTGCTCCAACTGGACTTCCTGGATTGTATTTCATTGTCTCACCTGTACCTTAAACAGCACGTCACCACAAACGCAGCCCCCTGCGCTGTTTTAACGCAGGGCTTTGTTCGCTTTGAATCCTCGCTAAAGGCTCTGTGAGGCTGTACTTAAGCGGAGCTTTGAGCTAAATGCTAATATCAGCACTCCAACAAAATATTGGACAAATTACAATTTTGACCTGTTGATCACCAAAGGTTCTGCAATTGAATGTCTGTGCCAAACTTTATCAATTCGCAATCCATCCAATTGTTGTTGAGACATTTCACTAAAAACCAAAAATGTCAACCTCATGGTGGCACTAAAGGAAAAGGTAGAGGATCTCCAAAGTCATTAGGATTAATCATGTGGGAACGTTGAATGTCTGTGCAAAAAGTTTTGTGCCAATCCATCCGGTAAATGCTGAGATATTTCACAAGATATTTAAAAACTTTGACCTGCTGGTGGCACTGGAGGAAAAGTCTTTTGGATCACAAAATCATTAGAATGCATCGTCTGGAGGCCATGAATGTCTCTCTGTGCAAAATTTCATGGCAATCCAAATAAATAGTTGTAATATTCATCACATTTTTGTGCGGTGAATATTTTTGTAAGAATTGTGTGGGTTTTATGTGTTATGTGACCTCTGTAGTCCGTGATGAGAGACTCAACTAACTCTCCTCTAGTCTTTCATAAATAAATCGGGTGAGGAGAGAATGAAAGAGGAGAGGAAATGAAGTGGAGTGCCATTTTCATTTGTAGTGGTGTATCATGCCACCTAGTTCTGTTGACTATTACTACATTCATCTATCGCCTCTTCTGAATATAATAGCAAACTGCTGCTGCTAATCACAAGCACACATATAAATACACACACACACACACACACACACAGCTGAAGAGTAGGCTGTTTCCTGTATACCGTTCTCAGTGTGTCCGCATTACTCTTCCATCTGCACAGGCATTTCCTGTCTGACCTTGAAATCAGGCCCTCACCCACCACCGTCACTTCACACACATACACACTCTTTCCCCATTTCCCCACATACTCTGTGCTTTTTGAAGACAAGACATCCTTTTTGCACAACATTCACACATTACTCATCCGCTGTCCACACACACAACAACTTAAGCACTGACAAGTGTCCAAATTAAAGAGCTACTTGGCAAAAATAAACACCAACACGATAAATACGTAAAAGCCTCAAACCTGTAATTATCAGTTATGAAAAACTAAACTCCTATGGGGAAAAATCATGGCATTGTTTTCATGACTAGAAGCTAAAATACAGCACAAACTCCAATTTTACGAGCACCCAGAGTTACTCTAATCTGCCACTTTCACACCGGGGAGCCGTGATGTCATCAATCAGTAACCCAGCGCTCAAGCGGCGGCCAGCCTTCCCCAAACCGGCCACATGTGTTTTTATTCAGCAGGAAAGTTATAGCAGAAAAGGTTAGGTCACAGATAGTTTACAATAATATTATTCATGTAAAGGAAAGTGGAAACGATCCCTGTATGTGACTTCACTCTATTTACACAAGCATGCCCTGAATGCATTGATATCGCCAGCCAGCAAAACTCGTCACGTACACACACACAGAGAACACACTACACATTAATTGCATGAACTGGATTTCATAAGGTGATGGAAAGGAACCAAGCCAAAGTCAGACAATTAGCAAAGATTTAAAATAACAACCAAGGGCCTGAGGCGTAGTGTTAAAGCAGAGGAGACATAATGAGAGTCAGAGTTATGATTCCAACTCACAGGAGAAACAGAGACACCGTTGTAGTGTTCAGATATCCAATGCCAAATGGTTACAGCTCTTGGATTGGCTCTCTGGTTGTATTTAATATTGACTTGATGAGGAAAATATTAATTAAAACACGGCCCATTAAACGTGTGGAATAGGCATTTTGTAAACTAATGCTGTTGGCCATGTTTTAAGACGAGTGGCAAGAGAGATTGGGGGAGGGACCCAGAGGAAAACTATGAACTATCTTTTCTTTACAAAACTGTCTCGTCCAAGTCAAAGTGTGTATGTGTGCAGATTATGTGTGTCTCACTTGTATTAATCACATTATGGGGACTCACCTCCCATTTGGGGACAAAAAGCTGTTCCCCACAAGGTAAACCATTAAACTTTAAACTTTTGGTAGGTTTTTGGTTGTGGTTAGGGTATGTCTCCAGGGGATGTAATGTAGCACAATGTCCTCCTAAGCGACAAAAACAAGACTGTGTGTGTGTTACAGTCATAGTTTCCGTATAAAAAGAGGACATCAGACACACAGGATATAGCACCACCGTTCTCATGGGAGAAAACAGAACATAGCAAAGGAGAGAGAGAGATGTGGTCATGACTCTAAACATTCACATGGCTGTTGTCTTGGCTGAAATAAACAGTTGACACCATGCACATCCAGAAAAATTCCAGGTTTTGTTATTTTTTACTTTTTCTGCCTTCCTAATTATTTGAGATAGTTTCCGTTCCTCACCATTAATGGTATTTTAGCCAGTTTTGCATACATCTTGGGCTTGTTCACTCCCAGTAAATTTAAAACAGCTGCAGAAAATATCAATTTGATCAATGCAACCCATCATTGATCATTAAGGCAAGTATTTTTATGTGTATTTTCAATAAGCGCATTAAAAAACCTGAGCGGCAACGGCGAAAATAAAAACTCAAAATATCGCAAAAACGTTTTTACGCTTAGCTAACAAGTTTGTTGGTAACAAGCTAATGGTAAGTTTGCCATATCAAGTTGTCAAGTGTTGTGTTCACAGCTTTTTTCTGCTGGCCCCAAGTGTCCAAAAAATAATTTATTGCATGTTTAACACTTTGAAAGAGGGTCCAGTTGCAGCTTGGGTTTCATGATAATAATGTGCTACCTGGATGTAGAAGCTGGCATGTATGCAGTTTTTTGCACTCAAAATAAAACATTCAACCAATATGTTATCATGCGCTGCAGCTTTGTGTAACTGAAAATGTTTAAACCAGTTAAAATTTGAAAAGAAACAGAAAAGAAAGGTTCATTTTACATAAATGAATTCATATTGGTGCCCTCTTCTCCACCAGAAGGAGGACTGTCTTGCTCAAGGTGCCTCTCTGTAACAGTTACTGAAGATAAAGGGAGTGCACCTTCATCTGTTCTCATGTCTTTATACCATCTTTATCCCGTTCAAATTTCAAACCACCTCGTGATTACAGACTCACTTATGTTACTATTAAGCTACTGCTGGCCCCTTCAGCTGGTCGAACTTTGTTTTAAATTTGCTAAACAATGTCTTTTTCAGTAACCCACACACCAATATAAACACACCAATTTCCATAAAAGATCAACCTTATGTCATTTTCCCAGTAGACTGCAGCATCTGCAGCAAATCAGCCTCGCTTTTCCTTCACCTCCCTCTTTTCTCTCTCTCTCTCCCACTCACTTGCTCCCATCCCCCTTCTTCCTCTATTTTTCACTTTTTTGCATTTTTCTTTTATTAGGAACAAGTGTAACTGGCCAAAAACTTCCTTCCTCAGTCTCTGAAACAAACACACACTCATTGGCTCTTAATGCATATTTGCTGTCATGCACAGGTGCTTGTCTTCAGCCTGTCCTGTCTCATCAGTCACACTGCTGCCCCAAAACAAAAGGGGAAAAAAACTGATTGCTAGACACCTTTCCCATGCTCTCTTAAGAGCTTCACTCTCATGAGGCTGTGATCCATGTCACCCACTGTTTATGTTTGTGTGTATGGTTGTGTGTCTTCCTTGACAGATGCAACTATGTGTGTCCTTGAGACGTCTTTGTCCTTGTTGATGCCAACTACACAGGTGTTGACTTATTTTCTCAGTGTTCTATTAAATAGTTAATTGAATCTGGCCGTTAAAAACAGCTGTTTTGGGGTCTGTCACGCAGGATCAGTAAAAGTGTGTTATTTATGTGTGTGTGGGAAAGAGAGAGAGAGAGATACAGAGAAATAACTCTGATTGGTTAGCAGTATTTTTGGCTTGTGATCATTCAGTATCAGAACCACCATTTGTACTCAGTACATGACTTCTTGGGCACCCCACTGCTCAAGCTCCTGGTTCACACAGTGGAAGCCCCCCCCCCCACCCCAACCCCTTGTGCATGCTGTTAATGGACCAGACCTGTCTATGCAGCGTGCGGACACATCTACTCACTGGAATTTCCCATGGCTGATCATCATCTATGGTCACGGACGCCTTCCACCCCCGCCATCTCACCCACTCCCCATCCCAACGCAACAAAGAGGGAAAACAAATCAAACAATTCACAGTTTCCCATTATTCTCCTTGTCTGTCAGCATATGGTTCCAATCAGCAGTGTGTGTGTGTGTGTGTGTGTGTGTGTGTGTGTGTGTGTGTGTGTGTGTGTGTGTGAGACACCATGTGAATGTTTTTATTTTCCATACATTTTCTCCTCAGATACAAAGCTCTTTGTCCACACTTTTTCTCCATCTTTTTGGCTCCTCCTTCCTCTCACGCCCTCTCCATCTTCCATCTCTCTCTCTCTCCATGCCCACGTCTTTGATTCTCAGGTTTAAAGTCTTTCTCGCTTTCTCGCTCTCTCTCTCTCTCTCTCTCTCGCTCCCTCTCACTATTTTAGTCTTGCTTTTCTTGGCTGCAAGTCAGACCTCAGGCAGACCTAGAGGTCTTTTTCCCAAGCGATCTCCAGGGTGAACTCCAGGGAACAGAGCGCGCACACATACATACACACACACACAGACCCTGCCTTCACATGCTCTGTCCATTTCCTCCTCTGTCTCCGCTCCTATCCCATATCTTTCTCTGTCCTCACCTCCTTGTTGACTCATACAATATTGTTGCATTACTTTTAAACTGTGTTGCACTCATAGTTTATTGGAAAACAGAGAACACAGTGTTCAAAATCTAAGTATTGTGTTCTTGGCCCGGCTGAACTCTCCGCACCACGTACACCCATTTGTACATTACATGCTTTGTGGGTGTTTTAAGGCTTTGTTTATCCAGGTTAGTCCCACTGGGATTACGGATCTCATTTACAAGGGAGACCTGGTCGAGACTGCAGCAGCACATTCAGTTACAGACAGAACAATTGCAAATACAAATGCACCTACAAGGCTGACCGAGTGCTACAGCTTCTCAGTGAATATAAGATTGAATAACACTGATTAATTACAAGATCTGTGCTGTGTCCTTTACTCCACTCTGCAAAAAAAAAGGTATTTCCAAAGAAACTATGAGTTGCTGTCTAAATGACACAAATAAATCTTTGCATTAAAATTGGCAATACTCTGCAAGCAGTGGTGGAAGACATACTCCGATCTTTTAGTTAATTCCTTTTTTTTAATGTGTAAATCTTTAAGCAATACCACAGTGTAGAAATACTGTTACAAGAAAAAGTCCTGCATTCAAACTTTTACTTATGTAAAAGTACAGAAGAATAAGCATCAAAATGTGCTTTAAGCACCAAAAGTTCCCATCATGCAGAATCACCCATTTCAGAATTATATATATTATATAATTGGATTGCAATTACCGATGCATTAATGTTTAACATTAATATCACTTTGGAGCCAACTACTTTACATACTACTAGCTAACTAATGTATGATAATACATTTATTTTTGATCATATTATGTATTAATAATCTGAATCTGCAAAGTAACTAGTAACTAAAGTTATTAAATAAATGTAGTGTAGTAAAAAGTATAATATTAGCCTCTGATAGCATATATGGTGGAGAATAAGTATAAAGTAGCATAAGATGGAAATACTTAAGTAAAACTACCTCAAAATTGCACTTAGGCCTATTTTCCACCACTGTCTGCAAGCCATATTTAGTGAGTGTGCTTCAACCTTTGTCCATCCATGTGTAATAAATGTAATAGTGAAAACAGCTGTCCTGATGTGACATAACTATAACTGTATATGAGAAGTTTCACCAACCAATAGAGGCAACAGCAGGATTACAGTGCTATCTAGTGGTGAGGCAGGGTAGAGTGCAGACGTTCCACACACAACATTAAGTCTTATGATTTTGTCGTTAGCAGGGAGTTACTGGTGGTTTCTAATGTGCAAATGACAAAATGATTTCTAAAACAAAAATGTGATAAATATACTTCTGTCACATCTACAGCCATGAATATTATAATGTTTGGACTGTCTACTTTCACATAAAACATCTTTTAGGGATGACACAGTGCTGAAGAAAGTATTCAGATATTTTCTGTTGATCAGTATAAAACATCCACGGTGATATAACATTGTAAAACAATCAAAACAAGAAAAAAATCAAAGTGAGAAGTTTTTATAAGCACTGAAAAACAGAGAGCAATAATGGCACCTGTTTTGCTGGTAAAATATTCTTGTAGGTTTGGCTGATTTGACTTAAACTGCCATAACTGAGCACACTGAACATTTGCAAACATCTAATTGTGGCAGCAGGATTCATTTAAATACCCATAACTCAGTTGCTTGATGAGCCTGGCTCACTTGAAATTAAGATGTTTTCAGCATTTTGGTGTAGATCCAGATGCAGAAAAAAAAATCTTAATATTTTTCTGTTGTAGACACAACAAAACTGGAGGATTGTTCAGCCGTGGTGTTTGTGTGCTTTCTGAGTGTGTTTTCATCATTCAGGTTCATTTATACCGACCGTTATTTGGAATAAAAGTTAAAAATTGAATGAAATCTCCAATCTTCACTCAAGATCTGATTCAAGTACGTAATCCTTCAAGCCCATCCACCCACTGAAAAGTATGTAATGGAGTAAAAAGTATAATATTCCTCTTTGAATTGTAGCGGAGTAGCAGAAAATGTAAATAGTCAAGTTAAGTACAAGTACTCAGAATTGTACTTAAGCACAGTACTTGAGTAAATGTTTGTTACTTTCAACCACTGCCTTTCACTGAAAAGTAACTACTCAATGGTCTGTACAAACACGCTGATGCAGTACTAAATCTTTATCACTGGAGGGAAGTATTTCCTGCTGTATGAAACCATGCAGTAAACCATGCAGACTCTAAAATGACTTCACATCATGTTAAGGTGAAAATGAAGGGTCATCTTCAAAGATGAGGTAAATATCTGAAACCTTTTCTGTCAAGTTGTCATGATAGCGAGGGGTATTTATATTAAGACTATATTCAGATATACCAATATGATTGAATTGTTTTTACATTTTATTGTGTTTATTAAAAATGTGATCAGGTTTCCTGATCTGCCTTGGAAGAGGAGAGAGAAGGAGGGCAAGGAAGGAGAAGATGGATGGATGATGGGAGGAGGGAAGTCTGGGGGTGGAGGGTAAGAGGAGGGGGTAAAGGGGTAAGAGGGTGGAGGGAGTTGGGATGATGGGAGGGTTGAGAGGGTGGAGGGTGAGGAAGGATGGGAGGATGATGGGAGGAGGGAAGTCTGGGGGTGGAGGGTAAGAGGAGGGGGTAAAGGGGTAAGAGGGTGGAGGGAGTTGGGATGATGGGAGGGTTGAGGGGGTGGAGGGTGAGGAAGGATGGGAGGATGATGGGAGGAGGGAAGTCTGGGGGTGGAGGGTAAGAGGAGGGGGTAAAGGGGTAAGAGGGTGGAGGGAGTTGGGATGATGGGAGGTTTGAGGGGGTGGAGGGTGAGGAAGGATGGGAGGATGATGGGAGGAGGGAAGTCTGGGGGTGGAGGGTAAGAGGAGGGGGTAAAGGGGTAAGAGGGTGGAGGGAGTTGGGATGATGGGAGGGTTGAAGGGGTGGAGGGTGAGGAAGGATGGGAGGGGGGAAAGCTGGAAGGGGAGATGCAGGGGAAGAGGGTAGGAGGAGTTGGGATGTTGAGAGGGGGTGGGGAGGGGTGAAAGGAAGAAAGGGTTGAGGAACGGAGAAAGGATGTTACTCCTCTCTCTTTTCTCTCTTTTTCCTCTCCTTCTTCTCTTTCTTCTCCCTTTCCTCATTTTCTTTCTTTTCTCTCTTCAGTCTCTCCTTTTCCTTCTTCTTATTTTCTTTTTTCACTTTCTGTTGTCTCTCCTCCTCCTCTTTTCTCTCCTTCTTCTGTCTTTTTTCTGTCTCCTTCTTCGCCTTCTTTTCCTCCTTTTTCAATTTCGCCTTCTCTTTGTCAGTTTTTAAGGCGAGCTCCTGAAAAGACAGACAGCATATAATTCAGTATTTTATTCTCCCAAAGGCTAAATCTGAAACTAAATCTGTTAGAATCCAACAAGTTATTATTCCAATCAAAATGATCAGCTGATGTGGCCTACCTGAAGCTCCGCATTTTGCCGGCTCAGGAGCTTCATCTCTTCCTCTATCTTGCTCGCCTTGTTGAGCCACTCCTCTTCCTTGGCGAGCCACTTCTCCTCCACCTCTCTGCTCTGTTTCTGCAGCTCCTGTGTTTTCTTAAAGCTCTCCTCCTTTGCTGCCAGCTCACACCTGAGACGATGCTCCAGAGCTTTGTGTTTTGTTTGCCACTCTGTCTCGCTCTGGTGGATCTCCTTTATTGTTTTCAGCTGGACCAGATTTCCCTCTATCAGTACCATCATTTCTTTTTTGAGATTGGTGATCACATCATCCTTTTCCTGGATGACCTGGCTCACCTTCTTCTCACAGTCCTGCTGCAGAGTTTTCAGCTGGACGGCTACCTCCTCCTGTCTAACAATCCACCGGCTTTCCCACTCTGTATTGAACTGTAACACAGATTTGTCAAAGGAACATTTCATCTCATTGACCTCTGCCTTCCAGGATTCTCTGACCTTCTCGGTCTCCATCTGCTGGCAGTACAGGCTTTCCTTCAAGGAGCAGATTTCCGCTTCTTTTTTTCCCATTTTTCTGTCCATCTGCTTGCATTCAGCGTCAGACTCTTTTTGATTGGCTCTTGTGGACTCTAAAGCCTTCAACCGGCTTACCATGTCATTTCTGGTCATAAACAGAGTTGACACTAAACTGTCCATTTCATCCAGCAGTTTCTTTTTTTCTTGCTCCCAGTTGAGCTCCTTGCTGGCTATCTGCTCCTTCAGAGCAGCATTTTCTGCAGCCAGCTGCTTGTTTTCTGCTTTGGAGTCCAGAAGGGCTCGTCGCAGGCCCTGCTGGGTTCTGGGAGTACGCTGCGAGAACTGAAAGACACAAATAAGATAAGATATACATGCAGTAGGTAAAAATACTGTCCCATCTTAACTTTGGATACACACAGAAAGAGAGGGGATCTTTCACCTTTTTTATAGTTTTTCACACATTTGAATGAAGTGTAGCATTTACGAGCCCTGCATCACTACCAGCCAAGTGAAATGTCCCTCATTCACTGCTTCAGCCAAAACAGTCAGATTCTCAATTTACTATTGAGTGACATATTTCAGTGAAATTGTGTTTCTATTTTTCACTCACTTTCAGTCACTTAATGTCAACTGGAAATACCCTCAAGTCAACTGCATAATATCCACAAAAACTCATGTCATGTAAACTACAGCTACACAGTCTGTTTCACCGTGTCCCTGACTCGCAGTAAACACATTACAGCAATCATGTTGTAAAAAATACCAAAAACATTACAACATTGTACAGTTCAGATGTCTCAATACAACAAATCCATGTAAATTAGAAACAATTGTGGAAATGTGAAATAATTCAATCAGCTCATTGGCCATCCATTGTGATTCCAGACCTCTGAATCGCTGCCCACATTTCTTTAATATCATATGATGTAATAATATAATATGGGGAAAAGAAATGGCAATTCAGTCTGAATATCAGGCTACGTGTGTGTGTGTGTGTTATTGAAAATGTATCCCTTCTCTTGAGAAATTGTGTGTAGTGTGTGTGTGTGTAGCACTGAAAAGTGTCTCCTGCTTAGAAAATCTTACCTCGTCTCTTGAGTTGTCGCTTTTCTCCATGTCGGCTGAACACAGGTTCAGGTACTGCAGCAGTGTTGGAGCTGTAGTATTACAGTTGTGCTTGTAGTTCTAGTGTACTTTCGGTAGTTGTACACTCGTTGTATTGTCGTCTTTGGTTGTAATAGTGTTCTACTTTCTGTATTTGTCACTCTGTTTCCACTGAGATGTTTCTCTGTTGGAGGTCAGGTTGTGACTAACTGGAGTTTTGTCACTCAACAGAACATTCTGTTGAACATTCTGTATGACGTCATAATGGACTCCATATTGGGTCAATAAACGGTTCAGAATGTGATGTCATAAGAATTCAGAGTGTTCTCTTTGTCATGTGACATGGCCAGACTTCTTTTCACCTCACACTGTATGCTTTCTACTTTTAAATTAAAAGTACAAAAAGCACAAGTGCAGGTTCCACTAATATCACCCACACTTTGTATTTTACATGAGTCCATCCAAAGGGAGTGTGTATTTGTAATAATAAGTCTGTCTGTGTCCCACATCTATCTATCTATCTATCTATCTATCTATCTATCTATCTATCTATCTATCTATCTATCTATCTATCTATCTATCTATCTATATGTTACTAGGATTGCTTCATGTTCTAACCTGAATAGTCAGCTAAGGCTGTTGTTGTTATTCCATCGTTTTCATCATGGTTTCTGTTTGAAGCAAACATGCAACCATGGTGAAAACAAATAAAAGCATTCCCTTAGGTGTGTGCTCTGGACACTGGATGTAAAAAAATAAATAAATCTGGCTTATAAATACACATTTCTTTGAATGTGTACCTTGGATAAGAAAACATCATCTACATTACATCGTCTTGCTCTGTCTACTGTCTGTGAAATCTAACTCATTAACACAGATTTTATCTTTCATTTACCAGCCCATGCCCCAGCTTAGGCCAATGTTGTTCATGTGCTGCATCAATAATTCCTTGCTGAGACTTTAAAGCATGGTGTGGTCCAGATCTGAACCCAAGAAGTTACAGTATGTGGACATCATTGCATTCCAACTAATGATCTCATGGGAAGTATATGAAGCCCTACACTCAGTGATAACAAACAGAATACAAAAACGTAAATGAATCTTTTATTTGCTCATTTGATTGAATGTTGTTTTTAATGCCGAGTGTTACAACACTGCAGTAAAGTCAGAGTGAGAATCATCTTATCAATCATCAATCAAGTCACACATAGACAACGACCTATCTACATTTACAACATCTTTACAAGAGAAGGACGCCCTTGAGGTGCTGTGGTTATTTGAACTGTCAAAGACAGAAAAGCCTGATGGGAGATGCACTTGGATTTCATCTCCTGCCAACAGCTCCGAGACAACTGTGTGTGAATTACACCTTTGCTCAATGCCACATTATATATTTGCTGATATATAAATATATCAGCGAAGATGTTGAAAATCAGCCAGTGCAATCATGCAACAACAAAACAATGTCTAACACAGCTAGACTTTCAAGAACAGAGCACAAAGTGTATGAGACTAGCAGAGACACACTGACCAGAGTGAAATACAGTATGTACACAAAAACACACTTGTGATAAGACACCCAGGTCAGGTTCACCCACGCCTGTCCCCTGGTGGAATATTTTCTGCCCATATTGCTGTTTTTATTCTAACACACTGAAACATATACAAACTAAACATTTATTCTAAATAAATAACATCTATATGTACAACCAAATTGTGATTAAAATCAGCAGAGTTATTAGTAAAATATGATACAAAATGTGTTTGAAACAGCTTGGAGGCAGTGCTGGAACTATACCATTAAAAGGAAAATAGCTTACATTTTGTTGCACATAGTGGTTTTTAAAGGGAAGATAACATTATTTTTTACACATACATTTCCTCAGACACAGTGTCCTGAAATTTGAAAATTTTCAGGCTGAGCTAGGGGGGCAGAGGGGTGAAAACGCAGACTGTATACGCCGTTTTTAGTGGTACTACTATCATTTTTGAGCTGTATCAAATGTTTTTCTGACTATTTAAATATAGTGTGGTTTCTATATATTACATGTATATAAATATATATATTTTTTGTTCCCTTTTGCCTTGGATATTTAATTACATAATTGTTATTATGATGTAATGTTTACTTGTGTAGACCCCAGGACGATCCACATGAATAAATACATAAAACTATACTAGAATAATAGAATAGAATAGAATAGAATAAATAAAAGAAATAAGCTTTTAGAGCATCATGAAGATAAACTCTGGGACATACAAAGTTCCGTTTTAAAATGAATCGTGGTGACATGTCCTTGAGCAAGGCACTGTCAGCTCCTGGAGCTGTTTTGTAGAACTCAACGACCTTAAATCAATAAAGATTCAACTGTATCGTGTTCATGTCCTTATTGATCCTCCGTCGGTCCCGTTGCTTTGGGCTTCATACAAATACACATATGATTCAGTCCGCTTCAGTGACGTAGAGAGAGAACTACGTTTCCGTAGCAACTGGGGCCGGTCCGTTAACCGCAGCGGCCGCTGTCCTACCGGAGCTCGTCGAGGAGTCGGGGGGGGGATTGTCGTCGGTAACCGGATACCACCTCTGTCTTGTGGGTCGTAGAGACACGGGGGCGACGCAGTATCGAGGCGGCGAGCCCGCAGTTCCGTGCCGAGATGCTGAACATGTGGAAAGTCAGAGAACTGGTGGACAAAGCGTGAGTACCGAGGCGCAGGTGGATCTGTTTGCACTAGCTGAACCGCTAAGTGGCTCCTAAGCTAACCGGGTATCTCGGCGGCTGAAGCCGGGCGGCTCGGCGGCTGAAGCCGGGCAGCATCAGCAGCTTTTACCGCCTACACGGGCCGTGACGTCACGGCGATAGCCCCTCAGCTGTTAGCTCCAACTAGCTGGCTAGCTGCCAATCTTCATCCTCGTGGCACAAATAGAAATGTGTGTTTTTACATCGTTCCGTTTTCAACGCCGGTTCGTACAGGCCACGAAAAACACAACGTTAACGACTGCAAATCAGTACATTTTCCGACCCAGAACGAAAGCTATCCAGCTAGCTAATCCCGCTAGCATTGCTAAGCCCAGGTCTGACGGTGGTGCTGCTGCAGAATCACGCCCTGTCCCACAGCGATGATGCCCGCTACCTCCAGTATGCATTCTCCACAATATTATATCCCGACTAGAAAGCTGAGCATCAATGGTGGCAAGCTAGGTGGCTAGATAATTGTATGTGAACAGTAAATGTCCTGCCAATTAGCCCGGCCATGTCTCACGGTGTCTAACGAGGCCCATGCCCCCGTGGTTCCCGACGGACAACAGAGCTTGTTAGCCAAACAGATCATACTGTAGTAGCCATTGCTGGTGTTGCAGCCCTACTGTCGTGTTGTTTGTCTGAACACTAGACTACGCGTGCTTCATTGAGATGTGAGTCTTTGTGATATCTATTGTTGCAAGTATAATGTGCAGTATAATGTATATAGTCATTTTATTGCAACCCAGAAGGAGGGAGAACAACAGTTTCCCGTCCTGTCTGTTCCAAGAGGCAGACTGAATTGTATGAATAACTTTTATGAGTAAAACCCAAACCCACAAGCATTGGAGGATGCACTGATGCATTCCTGGTTTTACTCAGCAGAGTTAGTCCAGATAACTAAGTAAACCTGCTTATTGCAACAGGGCCTTTTTATTTAATAACCAAGTATGAGGTCACTACCCAGAGGGCTAGGTTTGTAGTAGCTAAAGAGAAAATCAGTTTTTAAGTAGATTTACAAAGGAAACTGTCATCATATGATTCATAGACAACAATAACACAATTACATTAAAAGCACGAGAGAAGTGAAAAACAGATCTAATGACCGTATGGAGTGAAGGGTCAGTTCAAACTAATCTCAAGCAGTCCACAAGTTAGTCATCCAAGGTTAAGGAACATATGTGTATATGAACTTACCATACACACTGCGGTCATTATCTTGACTGATACTAAAGGACAACCTTATTTCATAAAATTGGTGCTCCTAGAATCAGACTATTCTTTCTATAGGGTGACAAAAAAAACATCAGATCAGAGATCAGAATCTTTTTTCCATCTCAGATAACACCTAAGCTGTTAATAACTAGTTTGTATCGTATGATTTGTTTATTTCTGATATATGCATCCCCTTGTTTAAAGCGATTTTCCTCACATCAGAGAAAAGTGTTTTCAGTTTCCACAAGTTACACAACACTCTTAAGTGCCTCCATCAACTGTAAAAGGATCTGTTTTTTGTTGTGGTTGTTGTTGTTTCGGTTTTTATAATTTTCGGTTGACTGTTATTTCACTGTCACATTTTAGGTTTTTAGTACAGTAGGTTAAGTCATTTAAATTCTGTTTGTAGAGTTTGCTTAATTTCTTATTTTAAATACATTTCAGTGGAGTATACATGCCTGTTATCAGAATGTAATTTGTGCACACAGTAATGAAGATGAACCAAATTAAGTCTTTTTTGTGCCTTGGATTACACACTCATTGGTCACTTTATTAGGTACACCTGTAAAATCTAATGCAAACCAATACAACAGCTTAGCCATAAATTCTACCTTTACAATGATGATAATGTTCAGTTTTGATTGACATTGTCAGAGAGGTCTTAATATTTGTTAATGAGGTGGTAGTTTGCAGTGGTGTTGAACTGGACTGCATTATATTGAGAGGTGTTTCTCATGTTTTGCCCACCCCATTAACAAATATGAAGGGGGCAGAACACATTTCAATATAATGCAGTCCAGTACACCACCACTAACTACACCCTCAGTAATGAACATACGGTATTGTATGAATGAACACCCCTCGGAAACTAAACTAAAACCAAAACCATTATAAGCTTTGTAAAGGTAGAATATGTGGCAGAGCTGTTGTACTGGATCGCATTAGATTGTATAGGTTTATTTAATAAAGTGGCCAGGGAATGTATTTTCTAACTCAAAACATACCAGCATACCATCTAATTTTGTTACAGTGTTGTGTTCTTTGTTAATGGTTTTCTCTTTTACTGTGTTTTTGTACATGAGGTAGGTAATTAAAAGTTGGAGGCTTCAGCTCCGTGTGGGTTGTTAATGTGCACTTGCATTTTGATAGCAATCCTGCAAACAAGGTTAAATGCAGGCTACTATTAGATAAATACTGTGTGGGTGTTGTATTAGCACTCATACTGTACTATGCTTACTGTAAACGAACAACACTGAAATGTAATAGAAAATCACCCTGCACAATGACAAGGAGGGCACAGTTTGGCACACTTCTGCCATGTCAAAAGCATCTTTATTTTTAAGAAGATTGAATAAATCATACATACATTTTGCCCTGTATACTTTTTAAATATAGATCATGGTGATAATATGTATTAATATAGCCAATAAGACTTCCAAGAGGAAGTGTTTTTATTTTTATTTTCCACATATACATTTTCAGTCCTATAAACAAACGCATTGCGAGAACAAAAGTTACAGTGAGCATGTTAACATGAAAATGTCATATTTCACTTTGACTGTCTGCTCACAGTTTGAGAGACGATTGGCTCCGCCTTTTAAAGTGCCAATTTTATATATATATATATATATATATATATATATAAACGTGATAAGGAAAAAAGGGGAAGTAGATAGACAAAAGTTGCATAAAGGAAATATGAGTGAAGAGACCTAAGAAAGGAGATAAGAAGAGGGAATATATTGAAGCAGAGCTCAACAATGCTTTAGAGTTACAGACAACAGCTCCCATCAGCTGTTGGTTGTGCCTGGCTGGGCACGATGAATACCCTCTATTATTGATCTACCTCAACAGAGCTGGCAGCGGCGCCTTTGCTTTCCTGCAGATTTGAAGTCACACTATTATGGAGCTCTCGCTGCCTGTGTCTGTCTTATCTGCTGACAATAACACAGTCAAAGGCAGCTCCTGTAATGTACAGATGCCTCTTATTTTCTTTTAGCTGGGAGGGTGGCAAAGAGAGCAGCTACTGAGGAATAGAGAAGTGATGATAGGATTGAAAATTGGGAGAAGTGAGGAGATTAAACGGGATAGGAAATTAAGTGATGGAGACAGAAATTTGATTAAAAAAAATCTTGAAGAAGGAGGGAGGAATGACTAGCTGAAGGCACAGTAGATAAGAAAGAGTCGTGGCGGAGAGGAGAGGGAGAGGTGTGTTTCAAGTTGCAGTGCTTTGGCTGTGTGTTTTTGCAAGGGGTCTGTAGAGCAAGCCATGCCCATCAAGAGATGGGACACACACACAGGAAAACAAACACAGCAGCAGGTGAGCCCACAAAAACAAAGAGGGCAGGAAGCAGACATTGCTTATCGAAGTTTGGCTGTGTTTACCTCGCTGTTTTATACACAGACAAATGGATATACACACCCTGCTCACCTCACTTCCATACACACACTGACTCCCTTTGTGTCCCAAACAGCTGAATATTTTCCTACACACTATGTTCGTGTGTGTGTGTGCGCAGCATGTCTGTCCTCTGGAGTGCAGTGGTCAGGTCACTGGCTTTTAGAAAGCTGTCATTCATTATTCAGTAAACTGACATTCTCCTTGTCTTGCTCGATTTCATTGTGTGTGTATGACACGTGCATGAATATAGCCGTTTGTTGTGATAATCCTGTTTTCCACAGTTATCCTCAGCTTGAGTGGGTGTGGGTGTGCCGCATGAGTGTGGTGTTGCCATGTGTAGCAGCAGGTAGACGTCTGTGATGTGTAGAGAGTGTGTGTAGAAGTTAGATGTGATAATGACGCTCTGCTAGCCCGAGACATTGTTTGTCATTTAATAGTTGACCTCACTGTATTTGCGTGCATTTTTGTGTTCTACTGCGTAATTATATCAATGTGTGTGTTTTTAATTGTCTGTATTTGGCTCTGCCTGACCTCTGGAAATGTGATGAGTGGAGTGTGAAGGGAATCAGCACAGAGCATTTGTTGATTTGAACATTTGCATCGAGGCTTACTGACCAAAAGACAACAATAATAAGCACTGTGCTCACAATAACAGAAAGACAAGAAAGGAAAGCAACAGGGTTTCACCTTTACATGTCCGAAATATAGATGGTAATACAAATATTTTATTGGTGTAATTCATGAAGAAATACATGTTTGTGTCAACAGCACCAATGTGGTGATGAACTACTCAGAGATCGAGTCCAAGGTGAGAGAGGCCACCAATGACGACCCTTGGGGACCCTCTGGACAGCTGATGGGAGAAATAGCCAAGTATGTGCAACACACGCACACATACACATGGTTACTGTGTGTGTAAGTAAATGCATGCATGTTATCACTAAGGTAGCAGATAAACTGTATTGTGTCATTACACACACACATGTAACACACTTTGGTTTACCTGTATGGGTTTTTCCCCAGCACTACAGTATTATGCATTGTGTGTATGTGTTTGTGTATGTAGATCTACCTTTATGTATGAGCAGTTCCCAGAGGTGATGAACATGCTGTGGACGAGGATGCTGAAAGACAACAAGAAGAACTGGAGACGAGTCTACAAGGTATGGTTACGCTCTGGTTGGCTGTTTCCCAGTTGTGTCTGTGTTGTGTCTGTGTTGCGTTGTGCCGTGCAGCTCAGTTCAGTATCGTTTTGTCAGGATTTATTAAAGCTGAGTCTCTCTGCTTCTTTGTGCCTTTGTGATTGTACATGTGAGATGCAGCGATTTCAGAAGGAGCAGTGTATGATTTGATTCTCTGCTGTATTGAAGCAGTTTCCTGGTTCCTCCCTTAATCCTCCCCGAATCCTGTAAGTGCAAAGATCAGAGCAGTACATCTCAACTACACTCTTGTGTCCTGCCCGGCCCGCATAATCATATAAGACTGATTTGCAAAGATTATAATTTATGCAAGAGCCAAGGAAGAATGAGTTTGGATTTTATAGAGAGGCTGAGTTCAAGAGAGGGGACATGACTCAGGGCAGGGAAAATGTAGGAGGAAAAAATTAATTTCACTTTTGAGAGTTGAGTGAAGTGGAAGTGACTTTAAATATTTATTTTTTTTGGGAAAGATTATTTCTCACTGAGCAATGCTGACTACATCCCGCCATATTTAACTCTCTTATCATGTCTCTCACTCCATCTCTCTTTATCTCTCTCTTACCCTGTAAGGCTTTACTGCTGCTGGCCTATCTGATCAGGAATGGCTCTGAAAGAGTCGTCACCAGCGCCAGAGAACACATCTACGACCTGCGATCTCTAGAAAACTACCACTTCATTGGTGAGTCTCTAAATAAAAATTAGCTCCATCTTTATTGGTTAAACCTTTTCTTCTTATTCCTCTTCTTTTTGATGTAAATTTGAGATATCTTGTGTGCAAATTACACGCTATCAGAAAGATCACTGAGTGTCCAAAATAGAAAGGGTTCATTCTCTGGGAAGCATGAATACAGTATGTAGTTCTCCGGTTTTAGTCTCCTGTCTTTGTGTGTGTGTTTGTGTTTGTGCGCTCGTGTCCATCCAGATGAGAATGGAAAGGATCAGGGCATCAATGTGCGTCAGAAGGTGAAGGAGATGGTGGAGTTCGTCCAGGATGATGACAGACTGAGAGAGGAGAGGAAGAAAGCCAAGAAGAACAAAGATAAATACATTGGAGTCTCCTCTGACAGTATGGGAGGAGAAGGAGTTGGTGGAGGAGGAGGAGGAAGCGGAAGCATTAAGAATGGTAATTAATTAATTTCATCTCCTTTGACAGCTCGAGTCACATGTGGATTTAAACAATAATATAACTTCCCCTATCCAAACCCATAGGAATTAAAATGCATTGAAGGGAGCATATCATGTAAAGTGTAAATAAATGGGTATTAAAAGTTAAACTTGCCTGTACTAACAAGTAATTTGAAATATTGGTTTATTGATTACTTGATTAATCGCTTACTCTATAAATGTCTAAATAAAAATGGCAGATCGCAAGAGCCCAAAGAGATGTCATCCTCACATTGGACAGTCTGTAACCAGGAAATGTCGAGTGTTTTTAATTGATGACTTAAAGGATTAATTAATCAAAAACGGTCATGGATTAATTAATTGTCAAAACGTTCATGGATTAAATTTATGCCAAATGATTTATTGCTTCAGCACTAGAGTAAATCTCCTATTGATCCAGTAAAATCAAATTTCAGGTGACTGCTTTGCAGAAGTTCCTTCTCCCACCTTATTACCTTATTATCATCTTCTTAGTAGCCAACCCTGAGCAAGTTACTCGATCAATACAGAAAATGTAGCACAGCGTGAGATTTTATTTCCAATGTATTTCATTCTCGTGTGCCCATTTACTTTATTACCTTATTGTTGCTTTTAGTGTCTTATAGATCATGAAGCTGAAATTAGGAGGTTTATACCAGTAATATGAGAGACTGTATACGTCCTTTGGTGGATGCCTGTGAAACTGCAAGTGTACGAGTTTACAAAGTCTCTCTATTTCTTTCTCTCTGTCCTTCTCTGTCTTCTTCCTTCCAGCTAATGAGTTGGATCGCAGTAAGTGGGATGAGGACTGGGATAAGAGCAGAGGAGCTTTCCCCTTTAGTGAGAAGCTGGGCGAGATCAGTGACAAGATAGGCAGCACCATCGACGACACACTCAACAAGTTCAGAAAGAAGGAACGAGACGACTCACCCGACAGAATCAGGTAAACTGACAATGTCCACATGCACACCTATACAAAACGTCTGAATGAATGCTTGTTTTAAAATGGTCTGAGGGTGTAGACTAAAGTTACTACATGCTTCCTTAGTTGTGCATAGTGGTATTGATATCACAATAGCCTCCCTGTCATGTGTTTAAAATCTTTAAACCATTGTGTTTTGGATTATTCTTTATGTAAACAAACACACAGAGACATACAATAAATGCAAAGCAACAAAACACTCCATAGCAAAATCTCCTGAGTGCTGCTTCTCATACATCCTTCGTCTGGTTGCCATAGTGACAACGAGGAGGACCGAGCGTCAAGAAACGGGAGGCAGGAAACCCTTGAGTTCAAAGATGAGGAGGAAACTGTCACAACGAAGAGCATCCAGATCACACAAGCAACAGAAACCACAACCACCACCACACGGAAACGCAGCGGAGCAGCAAGCAGTAAGACTCTGGACCTGGGTGCTGCAGCCCACTACACTGGAGACAACAGCCCAGAGGAGAAGGTACTCACACAAAACACTCGCACTTTTACAAATGTGAGATACATTTTCAATAGTACATGTTTAATCAGTGTGTCTCTCTGCATCTGTCTTCAGTCATCAGTCAGGCAGTCTTCCAGTAGCGGTCTAGCTGACCTGCTAGTGATTGACCCTTCTTCCAATCAGAGCACAGGTAACTACAAACTTTTACACACACAAAGATAAGGAAGAAATGAAGGTGGTTTTAAAATGTGGGTATGTGGTGTACAAGTTGTCACCTTTTGTTGGACAAGAGAGTTCTTAGTCCTTTGCTTTTTGTATGAATGCATGTGTGTATGTGTCTGTCCATCCAGGTGGCAGTTCAGACCTCATCGGTGGCTTTGCTGACTTCTCCTCTCCTGCGGCCTCTGCCAGCCTCCCAGCCTCCACTGGTAAACTTGTTCTTGCCTTTCTCAGCTCTTCCTGTAGTAACCTTAGGGTGCTTTCACACCTGTAGTTTGGTTCATTTGGTCCAGACGAAAGGAAAAAATGATACATTGTTCTTGTCCAGTTCGTGCTCACACTGGCTTTTTACAAACGAACCAAGAGGGGCAAACATGAAGTTGTACAGACTGACAGGTAACTCATTGATTGGACAGTTTTGGCGACTGTCATCCTGCATCATCAGCGCATCACCGGGAGCCGCGTGGGGAAATCACATTCCAGTGACTGACAGCAGGTCATGCCGCACTTTAATGCTTCTTATGTGTATATTAATGTTCTCTGGTGCCACAAAGAGCTCAAGAACTAACTGATTATAAGCATTATTAATATTATTAGACTGCAAATCAACCAGGTGTTCTAAATAATGACAAAGAGACAGGGTCGAAAAAAACCTGTCTTTGTACAGCAATATTCTTGGAGGTATTACTGTGGGATCGCTATGTCACACACTTTTTAATGGTCTTAATGAACTGACAAAGTACATAGAGTAGGATATGTGCTACCATGGTTACCTAGTGATTTACATAAATAAATACATAGCTTATACAGATCGATTATAAGATTGCTTCCTGAACAGTTCACGTCAGCAGATGGGTTTAATGGAAGTTAATCTTTTGAAATCATATCTACAATAAAAACATCACCACAAGCAAACCATACCAGAGTCTTCTGGGAAGCGGACCAAGACCCTCCTTTTCAAACGGTCTTGGTCTGGTCAATTGACTGTACTAACCGCGCAAACCCACCAGGGTTAGTTTTAACCGATCCAAACAGGTTAGGTGTGAAAGCACCCTTAAGTGCTGAAATATACTCTCTTAGAACAAGTTCAGACTTGTCCACCATGACAAAAAAAAAGCCATGTTGTACGTACTGTAAATTTAGGACACAGTGAAGGCAGTTCCTGTCAAAATCCAAGATGAATGTTACAGTCACAACTTAACGTATCACTACTCTCTTGTGGCCAGCTGCTGCATCATCCAATGGAAATGGAGAATTTGGAGACTGGAATGCCTTCTCGGCCAGTCCACTAGCTTCGTCTAGCTCTGGTCCCTCCCAGCCCGTCACTGACCTGTTTGGCAGCGTCCAGTCACCAACAGCCCCAGCCTCTAATCCCGCTCCCATCCCGCCTTCTGCCGAGCTCTTTGACCTGATGGGTGGAGTCAACCATCAACTAACCAATCCACATACAACACTGAGCGCCTCTCAGAGCATGACTTTCTCGCTGGGAGGGGTGACGCCAGGAGCATCTGTTGCTATGCCCACCATGCCCCTTTCTCGCTCTCAACAGGTATGTACGGTACACATCACAAGAAGGCTTAGAAAATCTAAAGAAAATCTGAAAATGTTGTAAATAATGAATTCCACTGAAAGAATAACCCAGAGGCTTCCAATGTGTATTACATAGTCTAATTAATAGTCTAAATTAATAGTGCAAGGTGATGACACACTCGGTATTGCTGCCAACTTAATCAAAAATGTCGGTGCTTTTTTTCCACCAACTTTCAATAAATAGTGTTAGAATCCAGTTTGAGGTTGTTAATTGCTTTCAGTTTTTGATTTTGGGTAAACATTTTAGAATATGCCACGGTTCTTGACTCTGTTTTTCTGTATATGTCAGAAATTGTTCTTGCTCTTATTTTTCTAGTTCAGTGATCTTTTGATATGTATGATGAACATAACTATATTCTCTGTGTCTTTATCAAAGGGTAAAATATTTGTTATTTATTTCAGAGCTTGGGGGGCATGACATCTCAGCAGCCTATAGGACAGCAGAAGGTTGGTGTTGGAGGTCAAGGATCGTTAGGGTCGACCTGGTCTGACCCCTCCGTCAACATCAGCCTGGACTTCCTATCAGCAGGCCTGAATCCCACTAAGACACCGCCCACACTCAACAATATCATCCAGCAACAAGGTATCATGTTCCACACTGTACTACTACACAGCATGTAGATGTCAAAGAAAAAATAAATCATTAAAATGCAGGGTATCTGCAGGTCTTGAAAAAGCACTGATTTCAGTTTCCTCAAAAGAAAGGCCTTCAAAGATATTAAAAGGCTTGAATTTCATTTAAAACTCTTGGAATATTTTTTAGTTATAAAATGTTTTTGTATGTGATTTTAGCAAAAACTAGCTGGAAAATCCCCAGTGCGATTGTTCCAGACCTGATTTCAAATTCATATGTGAACCTTAAATTAATTGTCTATTTTTTTATTGGTATTTTATTTTTAAATGTCAACATATTGGAATAGTAAATAATTCTAGGCCATATTATCCATTTATTATTTTATTGATATCTTTCATGCATTGGCTGGTATGATCATATTAAATTGCATTCTATGTGGTATTAAAAATGTCTTCAAAAGTCTTAAATTTAACTTGGTGAACCCTGCAGAAACCCTGTTACTGGTTCATGCTGCATCACAACATTTCAAAGTGGGAATCGATGTCAGTAAACATTTTGAATAGACATTGTTTAAATTAGACTGGTTAGTGTAATTTTTAAAAATGACCCACCCTTTGTACGTTATAAGCAAACTTTATAACCTAAGTGGTAACATAGAGTGGATTAACTCCTCCGTGCCCATATGTGTCTGTGCAGGAGTGCCTCCCGTCAACCTGTTGGCCCAGAACTTCGGAGGACTCAACCTCAGCTCCCCGCCCCACGTGACACCCATTAGACCACCAGCCAATCCCATGATGGCAGGCAATGCCATGACGATGGGCATGCCCCCTTCAATGACCACGGGTACCATGGGGATGGGTGGAATTCCTGTAAACCAAGGCATGGTGGGAATGAACATGAGCATGAATATGGGCATGGCTGCTCCAGTGATGATGAGTGGTATGGCTGGCATGGGAGTGCCAGGAGTAGGGATGGGCCTAGCACACTCCATCACTCCAGCCGTGGTTCCACCCAAACAAGATGCCTTCGCTAACTTTGGCAGTTTTGGGAAATGAAGGAGTGCAAGTGTGTGTGTGTGTGTGCGCGCGTGTGTGTGAGTGTGCATGTCTGACATTATGAGAGCGTGAACTACAGAAGGACTGCTGTACTTGAAGACAACCTTGCATGTTTCTCTTTCTGTTTCCGCTGTCTTTGGTAAGCTGGCACCAGTGATCGCTCACCACGATCTTGGAGGTTGGGGAGAGCGCCCACCGGTGCCTCAGTGGCAATCTGATATGTGACATTACGTCACACAGAGGACACCTGAAGAGCAGGGAAGGTGTCAACCCACAGCCTTTAGTCGTCACTTTCCTGTGGGGAAAGGATCCTTGTCTTTACCTGTTATGAACTACAGTATATCCCCCTTCACTGCAACAAATCACTGCAAAAACTTTTTCTCTATATTGGCACAGAGAATTCAATCAGTAGGGTTGACTCAAATGAAAATGGCATTGCTGCCTTAATTCTGCATAGTAGCCTGAGATATCATGTTTTATATAATTTCAACCCAATTAAATTTAAAAATGTAAGCCATTACATTATTGCCATACATTATTACTTCCTCTGGCTCCTTGTGCAAACGTAACAGTTACAGGATCTGGAGTATACTGAGTCCATCCTCCAGCAGAGGGCAGGGCAGGTGTATGCATTGAGATAACACTATATGGTCGTACTTATTCTTGAGCCATATTGGGGTGGATGAATTGCATATTACATCTTCTTTGTCTCCTCTTTTTATCAGGCGTGTAGTGGTTCACAGTAACTCCATGTACAGTAGGATGCCTAAAGTTGTGTTGATGTTTAAAAGACAACATGAGAAGCCTTGATCTCCTCAGAACAAAGATCCCCTGAAATACTATTGGGCTCCTTATATTACAATATTCTACTTTCCATTTTGGATGCCTCTGTCAGATTAATGCCTGATGAAAGGGTCAGTCAGTATTTTATTCAGAGTACTATTCACTGATATTTTCTCTTTATTTCTTTACCTCAAACATACTGTTGTAGGACTGCATTGCTTTTTGACCCACATAGATCTATTCTGTCTATTCTACTTAAGCATACAGACACTGTGTATGGATAGAGGTACAGAATAATGTGAGTATTTTCCAACTGGCTGGAAAAGAGGGTAAACAATGGTCACCATCTACAAGACTGATCACAATCCTCTAAATTTCTTCCATGTTTAAGGCAGTGGCACACCGCAGAATTTTTTGGGACAACCTAGCTATGTACCTTTTTATTACAAAGTATTTTTGCCAGCAAACATTTTTCACCCTGCAGCTCACTTGGTGGTCTCTTGGTTCAAGGGTCTCATATCTGCGCCTCACAAACCGTGTACTAGAAAATAACCTCTGTTACATTTGACATGGATTAGATAAATTGAAGGATTTTTTTCATTAGCTGAGTTTTAATAAATTATTTCCATGGCTAGCTGAGACCAATCTAAAGGGTTTGGGGGTCTCCATTGAAGTGTGTGTGTGTGTGAGAAAAGAGTGAATGAGTGTGTCTGACTTGGGTATAGTTTTTTCAGTTTGATGTGCAAACACAGCTAAGCAGAGCCTCTTGTCATTTTCTGAGGCACTGCACTCCAAATGACCAAATCTTTATTTTGTTACTCAGAAGGATGATTCCATAGCTATTAGTTTAATATTTTATTAGTTTACTTGTAAGGTTTTGTTGATATGGGAGAGCTACTAATAACATAATTTAGTTCACAGGAATCATGTTTTTGTTTCTTTATCAGTACAGCTCATTTCATTTGATTGTACTCTATATTTTCTGTACTTCATTCAACATTAAATTAAATTATAACATTAAAGATTCAGTTTCCTCCTTTTTTCTAAGTGTAGGCTAGTTTATTGTCAAGGTCTTACTGATATTTGCATTACATTTGATCCGAGCTACCATTCAGGACACTGAGGTCATGTCCTCTGTATTTCTTACAACCTTAGACGAGTTTCACTCCTGTTAGTGCGTAGAAGGCTTTGAAAACATTTTAGACAATCATGTTGGGAAATAAAATGTATGTAATATTAAAAAAAATCAAAATAAAAACTTTATTTTGGTGTCTGGTAAATATTTTCTGGGGGAGAAGGGACTTGACCTCAGCATTTATTTATGTATATTTTCAGTCCATCAATTATGGAAGCCCATTACCGGCAATAAAAAAAAAATTGAAAAAAGATGAAAAAAGTCGAAATTATGAGATTTAAAAAGTCATAAGAGATAATTTTCATCTTTTTTTTTTTTTTTACTGGCGGAAATGGGCTTCCATAATCAATGGCAGCAAAAGTCTTGTAAATGTTGTTGTTTTTGCCGAAGGTGAATAGCTTAGCTTAGCATAGCTGGAACGTCCAGACCCTGTGGAACACCGTCGAGGCTTTCCAACGTCCAACACGTTCTCCGGCAGTTTTTAATTCATCACAATCGAGACGAAACACTGACACCCGGACCCAACCCAAAACTACAGCGACAGTCGTGACAATGGACAGGCACTCTCATAAAAGAAAACGAGAAACGAGTCCGCCAGCCAGAAAAACGGCCACTTATCGGTTCTTCCCAACCGGAGGCGCGGGTCAGACTCGGCCCCTGGACGGCACCGGAAACGAGTCCAAGACTTGGGGAAACTACGTGGCCTCAGTTGGAGCAAGTTATCAACCTGAAGACGGACAGCTACCACCCATATCGACCCTTTTTAACAAGCGACCACTTTATCAAGGTGTGTCTGACTCGGCGGAGGTTAGCAGCGGTGGTGGCGGCGGGGTCCGGTCAGAGCAGCTGCCGCCATCTGGTGAACAAATTGTCCCGCTCCAGGTCGCCGAGAGGCTGGATACGCCACAGGCCATCGCAGCTAGAAACCCCCTGAACCCAAATCCAGTCCACCTCACCCCAACCTCATCCAGACTCGGAGGTGACGGTCCAGTCATCAGTTTTACCATCCCGCCAACGGAGGAAGGTACAGTATTCCCCCAGGGCCACCCCATAGTTGTGTGGTAGCTGTGGGATATTTAGGGAAGCAGAAAAAGAAAGATGAAATGTTTAGAATGACAAAAAAAAATATATTATTGGATAATCAAAATTATGAGATAGTCACAATTGTATTTTCTTTTAGGTCAAATGAATGAGATAGTCAAATTGTTTAACTTGAAAAGTCACAATTGGGAGATTCTAAGTCACATTTTGACCGTCAAGTCATACCTATGAGATACTCAGTCACAATTATGATATAGCCTACTAAGTGAAAATTCTGACTTTTTGAAGTAAAAATGAGATACTAATTCAGACAGCAGGTCAAAATATTGATTTATTAAATTCAAAATTATGATATATTAAGTCGAGCTTTGGACTTTCTGTGTCAAAATTACGAGATATTGGTAATAATCTTGATATAGTAAGTCAACATTAAAATATATTAATTCAGAGCTCTGACTTCTTTGACTTAGTGTCTCATAAGTTTGACATAATATGAGTGTTTGTAATTTGTCATCCCTAATATTTCATCTGTTTTTGGTTTGGTTTCTTATAAGTGTCTAGCAATGTGAGCTTCAATTCACATATTCTAATCAGCAGGAGTTTGGCAGACACATACTGGACAGTATTTAGGGGCATTTTTTTCATTAGGTGTATTGTCTACCATATGTATTTTTTGCTGTAAAACTTGTTTGTTATCTTACAGATTTCTAAGGGACTTTTTGTCTAAATTATCAATAATGTCCTAACACATACCTTCTTACTTATTCTGAATGTTGGGTTTTTTCCCCTAAAACTGCAAGCACACTAATCAGTCCCCAAATGTCTCCCTCAGATCTGAAGCAGATGCAGTCTGGCCCAGACAAGAATGGATACATTAAACGGCCGATGAATGCCTTTATGGTGTGGTCTAACATCCACCGATATGCCCTGCGCAAAACCTGCCCCGGGGCCAGCATGATAGACACTAGTATTCTGCTGGGCTGTGAGTGGTCCAAGCTCAGTGAGGAACAGAAGAGGCCCTACTATGCAGCGGCTCACAAACTGAAACACATGCATAGGCAGCAATTCCCTGGTATGGACAATTACACAGCTGATATACAGTAGGATATATTTTCACTTTGAAATCTGTTCTAGTATGGACGGTGAACCTCTGACTTTCACTTACCTTGGCTCCCTGCTTTGTTATATCTTGCCAGATTATGAGTTTCACCCCCAGAAGAAGAAATGCAGAGAGTCCTCAGGGCAGGGAACAAGACAGGGGGCAGGACAGGGAGAAAGACAGGGAGCAGGACAAGAAGCAAGACAGGGAGCAGGACAAGGAGCAGGACAGGGAGAAGGACAGGAAGCAAGACAGGGAGCAGGACAGGGAGAAGGACAGGACCCTGGCGTTTCCATCTTTGTCTCACAAGCCATGCCTCCAGCTCAGTCCAAGTTGCTGGCCCCCTGCATGTACCCGTGTCCCGCCATGATGCCCTACACAGTGGGCTACTGTCCCTACCCATCTTTTAGCCCATATCATCCAATGGGCCTCTACTCCAGGGTCCTGATCAACCGTTCAAGGTTAGGCATCTTCAGTGAAACATTTCAGCTAGCAAACGTGTAAGAGCTGGTTTATTTCCTTTAATGCTCTCTTCACAGCTCATGTAATGAATTGACTCTAACAACTGATATATTATAGCTAATATTCATCTTTAAATTAGCATTTTTACTATCAACCCAACCTTTAGATTTAGCCAGCTTTTTACATTTGCACACTGACATTCACATTATACTTTAAGAGGGTGTAAGGATTCACAGAAGCCACAGTTCAATGACATTTGCTTTGACACATTCAGTGGAGCATTTTATAAATGATTTACTGTGTGTTTATATCAGGGTTCTGTACAGATACCAAAATGCCAGCAGCTCCATGGAGGAAGTGAGGAATTACCACAACACTCAGCTGCAGAGGGTCGCCCTCACCAGGGAAACCATGCAGCAGGAGCATCATCCAGCTGACGGTAGTGGTGAAGTCCTCATTGGCTCTACCACAACATCAGAGAGTCTTGAGCAGCCTAATATTGTCACCAGTCAGCAGCTTTCAGCCAAGAACAAAGTGGAGTTTAAATATGAGGATGATGTTGATGTTGTTGGACTGCTCTAGGAGATTTTATATAGAGAGATTTTATAAATATAAAACAAAATGTTCTGTCTTTGTTTGGACTGCATAATTTGTAGTGTTCACAAATTCATGCTATTCCATGTGTTGACTAGACATGCCTGATTGTCAGCTGTAATTATATTCAGATCTTATACCACCAGCAAAAGTGAAAAGTAGTATGTTTACCTTTTCTTCCTTGTGTACAATTCTGATGTACTAGCATTTTACATGAGTAGTTTGTCTGCTTCAGAACACAATATTGTACTCTTCCATCGCCTCCATCTATTCAACTGCAAACAGATCAAGGAACATTACATTACATTCATTTTTGAGGCACTTTTGTCTAAACAAGGGACTTAGAATAAGCACATTCAAAGTCAACAGGAATAAGAGCTAGATATTATCAAAAACTGGAAGTGCAATCCTGCCAAATAAACAACTAGAAGTGTGTTTGGAGAGCTACAGTACCAGTTCTTAGGGTTTTTGTTTTTTTAAGAAAAGAGCTGTAAGTAATGAGGTTTCCCGGTGTAGTCTGCCTGCAGCAGAACATGTGCGGTGACTGCTGTTCTAACTTCAGTGGAGAGTTTATTCCACTTCAGTGGGGCCATAATAGAGACTGTGACTGTGGAAATAGTAGTTTCACAAAATTTTCTTCACACACAAAAAAAAAGCTAGTAAGTGGACACTGTGTTAGGATTATTTAAACTGTTTCACTATGTTTATTTTGGACTCTGAGAACAGTTAGCAGACTGCTCGCAGGCCGGTGCAGAGACCTGATGATTGATGTGATGCGTTCAGCATCTTTGTGAGGCCTCTAGTAGCAGCTTTCTGAATAAGCTGAAGCTCCTGAGAACTTTTTTTTTGGGTGGGGAGACCTGTGTAGAAACACAGCAGTCCAACCTGCTGGAAATAAGAATGGTCATGTTTCCCCAAGTCATGCCTGGACATGAATCTTCTGATTCTTTATGTTTTTAATATGATAGCATGCAGATTTTATTATAGATTTGACTTTTAGGTATGCAAATAGATTTTTCAATACATGGCATTCACAGACTATTACTACTTTTAAGTAGACGTCAGTTCTTTTTCCACCACTGCTCACAACAGTGCAAACGCAAAAAAAATACCCACAGCATACAAAATACCTACCACCAGTAAACAAAGGGAGAAGTCAAGTGGTAACACTAACGCAGTATGCAAAAGTAGTAGTGATTAGAGTCCAACTTATTATCACCCTGCACACTGACTGAACAAAGACATCGTGAAAAATGGGACCCAAGCGGACCAATGAATTGCTTGGCCAAACCTCCGTGAGAAAATCCTCATCCAATCAGAGCTCACACAGCTCGGACTGCGCTATGATTGACATCAAAGTTTAGCGAATACGAAGAGTAGAAATCACTCAGGGGGCGTTTCCAGGAAGAGAGCGGTTACATTTTCCTGTAATGGCGGACCAGGCAGAGAGCGAGACTATCGGGTTCAGCGACAACAGGTCAGATAATAGCGAATAAGGTGACGAAATGAATATCAGCACTGTGCGCTACTAAGCACAAGCTGATATTTTATACGAAGGTGGTCTGCGTTGTTTTTGTTCGAGAGGTTGTGATAAACGGTGGTTTTTCTACCCGTGAATGTAGCCACGCTAGCTAACTAGCTTCTAGCTAACTAGCCTGTTACCAAGCGGCTCGCCTCTGCCCTCCGCTCGTGGCACGCGGTAAACACAGGCAGATGTTTTCCTCTTTCACCGGGCTGCCCAGCCCACCGGGCCCCGAGCTTGTGTTCAAACACAGCTCCTGTTCTGTGCACAAATGTTCACGTATAATAGTCGGCTAGCTGAGCAGCGCTGCAGTCGTTAGTAATGACTCCGTCCATTCAGTGTTTTGAATGGACGAGATGCACTTATTTAATGTTTGATTGTACTTTGGATCGCAGTATGTGGCCTTGCGCGGTCAACAGGATATCACCCTGAAGAATTCAACATTTAAATGTGGATTAATAAACGCTTGAAAGCTGCATAACGTACTGAGCTACACCCAAAGGCTCCGTAGCAAAAACATCATCCATCCAGTCAGTGTGATTGCATCTATAGGAACGTATCTCTGCAGCTGGTATACTGTACATACATCAGCAGAGCCATACAAAACCATTCATTTTGTAATACTTTGCAATACTTGGCTTACACTACATCCTCCTCCATAGCAAACATCCACCTTCAATACAGTCCATCTGGATTGCTAAGCAAGTACCACATGATGTTATTTCTCATGACCTGCAATATATGGATTTTGTTAATATTCTTACATTATGCTGTTTTTTTTTCATATTGTGAAGTACAATGTCTGTGCCTTAACTGACACTGTAGAGTACTTACTACGTCTCCCAGAATGATTTCTAAATTACTTGAGAAGGGCAGCTCCAATGTGACTACTAGAGGTCCTTTTTTAATGTTACCTGCAGTTTGATAGCAAATTAGCATGTTGGTGTTGATCAAAGTGGTGACATCAGAAGGTTTTTGTTAGTGATCTGCCACTGAACACTGTTTGTAACCTTATATTATTTTGGTGTGCTAGAATGGCGCAGCAGGCAGTGCGGTTCCGCGGCCCTGCGCCTGCGCCTGCACCTGCCCAGACCCCAGTGTTACGAGGCCCACCACCACTCCTTAGGCCACCGCCACCTCCTTTTGGAATGATGAGGGGACCCCCGCCGCGACCCCCATTTGCACGTCCACCCTTTGACCCCAACATGCCGCCCATCCCACCACCAGGAGGCATGCCACCACCCATTGGACCTCCCCATCTACAGGTGACTGTTTCTCATTCTTACACAACATGCATGTGTTTCTTTATGAAAGTGTAGGACTGAACTATTTTATCTTTGCCTGCGGAGATATTCTACACAGCATTTATAGAGAGTCAGACAAAGACTAAAAGAAGCCTGTTATAGTATGAGCCATCTGTTCAAAAGAGACACTCCACTAAACATATTTTAACATGACCACTCCAGGCCCGAAAATTATAGCTGTCTAATGGTGACTTCACACAATGCATGTGGTGTGTAAACTTCTCCTTGGCCAAGTAAATAGAAATTCATATAAGACAGTGGAGACTGACTTCAGAGAGCTTTCTTCATTTGCAGGTCAGTTCAACTTGCAATAGTTCTTATTTATCATATTTCTAATCTTCATTCTGAGCACTGATTGGGTGATCAATGTATCTCTATGAGTCGAATTGCTGCACCTTTTCTACTGTTGTAGTCAGTACACTACCTGATATTTGCCTCATTGCTGACTGATTGCTTCGGATGTGGGTGTGATGTATTATGTTTTTTTTTTTTCTTCTACTCTTCGTATTCAAAGTCTCTGGTCAAAGTATTAGTTAAAAATCTTATGGGTAAACGTGTGTGTGTGTGAGTGAGAATAAGCCCAAAGAAAAGGGTAAATCCATCCACAGTTCAATTTTTTAATTCATATTGATCAGTGGTGCAGCCATCTGGCAGGCAGAGTCTGCAAAGAAATTGACCACAAAGAAAGCTTTAGTCCTGTCTGGCATGATGGCAGCCATATAAGCTCTTAGAACAAGACACAAAACAGAATCAAGGAGGAATATGACTAACGCTGTTTTATAATCTCTTTGGCTTATTCTTAATTGACTCTTAGATGCAGTGTGATTCTCTTGTGAATGACACAATATTGATGCACAAACCTAATTTGAATTTTAGAGGTTTCATTAAGCACTGGCTGCTGGATAAATAGTCGACTGCTTATCTGACCGACTACTTTTCCATTCCCAATGAAGTCACATTTTGTCGGAGGAGGGAGGACTCTTATTGGGTAATTTATATTCATAGCCCTACTCATTACAGTCAGAAAATTGAATGCTGGGTCTTTATCTTTTGCTGCAGAGACCTCCATTCCTTCCCCCTCCCATGGGGAACCTGCCGCCTCCTCCAGGGATGCTGTTTCCTCCTGGTATGCCCCCCGTTCCTGCATCTGGAAACCCTGCACTCAACCCTGCAGAGGAGATCTGGGTAGAGAACAAGACGCCAGAGGGAAAGGTAATCTGGAAGTCATATGTAAGCACAGAAAGCATGGAGGATTAATTAATGATTTTATAGTGTTTTAAGGTTTTTTCAGAAGTATGTTAAAAAAATAAAGAAGTATAGCCATTAAGTCCCGTTTTACAACAGCCTCTTTTAGACAGCATCAGTATTACAAGCAGCTGTCTGATGATGTGGAATTTTTAGAGTGAAAGAGTGAATATTGTGCTGATTTTAGACTTTAGCAAATATCAGATACACAACTAATCTAATGGGGCTAATCACTTGATTGCACTTAAACAGCTTTGTCTGATAGTTTGTAAATCTAGAAATTTAAACTGCTATACATTGCTTAAAGGATCCACTCACTCACAAATATTTGTTTCATTGGAGAGCCGTTGTGTCCCATCATGCACACACACATACTGAACCTGATTAAGGAAAATCCCATGGTAAATCATCTAATTAATATCTTTAACATTGGGCTGGCATTCTAAGAGAAGTCATTTTGGCAGAAATCTTGCTTAGTAAGTATGTATTTGTTGCATAGCTTTATATTCTAGGTACTGTTTGTCCCCAAGTGTTTTCTTGTCCATTTTCCCTTCCACAGGCATATTACTACAACGCCAGGACCAGAGAGTCATCGTGGAGTAAACCGGATGGCGTGAAGATCATCCAGCAGTCTGAACTCAACCCTCTACTTGTAGCTGGGGCCGGGGGCGCTGGTACAAGTGTGGGGGTGACTGCAGCTGCCAGCTCAAGCAGTGTCAACACTACAGCCAGCACAGCAGCAGCAGCCTCCCCCACTCAGGCCCCGTCCACAACCTCCTCCCGCACACTCACCTCCAGTCCAGACTCCACCGCCACCCCCTCCCCATCTGTGACTATTTCAGGTAAGTACACAGTCGTATATCGAGCATAGACACGTGCGCACACACACAAAAGCAAAACTAACAACCCTATTTTTTGTCTTTGTTTCCCAAAAGGCACCATTGTAGCTGACCTAACCCCTGTTGCCACAGTGACCTCAACTGTTACTGTGTCTCCAGTCACTGTGGTAACTGTTTCCACGATGCCATCACCTGTTACGGCGGTGCAGACCATGCCACTGCTGCCTGCAGCCCTGCCTCACAGTGTGGCCCAGCCTACCGCAGCCTTACCTGCCTTCCCCCCTGTCATGGTGCCTCCTTTCAGGGTGCCCTTGCCGGGCATGCACATCCCTCTACCAGGTACGAGCCGCAAACTAAGAGCAAGACACTAACGGGCCATAATATCTAGCTGCTATCACTATGCTACACACCAGTTGTGTTCCTGTAGTTTCAACAACTCCAACAGAGTGACATGTCTTCTCTCTCGCTGATCTCGTCTCCCAGTTCAGCTTTCATTCATATCAGACCAATAATTAAGTTCATCAGTTTAATAGTTTTGAACCAGTAAAATTGCTTGTGAAAAATAATGTGTGCCAGGTTTCATAGGGTGCACGTGTTATTTCACCATCCCAGATACATATTTGATCAACATTGCATGGGCCTATCTCCTGCTGCTGTATAAATATAAGTATTGGATCAGACAGATACCTGATAATGAAGGAGTCCGATCAGGACCAAAAAAAACTTGATCGGGCCATCCCAAGTAGAAAGTATATTGCGGCTAGTTAAACAGTTAAGATTGCTCAATTACTCTGATGCTAATGCGCTACTTAGCTGTGTAAATGTTTTGTGACAACTGACATTTAGTTTACAGTCTCTGTGGAAAATCTGACTCAGCATTATGGATATATGTTTGTTAATAACAAAAAATGAGTGTAGCCAGTGTCCACTGTAGCTGTTATTGGAACACCACAGGAGGGTAGGATTATTTTGTGGCAAAAGAGAAACTCAATCCCAGGTTATACATGTAAATGTCACAAGTGTCCTTAAGAGACTTCCCACTAGTATGTCTCCTGATCGTGGATAACTAGTTCAGTCAGTACAGATTTGAGTAACTCAACAAGTCTTGAGTACAGTGTTTTAAATTCAAACAAAGACTAATGTAAATGCTCCTGTTAGTCCTCTGTGTTTGCTTTCAAGGTCTTTTCTGTTTCTTTTCTCTTCTCCTCTGTTATGTGTCTTCTTTGATTCCTTCTTTTTTCTCTCTGTCCCTCATTTTGACATAATTTGATCAAAAAAGCTCATTCGGGTAGTTCATTTTCTCAGTTTATTGTGTTCTTTGTGGACGAGGTGTCTGGTAAAATTAGAATCAGATGGGGCTAGGTCTAGATTAGGGCTTCTTTCTTTTCTTTTTATCAGAATTGTTCATGTAGTACTGCCTTCCAAATAAATCTTAACTCAATCTTAATAAACCCAATGTACGCTGTGCTAATTCCTATCATCTCTAAATACATTATAGGCACATAAACGTCAACAGAGACTGAGTAACTGTTGTAACATAACAGTGATGCACAATCCAAAACTTCGCCGTGTGTTTGTCTGAGTGGGGCCACACACACACAGACTCTTACACACCATGGTAGCTGATGTCTAGTGTCGTGCTGTGTTCAACCAGATGCTTGCTTGTCCGTTGTTCTTGCAGGTGTAGCAATGATGCAGATAGTAGGTGCGCCCTGTGTAAAGGCAGGCCCCAGCGCCAACGGTAAACACCCAGCCGCTCGCCTCTCAGATCTACAGTAGATGGCATGGTAGTGAATGATGTCTACATGAGTCATATGGTATATATGGGAACCCTCAAACAGTGGCATGGTGGTGAATGCTGTGATCCATCCGGTGTACAGTAGTGACATTTCTTTCATTCCAACAGACAGAAGCAGAACTTACATCTTGATTGTTATTAAACCTCGTTTAAACTAATTTGTGATTACACTTACAGACTTACCATGTTCAGTTTACTGTATTTACTCTGCAAGGCATACAACATTTCATCACCAGCATAGTTTTAAGATGTTTTACTGGACATTTAAAACAAAAATATTTCCTGGTGCAAACTGAGTATTCAGTTTTCACTAAGTGCTGAATGCACTTTGGTTATTTTCAGGAAATGGTAGGTACAGTGTAAGACTTAATTGTTTTGCTTTGGTAAATGAGAGGGCACTTGAAAATCAGCATCTAAATAGTTAGATTGGTCCAAGTCATTGATTGTTAGGGTCAGACATTTTGAGGTGTGTGGTTGGTGACTGAACAAGTTGAGATAGAGCAGTTAGTGCAGTTCCCATAACGCTAGCTGCTGTTGCCTTGTAGTGATTCAGTAGTATAAGAGTTAGTGCTACATGTTGTGGTCATGTCGTTGTTTTATTTTGTGGCATGATTGTGTGTGTGTGTGGTCACTGCTTTGTTTGTTTGTGTATGTGGCCTGTGTTTGTTGTCAGTCCGTTATGTTTCTTGAAGGCTTCTTTAGACCTGAGCAGTTTCTTCCACAAAATGATATTCTTTTTTTATTCACTCACTCATCTAATAATCCACTCCCCTAGATGACCAAGCAAATACTTTCAGGGACGGCCCTTTTTAAGTGAATCAGTCTTATGTTGCCTGTGTAGCTCTCTGTCTTACCTCTGGTTTTGCCAATACATAAACAAATGCCTTTTCTAGAGTATAGTCCACTGTAACTACTATTAATGGCTCAGACAGAAAGATGACTCTCAGCCAATCATGGTTTGTCTCTTTCCTCTCTTGACTAATGACAGGCATGCTTCCTGGCATGGGCCCGCCTTTAGTTTCCATGATGCACCCACAGCTGGCGCTCTCGGCAGCTCCTGCCTCCATGGCTGGATCATTGCAGCTCCCTGAGTGGTCAGAGTACAAAACAGCTGATGGGAAAACGTACTACTACAACAACCGAACACTGGAGTCCACCTGGGAGAAACCACAGGCCCTGGTGGAGAAAGGTAGGCACTGCTGACTAGTGCGCACACACACAACTGGACTTTCCAGTATCACCAATCCCAACACTCACCAACAACACTGTCATTTATTTAGACAAGATGCACAGCCAAACACGCAAGAACCTGTCACTGATCCCACATTAGCAGTTATTTTACCAGTGGCACTTGCAGGTATGACTGATAATTAGCAGGTTTAAGCCCACCCTTTAAAGCGTTTCTGGAAACTAAACATGAAACCCTTGCAGAATTGATTAAAAGCTGCATTTGCTGAGCTACACAACACCACTTTTAGTTATCTCAGTTTGTGTGTGTGTGTGCCTTTTTCTCCTCCCTGTCTTCAGAAAAAGAAGCAGAAAAGCTCAAGGAGCGTCTGGCCCAGGAGGAAGCTGAGGCAATGGAGATGGAGGATGAAGAGAACAAAGCAGAAAACACTAATAATGAGAAAGAGGTATGTGAAGAGTAGAATTACCTGGTTGAATAACAAAAAAACTCCCAATTTTTCTGTCTCAAATATTGAAATTCAAATGTGCTTTGTTGCTATGACCATAATTAAGTACAGTATTGTCAAAGCATGTTGTAAAAGGGTTACATTATTTATAATATTTCAGAAAGCAAGAAATGCTACACACTGCACAGCGTGAACTATACTACATAGTATAATGATATTAAATGAAAGGCACATATTTCTGCAAATAAATCATTTGAAAAATAAAAGAATATGGATCATAAGATACAGTTTGACAGTATGACTGTGATAGTATGAAGAGAATTTATTTTTTTCTCTCTTTATCAAGGAGCCTAAAGAAGAAGAGATGACGGAAGAGGAAAAAGCAGCTCAGAAAGCCAGGCCTATAGCCACCAACCCCATCCCTGGCACGCCATGGTACGCACACCACATCACAGCCCACACTATCTCCCCACTCCTCTTTATTGCAGCTAATCTAATGCATCCCTTTTCTCTCTTCTAATATCTGTGTATGTGCGGGCGTGTATGTCTTATATCAGGTGTGTGGTATGGACGGGTGATGATCGCGTGTTCTTCTACAACCCGACGACGCGGCTGTCCATGTGGGACCGGCCCGAGGAGCTGGTCGGTCGAGCTGACGTTGACAAGCACATCCAGGAGCCGCCGCACAAGAGAGGCCTGGAGGACGTCAAGAAGACAGGTGTGGACAAACACACGTTCACACGCAGTCAGCCATTAAGAATACTGAGATAGCACTTTTAATGTTTTGTGTAGTTGAAGGACACAGTAGACGCTGTAGTGTGTGTAGTATTTATTTTGTGTCTGTGTGTTCATACACAGGTGTCAATAAGGAGGAGCCAGAATTAACCATTGCTACTGAAGAGAATCAAGATGAGGAGCCAACCAAAGCCAAAAAGAGGAAGTAAGTCATGCATGTCTCACCTTACTTAATGCTATAGTACTGCAAAACTTACCTTACCTCACCTTATCTCTCTAAATATATATTGACAATCTTCCTTAACCCCTTTCTTGTCTTGCTCTCTTGCCTTTTTTTTTTTTTTTTTTTTTTAATTTTGTGTATCCCTTTTCATTTATAATTCTCTCCTGACCCTCACAGGAAGGAGGAGGTGAAGGAGGCAGACTCTGAGAAGGAAGCAGCAATGGAGGCAGAGCTCAGAGCTGCCAGAGAACGAGCTATAGTGCCGCTAGAGGCCCGGATGACCCAGTTCAGAGAAATGCTGCTGGAGAGAGGGGTAACACAAATTATATGCTGAACTTACTGTATACGTTAAACACAGATTTTGTCACTCTCTTGTTTGAGGACTCAGTCAGGACTGGGCTTTTAGACACTTAGGCAGACCTGAGATAGACAGGAAAAACCTATTGAGTTTTAGAGTTTTCCTGAAGGTTTTTATTTACATTGTTACTTATTCCCTTGTCACTTAACTTCTTGAATTGTTATTTCTCATTTTGGACGTAAACAAAAATGTTTAATCTTTTAATATATACAAGTTTATAGTGGACTTTTGTGGAATGTAGCTTGGCTGTCTGTCTAATGCCAATGTCGTCTGTCTTACATGTAGGTGTCTGCATTCTCGACTTGGGACAAAGAGCTTCATAAGATTGTGTTTGACCCACGTTACCTTCTGCTCAACCCGAAAGAGAGGAAACAGGTTCAGTTTCTACCCTTCTCATGTGTTTCTCTCTCTTGCCTCACTGTTACTCATTCTCACTTTCTCACAGTATTGTTCCTTGTACTGGTCATTTTTAAAAAATCCTTCAGTCATAGTTTTGTGATTATGTCCACCTCAGGTGTTTGATCAGTATGTGAAGACGCGAGCGGAGGAGGAGAGGAAGGAGAAGAAGAACAAGCTGATGCAGGCCAAAGACGAGTTCAGGAGGATGATGGAGGAGGCGAAGCTCACAGCGAGGTAAAGGGACAGAGCTTTGGCTTGAAAGACAATATTGTATATTGTGTGCCGATATTCAGTGAGACAGATGTGAATAAATAGCCAGTTATATTAATTACTTAATTTTTATTACAACATTACTATTCTGCTAGATTTCTGGCTTTTTTGTTTTGTTTATGAGCACAAGTGAAAGAGTACAACAGATATGTGATTATATTGAACAGTTATTTTATAACCCCCTTATCAATTTTGGGGCTTTACCTGCAATATTTAATATCATAATATATGATTAGTATTTAACATAATAAGTAATTGATATTTTTTCCCATCTCCTTGTGGTGAAGAGATCATTTCATGAGATGTTTGTAACTGTTTACTTTGCTTTGTAAAAAGTGGAAACTGCAGTGTTTTATGTTTTGTTTTTTTTGTTTGTTTTTTTAACAGAACAACGTTTAGTGAATTTGCAGTGAAGCATGGCAGAGACCCACGATTTAAGACCATAGAGAAGATGAAGGACAGGGAGGCTATCTTCATTGAATTCATCACCGCTATGAGGAAGAGAGAGAAAGAGGACTCCAAGTCCAGAGGAGAGAAGGTATCACTCACTCACACTCAAATATCAATGCGCAGTATCTTTTCTCTCGAACAAGAACATGGTGTTTTTTAGGTTAAAGAGGTCGATTGAACATGAGTCAAGACCTCTGCAGGCTTTTATTGCCCTGCTGACGTGCCTTTAAGCAAATTACTGGGGTTGTACCATCTGCAGGGGTCCTGCTCTCCTGCTGACCGTATCTTTTGAACCGATTTCTAATTAATTTTGATGTGTGTGTTTACTCCCAGGTGAAGCAAGACTTCTTTGATCTCCTAAGTGAGCAGCACATAGAGGGAGGCCAGCGGTGGAGCAAAGTGAAAGAGAGGCTAGAGACTGACTCACGCTACAAGGCTGTGGAGAGCTCCGCTCTCAGAGAAGAACTTTTCAAACAGTACATGGAAAAACAAGCCAAGGTGGGAACAGTTCTCTGTATGAAGGATGACAGCTTCGATATGTGTGCTACTGAGATCTGATTTGTGAGAGAGCAGATGTGAAGTGATTGTTCTGTTGGGTATAAGTTAAGTATGGTATTTGATTTTTCTTAAGTATCTATGGATTGTGAGCACGAAAGTTTAGGAAAAACATGGTGTATCACGGCCAAGACGTCATTCTAAAAGTACCGAATTGGCCTGAATATAATATAAAAAATATAAAATATAAATTATGTTTTTAAAGAATGGAGGTTGTATTATATTCAAAGAATCAACAACAACATATTAACAACATCAGATATTCTTTTTGAATGCAAAGAGCTTCACTTTGTAATGACTTTGTTGTTACTAACTAACCCTGATTTACAGCTCAGATTTTGAGCACAGTCGTCATTGTCGGCATCACATAACAAATGAAATTGACGCAGGCCACGTGTGTCGTCCTCCACAGAGCATGGACATCGATAAGGAGCGAGAGCTGGAGCGGCAGGCTCGCATTGAGGCCAGTCTGAGAGAGAGGGAGCGGGAGGTGCAGAAGGCCCGATCAGAACAGACCAAAGAGATCGACCGAGAGAGGGAGCAGCACAAGAGGGAGGAGGCCATCCAGCATTTCAGAGCTCTCATGTCTGATATGGTGAGATGCTCTGCAGCTTTATTTTTTCCTCATGAAACTTGCTGCCATTATAGTTTGACTTTTTGCCAGAAACTTTGATCCCACAGAGCATGAAATGATATTTACATTTCCTCTGCATTTAAAGTGTTTTGTGTTTATTCATTCCTCAGGTACGGTCTTCAGATGCAACGTGGTCAGACACGCGTCGTAACCTGCGGAAGGACCACCGCTGGGAGTCGGCGTCACTGCTAGAGAGAGAGGAGAAGGAGAAGCTGTTCAACGAACACGTAGAAGCACTGGCCAAGAAGAAGAAAGAACATTTCAGGCAGCTACTGGACGAGACCAGCATGGTGAGAAGTAAAAACATGAAGAGACGGAGGAGCCAACGGCAGGAAAAGTTGCCAATCACCTGTAAAAAGCTGTTCATGTTGTCTTTATGGGCACATATAACCTGCGTGGCTAGAAGGACAACAACACTATTTATGTGCTTTATCAATTATTTTGATCGACTTAGTCCCTGATTCATTTTATAAGCTTACTGACAGATTTTTTTGTTTGTGTTGTAGATCACTCTGACGACTACGTGGAAGGAGGTGAAGAAGGTTATCAAGGAGGACCCTCGCTGTATTAAGTTCTCCTCCAGTGACAGAGTAAGACTTTTAATGATAACATCCCGCCTTTGTTATTTTGCTTGTATAATTCTAAAATGATAAAAGATTACGGTCACTTTCTGACAATAAATTACAGGAGTTTTGTGACTCTAGTGACAGGTTAAGACATGCTGTAGTTACACTGCAAGAATCTCAAGTTAGTCAACATGCCAGCAGTCCTCAACCTTTCAGTGTTATAGTTAAATCAATTTCACAGTCAATATAGTCACTGTTCTCTTTCAATACCTCATCTGAAGCATAAACAGTCTTGACCTTAAAACAACATCTGCACGTTGATCCAGATGTGTGGGACCAGCTCAGGTTAAACATAAAATACAGTATTGCTCCACAGAAAAGTCCTCAGTCAGCCCAAAGAGGATTTAACTGAACTCATCAGCTGGCTTCTGTCATGAAATCCAAATCCCAGTTCTGAATTGATCAAGAGGGTGGTTGATATTTGTTTTTTATATCTGTCTTAAAGGTATTATATTGTGAGCTCAACTAGGCTGTAACAGTTTCATGTGAAATGTGAAATAATTTTATCTGAGTTGTGTCTGATGTGTTGATCTGTGTTTGTAGAAGAGACAGCGGGAGTTTGAAGACTACATCAAAGACAAGTACATCACAGCCAAAGCTGACTTCAGAACCCTGCTAAAGGAGACAAAGTTCATCACATACAGGTCTGTGCACACTGTCACATACTAGATAGGCATTATAATGATAATTAGCTATTAAATAAAAATACTACAAATTGTTTTGTTTCACATATATTCAACATACATAACCTGATACAATTGCAGCCCAAAAGTATTAGAGATTCTACCCTTTTTATACGACAAAATTATCTACGAGCAACTCCACTTGTCATAGTCCATTATTTTCCCACTACTTCAGATACAGTTTCAGTTCATTTTCCACTATATAAAGCAGATTGTGAGACAAACATCCTTATTTTCATTTTTGGGACTTTATAACTTTGGTAAATGATGGGAAAATTCTTGGACAAATAGTATTTGAGTTGTGACAAGCTGCGGATATGTAGATAGCTCAGGATGTGATGGTGATAAACTGTCACTTGACACACATTTGGTGTCACTTATAGACTGCCTGGGATGTTTTTTTTACCCCTGACTATCAAAATATTTGAGTGACTTTGTTGCAAAGGAAAGTCTGACAGTAGAAAATAGTATCTACTGCCTCCTGCCTGTCTCATGCCCTCCCTTCCCCCAGGTCAAGAAAGCTGATCCAGGAGTCAGAGCAACATCTGAAGGATGTGGAGAAGATCCTTCAGAACGACAAGCGGTACCTCGTTCTGGAGTGTGTCCCCGAGGAGCGCAGGAAGCTCATCATGTTCTACATCGAAGACCTAGACCGCCGTGGGCCACCGCCTCCCCCCACCGCCTCTGAGCCCACCCGACGCTCTACAAAGTGACCAAACCCATCATCTTCTCTGCCGATGCCCTTCTCCTCCTTGCCCTCCCTTTGGCCAGAGCATGACCTCCCCCAACACCCCCTGAACCCCGCCCTCCAGGCCCACGGCTGGCCTCGCAGTGTTATTGCTGGGGGTCATGTTGCTTAGAGATGTACCATAGAGATGAACGGTTAAGGTCTCTGTGTTATGTCGCCTTCTAGCCCTGAAATAGCCCTGCGTTTAAGGCAACAGCAGGGAACAGAGGTTACTGATCTCAAGGTGACCCTTGACCCCACACCTCTGACTGATCACATTAGAGGGATAGTGATGAGGCTGCTGCCCGAGCAGCCACAGAGGTGTAAGATAGCTGATGTAAATGAAGTTGTGTGTGTGAGAATGCATGTGTGTGTCTGTGTGTGGTGCGTGAGTGAGTGTGTGTGTGTGTGTGTGGTGCGTGAGTGAGTGAGTGAGTGAGTGAGTGTGTGTGTGCGTGCATGTGTCTGAGGCGTCCTTAAGCCTTACTGCTCCACTGTGCCAGTCATTGTTTCAGCGGCTCAGTGTGAATGTTAGTTTCTGCTCAGTGGTTTACTCCGATGTCGCAGCAGTTTCTCTGTTGAATGAAATAAAAGCAACTTCCACTGTTTTTCAATATGTAGTCCTGTGGATTTTTTTCTACATTAACATTTCACATACAGTTTACACTCTTATGTAAATATTATGGAGGAAGTGCTGATCCAGTCGAACTGGACACATGGACAAAATAACCCTAACCTAAACCCCTCACTGTTTTCACTGAGGGTGACATGTTTGTTGTTGGATAATAATACAAATGTGAAATATTTGGAAAAAAAATGCTGGATCTTCAGCCAATGTGTTTGGCTAATTTCAACCTTTCAACGCTGCGTTAATAAAACAGTTGCAGCAGTGCGTAAGGTACGTAGGCAGTGCGTGAAGTACGTACACTCTTCTGCTGCAGAGCCGGTCAGACGACGGTGATTGGTCGGAATAATCCAGTGTTTGGGATCACGTGATGTTGTTGAACGACCGTTCATTGGCGAATTGATCGGCATCATCGCGACCATTATCAAGCCATCTTTTGTGCGGTGGTATCCCAAACCTATTTAAAACGCTGTCGATTTACAGCTACAGCGTCGACCGACATGTAAATTGCTTTTGTTCTGAACACGCTGTCCGTGTAAAGGAAAGAGAAAGATAAGCTAACGTAGATAGCTGCCGCTGCACCGCGCCAGCTCGCCTCCTCTCCTCCCGGTGGTCTCTGCTCGGTTGCCGGTATGGCCGGCTCTCTGCCCTCGCTGCTCGTCGTCGTGCTGTCAGCCTGGTCGGCTGTCGGAGACCCGGCGGGATCCGCTCATGTCGACGGAGCTCCTCCGTCTAAAATAGGCAAGAAAGCAGTGTGGGAAACATTATGGCCCGCAGTTGAATTTAGCTAAAGTTGGCCCGCATTCAAAGGGTTACAAGCTAGTCTAGCTGAGAGATAATGATGTTTTCTGTTCATTAGCTAACTCCTGCGTATCCTGTTTTAATGAGGAGACATTTAATTAGCAAATTTCTTTAGGTTAGGTTATTAGATATACATGTATTCCTGTGGGTGATGTTATTTATTTGTTTCCTTTTTTATTAGACTTTACAAGGGTTCCAGCGTTGCCTCATTTATTAAAATATAGTTTCCGTGTGTTAAAGATAAAATCACATGGGATTGTGTTTTTAAAGGCAGTCAGTTTGAATTTCTGGGCCCTGTGAGTCCAAGGCCCCCTCCTCTTTCCTGTCACTCTCACACAACCCTGTTTTCACCTGACACCACCTGTTCACAGCTCACCCACACACGCACACCTCCCCATAGGGAGTGATGCATGACTTGACAGTTAAAGCTTTTTAATAGGCATGCATGGCATTAAATTCCCTTGGTTGGCACCATCGGCACATGTACACTTTGCAACATTTTTACAAAGGTACAAGATTGTTTGTGTAGCAACTTAAAGTCAGGTCAAGTCCTAAAGTAACCAAAGGGCAGCACAGTTTTCAAGGTAAGGTTAAAAAATCAGATGTGCAATACAAATTAGGACTAAGGCTGCAACTAACAATTATTTTAATTAACTTGTCCAGCCAACAGTTGAAGATATTAAGTAGACATTGATATAAGACAGAAATAATCAGAATATGTGAGAAGCTGAAGCAAGGGAATGTTCTTAATCTGTTATCAGAAAAGATGATTTATTTTGTGTTTATTGATGAATCATAACAAGTAATTAGTCCAAAAACAAAAAGAGTAAGAAGTTAACCAAACAGTCTGTTGCCTGGATCAATGAAGTTAGCTTGAAGGAGGAGACTCCCGTGATTCTGTATTGAATCATATTAAGGGTACTGTACTGCAGGTAAACCCTGCAATGGAAATTTCCAGTGGGAAAATAATACTCCCAGAACCAGCGGCTCTGGCTACTTCCCACTACAACATTACCCCAACACTCATCAAAGGCACCATTGTTTCTCATCCACATTCCTCTGTCCAGCTGTAGGTACAATGACTGACCACAAAACTGGAAAATAACAGGAAACAATTATTACTTTTTAATCTCTCAATCATGATTAGTTTATTTCTTCATCCATTTGACATACATTTTACCATTTGTAGTGAGGCCATGTCTTTAACACATTTCACTTCCAAACCACACTCTGATTTTACACTTTCCTCTCTGTCGTTGGCTCTGATCCTCTGTGCTCCAGCGGTGGTCGGGGCGGGGATAGGAGGCAGCGCCACAGCCAACTTCCTGCGGCAGCACTTTGGCCCTGAGGTCCAGGTGGACGTGTTCGAGAAGGGTGACGTCGGAGGCCGTCTCGCCACTGTAACTGTCAATCATCATAACTACGAGTCTGGAGGCTCCATCATTCACTCCCTCAACCTCCACATGCAGGAGTTTGTCAAACAGCTAGGTTGGTTTACACACACACACACACAGAGACACAACACACAAGCCTTAAAAGGCCAAGAGGACAATAAGTGTATGTGACTGCGTAGGATTAATTTAGTCTGTCTGTCCTTGGCTTGTTATTTTCAACAGATAGGATGCATGGTTGCATATTAAATAGTCAAAAGTGAGTTAAAAGAAGAGCTGGGCATCAAAAAAAAACAACAAAACAGCAACGGAGGTGACTCCCAGTGGAACCTGCAAACATCTGTTCAGGGTTACAAGCTAAGAAAACTGGTTTCCTGGTGGAAATGAGGTAGAATTCAGAGATCCTGTGTAACGGCAATGAAGATAAGTATGTAGCTTGATCAGATTAATTTTGTGCCTCCAGCAGATGTAAGCTGAGCAGGAAGAGCGGCCGTCAGTCAAGGTCGATGGTTTGAGTTTAATAAGCAGCACTACACATGTGGCTCTCTAACTGGAAGACAAATAATTTTGGTTCTGCATCCAGTATTCAGTGCTATGCCAATGTAATCAGACCGCATGACTGTTTACATCTTGTTTTGGTGCATTTAAGTTTCAGAGAAGAAGAAGTTTTATTAATGTCAAATCACAGAGAAATATTTTTGTTAGAAAATGTTTGGTGTTTTCTACACTAAAAACTACTTTTAAAGACAGATTCATTCAAAACATCCTCAATATTAAATTCCTCCCCGTGTGTATCTGTGTGTGTGTGTGTGTTTGTCCTTTGTGTCATACCGTGTCCGGCCCTCAAGGTTTAAAGTATCGTCGCAGCGTGGCAGGTAAGACGGCGGTGTTTAACGGCGAGGAGTTGATTCTGGAGGAGACCGACTGGTACCTGCTGGACCTGTTCCGGCTGTGGTGGCGCTACGGCATCAGCTTCATACGCCTGCAGATGTGGGTGGAGGAAATTATGGAGAAATTCATGAGGTAAGCCAGAAATATTAAAGCCCTGTTTGCTGTTTAGTCTCATGGCAGCTGCTTGGCATGCTGGGAACTTGACAGGATGTAGCTGTGGTGCAGCTCAACCCTGATTTATGCTACTGTGTCAAAGCAAAGTTAACATGGAGTTGGTCTAAGAAGGTCTAGGTATCCTTCACCTTTTAATGATACCAAACAAATTTGCACTACTGATCCAGCAAAGCCATTTCCGGTTTAAACCTTCTTCCTGCCAACATTGTTTTCATTTTTATTTATTATTTCCTACGCCTGCAGCCGTAATGCAAAACTTTGACTCAGTGTGAGACTTTCCAACACATCGCATCTTTTGCTGCAATTATATTATCTTGACTCAGTTTCTGAAACATGAACCAGGCTCAGTTTTCGCACTTTACCCCTCCACCATCACCATTTACCGACCTCTGTTTCCTCCCTCAGGAAATGATTTATCTCTGCATCATTTTGTCTTTCTTGCCTAACAACAGAGAGACTGTATATCCCTCCATCTTTTTTGTTATTTTGTTATGCACAGATAAAAGTTTGGGATAATCCTAATTTTCACATAGGAATGAGGAAAAAATGTCCATATAGTATGTCCATTTATAAATCTGTCTACTGATTGACTACTCTAATTAATAATTAACCATTTGTTGTGTGTGTGTGCACATGTATAATATAGGATCTACAAGTACCAGGCCCACGGCTACGCCTTCAGCTCGGTGGAGGAACTGCTGGACTCTCTCGGGGGGAGTGGCTTCATCAACATGACCCGGAGGCCGCTCTCCGATTCGCTGTTGGAGCTGGGTGTGTCACAGCGTTTCATCGACGAGGTCATCGCGCCTGTCATGAGGGTCAACTACGGACAGAACATCAGCATCCCCGCCTTTGTAGGTCAGATGAGTGTGAAGAAATTAGCAGTAGAAGAAGAAGAAGAAGGGAGCGAGGGGGTGATGAGAAGTAAAGAGACAGGGAAGAGGAAGGCTGTGGTGCTGAAATTAGGGCCAGTTATGAGCTGAACATCTACGTCCCCGCTGATGTAGGTCAAGAGAGAGGAAAGGAAGAGGAAGGAAAAGAAAAGAGATACAGGAGATGAGGAAGTGAGGAGCGGGATGTCGAGAATAGAAGAGAGGAAAGCTAGGTGAGAGGAGGAGGTGGCCTTTGGGAGTGAGAGAACAGGAAAGTGTGTGGGCAACTGATAATTGGTTTATAGCGCTTGGCACCGTCTGTTGTGAGTAAGTGTGTGTGTGTGTTACAGGCGCTGTGTCTTTAGCTGGTGCCCAGAACAACCTGTGGGCGGTGGAAGGAGGCAACAAGCTGGTGTGTTCAGGCCTGCTGAAGATGGCCAATGCTAACCTGCTGCAAGCACAAGTCAACTCCATCTCCCCCGTCTACTCAGGTACTCCACCCTGATGTTGGCAGCTGAATGGGATCACGTCAAGATTTTTGAGTTAGTGTGCCTCATGAAGTGACAACAATAATGCAGTCCACAGCCCTAAGCAGAATATTAGCCTTTTTGCACGGCAGAAACTAAACAACTCGTACCCCGCCGCTTCACGCAAGCTGAACTTCATGCTAGGTTCTTCCTTGTATTTTCACAGTATTTTACAAACTGGGACGTTTGGGATATACTCTAAAAAGCAGCACTACTGGGGCCTCACAAGTATGGAAGTAAAGAAAGGCCGTGATTATTTTACTTTTACAGCAGCTGAAATGTATTTCTTTTGATTCCCCCCTTTTGAAATTTCCAGAAGGTAATGTCATGAGTTTCAATTTCAAAAACGTCTTCTTTTTTTTCCGGGGGTCTTTGTTGAATGTCATTCCCCATCTCACTCTCGTTTCCTGTCGCCTCTCTAAATAAAGGCTTAATAATGCCCAAAAAATACTTTTAAAGAAAATTCAAGTGTGCAGGATTACCAGGCTCTCGTCTGAACTTCTCTTTCTTGGATCATATGTCAGAACGTTATCTGATAGGACAGAAGTGTGGATTCTTTCCTTTAATTCAGCATTTGTGTGAATTACAGTAGTTGCATTATGGCTTATGTATGAAAAACTACTACGTTTCAAAAATACGTGATGGATCTACTTAAAAAAAAAAAAAACATCTTATGCTGACACTGTATGAAACTGATTTTTCTTTGCCTTTTCTCCTGTCATAGAAATGCATATGTATGATTCCAGTGTGATAACACTTCCCTGTTGGCACGGACATCTTGAGACATGAGAAATGTGCTGGATGTTTCTAGATTAGACCTGCCAGTAGATAGCAGTCGACTGATGTACATGAATTTGTATCTGAATCTTTTGTTGGTGTTGACATTGATTTTGTGTGTTTTTCCTACAGGGGAGGCGCCCCAGTACCAGCTGAGCTTCACCACAGCAGCAGGGACAGAATCAGAGCTGTATGACATTGTGGTGTTGGCGACGCCGCTCCAGGCCAGTGTCAGGTCCGGAATCCAGTTCCAAGGTTTCACCCCTCCCTTAGACCAGCTCCCCGGCAACTATCACAGCACTGTAGCAACCATTGTCCACGGTTACCTCAACACTTCTTTCTTTGGTTTCCCGGACCCCCGCCTGTTCCCCTTCGCCAGCGTCTTGACAACTGAGACGCCCGATGTGTTTTTCAACAGCGTGGCTAGCGTTTGTCCCGTCAACATCTCGGCGGGCTTCCGGCGTAAGCAGCCACAAGAGGCCGGCGTCTATAAAGTGTTCTCGCCAAAACCTCTGGACAAGGCTCAGCTCAAAACACTCTTCAGGTCAGCCACTTCCTTCCTGGCAAAGTAATCATGGTATTATTTACTAGGGCTTCAACTAACTATTATAACTCTTATTTTCATCACTGCATAATATGGTTCAATTTACTATCATATAAGACCAAAAAAGCCAGTGAATTTGTGCCATTTTTGTTTAGAAAATGATTAATTGATTAACAAAATTGTTGCAGATTAATTTTCTGTCAATCGCCTAATAAATTAACCGACTAATCGTTTCAGCTCTAGTATTGACCAACTAAAACAATTCCTTTACATACATTCTGCTCATTTTATGAGATGAGACAGTAAAATGATGTATAACGAGTCTACAGCCACGCTAGCTGCTCTGAGGCACAGAATTGCTTTGAGCCAAATGCTAATGTCGACATGCTGCCATGATGATGTTTAGAAATTAATTATTTAATAAAAAAAATAGTATTGTATACCATGTTCACCAACTTAGTTTAGCGTGTTAGCATGCTAAAATTTGCTAATTAGCACAAAACATAAAGTACAACTGTGGCTGATTGGGAGTGTCTGGACCAAAGTGGTGGACCAACAGACCGACACTGTATAGAGCAACGCCGCCAGTGTGGCTAAAGACCTGATGTTTACTCATCCAACAACAGCCATGCAACAGTTATTAAACTTGATGACAATGACCTATTATAATGAGAATTTTTTAAAAGCAGGATAACAACTTTCCTCCTTTACTGTACCTCTCAATCTTAGGTCGTACTACTCAGTGCAGGTGACAGAGTGGCAGGCCTACCCTTGTTACGGCAGCAGCCAGGGACTGCCTCCTGTGGAGCTCCACCCCAATCTCTACTACCTTAATGGCATTGAGTTGGCCGGCAGTGCCATGGAGATGAGCTCAGTGGCGGCCAAGAACATCGCCCTGCTGGCTTACCACCGCTGGAACAGACAGACGGACATGGTGGACCAGAAAGATCTGATGCACAGGATCAAGACTGAACTATGACCTGGTCAACTGAAAGCCAAAGCATGCTTCAGTGAAGTTACTCCTAAACTTGTTTATGTAAGGAAGCAGAGGAGGGGTGTCTGGGTAATTGTAGCTCTTATAGCATCAAAAGCTGATGTGCACACGTCCAAAGTCTTAACTACACATTGAGTATATTTCCTGTTGAATTTTGAGCCAGAAAATGTCCGTATTAGGGTACTAAATTTTTTATTTAGAGGCACATCCAGGTAATATATTACTGCATACATCTAATACACTGAATCAATGATAAATATGTTAAAATCTGACCCTGCCTTATCCTAAACAGAAAAACACCTAAGTACCGAGTCAAGTCAAGTCTAAAACTAATTTCAGTCTCGCCACTAAAGACGACTGTGGTCCTGCGCTACTGTCCAAAGGCCAGTTTGATTTCGCTGATTGCTTCGTTCTCTGTGCCAGGGACATTGCAGATATATGAGCCATTTTGCAGTATTGGTTGGGGATTGATTGCTAATGCTAATTAGTGGTTTCATCCAAAAATTCAGCTGCTGGTAGCTTTTCTTTGCCAAGAAATGGGGAAACCAAGCAACCATGGAAAACACCAGCTAATATTTGTCTCAGTGGAAAGTGTATGGACTGTTAGGAGACTGTTTTATTGAGTTGCTGGTGGTGTGAATCATCAGTTAATGAGTGCCAGTCTAAGGTCACTAGTAATGCTGTGTAAATAAATTATCCTGTGTCCAAGTCAAGAAAACACTTTGACACTCGTGGAATCAAGATTGAGAGCATGAATGAGACACTTTGAAATGGCTGCTTTTTGTCTGCACTGTAACAGCTGTGAGATATGAGACAGGTCAGAGCAGCCAGTCGCTGATTTAACTGCCTTCAGGCGCATAAACCAGACCTCTGTCATATAATCAAAAACAACTGCAGCACTGCTATTACTGTCTATACATTTAGTGGACTTACTGTTGGTGTGAACTGCACCAAGGACATGTCATTTGTAAATTAATGAAGTCATTATTCAGTGACTCATGGTAGTGACCACTGGTGCTGTGCTCTATTGCCCCTTTCATCAGACCATTTCATTATCTCCCCTTCCTGCTGCTTTTGTTGCGTAATCCAGCGGAAAGAATTTTTTTCGGGGAATGGAGCCAACAAGCTTTCACACTGGACCAAATAAAAACCAGAGGACGGATCTGTGGAGCTGCTGCTGGTGGTGACGATGACACTTCTCTCCCCTTTTCTCTTAAGTTTTGTTGAGATCCTGCATTTTTAATAAGCACTGTTATCATGGACATTCACTTCCGGAAATGGCAAGTGCTAAAAAGATGGTGTGATGATCTGATAAGACTGTTGATTGTGAGAAATGCTTTGTTTTATTCATTTCTAATTTAGAACAGTGGATTTCTGGACTCAGAAAAATGTTGTCAACTGAAAACCTTGTGACTCCAAAGGGCTTCAGTTGATGGATAATGTGATTGTGTCATGTGAACCCTTTAATCTAATGAAATTGTTTCAACACCCCCATGATGGCGTCAGAAATGATGGTGGCCGAGCTGAAATGATGGCTGCTTATCTTACTGTAGGTCCTGAACAGCCAACTTTCTTTGAAATTCAAGCTTTTCACTCAGCAGCAGCTTCTGTGCGTAGAACAGTCAAATATTTGTAGCAATAGTACCTTTTTATGATATGCTGTAAAACAAATACACAATACAAATACACACAATGAGCATATTGTCATTCAAGGTCCACTTACTAGCTTTTTCGTCTTCATCAGTGGAGTGAGTTTGTTCTGTTGTCATGGAGATGGATCTGTTGACATGATTTCACCCACAGCATCTTGTGGATTTCTCGTCTTTGTTGGCTGAAAAGTTGAGCATGATGAAAATAGTGCAATTATGGTTGAAAGTTCCTGAAAAGCCTAGCAAGTGCACCTTGAGTTGGGTTTGTTTTGTCAAACGAGTATTTCCAAGGACGAGAAGTCCTGAAAGTGCTGTGGATATAATCAACTAAACAGATCTATCTCCATGACAAAAGAACAAACTCACTCCACTGATGAAGACTTTGAGATGCAGTTGAAAGGTCTGGAGAAAAAGAAAATAGTAAGAGGACATTGAGTTGGGATTGTTTTGTCAAACTACATTTTCCAAGGTAATGATGACCTTTCATGTTTGATCTTGTGGATATTTTATGTAGCGTGTGAGTGCAGGATGAAGTTTACTCTTTAAAACAATTTTAACTTAATTAAAACCGTACAGCTGAAATAGCACACTTCAAAGTAAAGGTACAGTCGAGGGTGTTGGACAGTGGTGGAAGAAGTACTTACATCCTTTACTTACAGTTGTGTTCAAAATAATAGCAGTGTGTTTAAAAAAGTGAGTAAAGCTCAAAATCCTTATAATAGCTTTTATTTCCATACATGCAAATGCATTGGGAATACTGCACATTCTATTCCAAATCAAAACATGAAGAAAAATTTATCAAATTTGTTATTACTTTACAGAAGGTGAAGAAAAAGGAATATTAGGCTGTTCAAAAGAATAGCAGTGTCTATATTTTTCTTTACAAACTCAAACATTTACTGTATAAACTGAAAAATGCTTGAAGATTTAGCTTTCCTGTGAATCACTAATATTTAGTTGTATAACCACTGTTTCTGAGAACTGCTTCACATCTGTGTTGCATGGAGTTGACCAACTTCTGGCACCTGTGAACAGGTATTCCAGCCCAGGACGATTGGCCCAGGACATTCCACAATTCCTCTGCATTTCTTGGTTTTGCCTCAGGAACAGCATTTTTGATGTCACCCCACAAGTTTTCTACTGGATTAAGGTCTGGGGATTGAGCTGGACACTCCATAACGTTAATCTTGTTGGTCTGGAACCAAGATGCTGCTTGCTTACTGGTGTGTTTGGGGTCGTTGTCTTGTTGACACACCCATTTCAAGGGCATTTCCTCTTCGGCATAAGGCAACATGACCTCTTCAAGTATTTTGATTTATTCAAACTGATCCATGATCCCTGCTATGCGATAAATAGGCCCGACACCATAGTATGAGAAGCATATCATAAAACAAATCATATATCATGATGCTTGCGCCACCATGCTTCACTGTCTTCACACTGTACTGTGGCTTGAATTCAGTGTTTGGGGGTCGTCTGACAAACTGTCTGCGGCCCCTAGACCCAAAAAGAACAATCTTGCTTTCATCAGTCCACAAAATGTTACGTCATTTCTCTTTAGGCCAGTCAATGTGTTTTTTTGGCAAATTGTAACCTCTTCAGCACATGTTGTTTTTGCAACAATGGGACTTTGCGGGGCTTCTTGCCGATAGCTTGGCTTCACATAGGCGTCTTCTGATTGTTACAGTACTCACAGGTAACTTTAGACCTTTGATCTCCCTGGGGCTGATCATTGGCTGAGTCTTTGCCATTTTGGCTATTCTTTAATCCATTCAAATAGTAGTTTTCCGTTTTCTTCCACGTCTTTCTGGTTTTGGTTGCCATTTTAAAGCATTTGAGATCATTTTAGCAGAGCAGCCTATCATTTTCTGCACTTCTTTATATGTTTTCCCCTCTCCAATCAACTTTTTAATCAAAGTACGCTGTTCTGAACAATGTCAGAGAAATGCACTATAAGCAGCATGTACAACATTTGATGCCTTCATCCTTAAATAAGGGCCACCTGTTTGACACCTGTTTTTTCACAGAATGAATGACCTCACTAATTGAACTCCACACTACTATTATTTTGAACACGCCCCTTTCAATTAATGATTCAATTACACAGAATCAGCAGCATGCATGTCATGACTGTTGGGTCTGTTGGTTTTCTATTACTCTACTACAACTACTAGTAAAGTATTTGCCATGTAGAAATATAATTTCTACCAAAACAGTGATTGATCTGGTTAGTGATGTTGGACTGCTATTATTTTGAACACAACTGTAAGTAAAAGTACAGAGGGGGTCGTGATATGATTAATAAAGGAGGAAAGAAGAAAAACAAACGTTGTGCTACACAAATTTGTATTAATTTTTGGGATTTCTCTCTCTGATTTTTTTTGTTAAATAATGGATAATTTTACCTCTCCTGACCTCAAACAGATATTTACATTTTTGAGCAGAAATGTCTTGTGTTGTCATGGACTGACAAACAGAGAAAGAAACAAACTGAGCAAACTCCATCCACTGACGAAGATCATGAGATGCAACAAAAGCGAGTAGGTAGACCTTGAGTTAAGATTATTTTGTCAAACAACAGATTCCGCGTGACTGTTCTCATCCAACCACTGTCGCTCTACCAACTTCCTGCCAAGTACAGCATGTGTCAACACGTTTAATCTGCCTGATAAACCAAATAATGCAGCTGTTAATAATGAATGATGTACATTAATTATTCTGACTGTTAATAGAATAAAACGGTTTGTTGTGAATTTCTGTTTTTAAAAAGTCCAGCCTCTGATTACTCAGGTTTTATTTCCTTTCTATTAATAATTGCACAGAAGAAAATGTACTTGTTGAAAAACTACCTCTAAGCAGAAAACAAAATCTTATTTTCTTGCTTGATTTCATTCTGCTGGTTTTCAGTCTTTTGAAGTCTCATTTTCTTTTACTGGAATGGGAAGAAAAAGGAAAGTTGTGAAGTAATATGTCACTAACAGGACGTCTAGTGTTGACTGCCCAGACAGACTGCCACAGTTGTTGCAATGGATAATTTAAAAATCTTTGTTTATAAATCAGATTTATGCAGTTTAACTGTCAACACAAGTTTTCATACTAGGCTCCAACTTTGAGAATTTTAAATTTGCCTGGCAGCGAAAGTACTTATTTACACACTAAATTATTTATTTGTTTTTCTCATTTTTTCATTGAAGTCTTTATGCCCTGACCCCAAAGAAGTGGCCATATCTCAAGAAAATCACCTGAGATCCTATTACTGTCCTGTAGATGACAAACTATGTCATGTCAAAGACACAAAATGAAGTTCACTGGACCATTGAGCCCCGCAAGATTTAAGACAGATTTCTGCTTTTACTGCAGGAAACAGAAAGATTGTTTCATCATCTTTCATCATTTAAAAGCTATGAAATAGATTCTATATTTTAACTCCTACTGTATTCATAATCAAGAATGTAGAACTATCAAGGAAATGAAACCATCAAGAGGCCTATAACAAAGCGTACCCTCTTCACCACAGTAGTCTGTTTAGTATAATGTGTGTATAAGGTGTAAAATGGGGTCTGTGCCTCCTCCTTCTTGACTTCTTAGCAGCAACAACACAATGACAACGCTGATAATAGAATCAAAAGAGACTATTTGAAACAAAGGGTCCCAAGACTCAAACATGTGATGCAATTTGGTACAACATGGGCCATTCATGCTCCTTTTTACTTGAACCTCTTTACTGTATGTTGTTGATGAGCTATCATACAGTCAAGTAAGTCTAACTGTTGTAAGAAATCATAGTTAAGTTAAATTACATTGTATTTGTATGAGGATCAGAAATCCAAGTAGGGATCATCTAACAGTGATTAATATCCCCGCTGTAAATTAAAAGAAATTGTCTTAATGCCGCAGAGATCTTAAGCATTTTTTACAATGACATATCTGAGTAAAACCCAGTCTTATGACATTGGTTCAACAAAGATACCAGATACCTGATAAACTTCCTTCCTGAAACAAGATCAAGGAACACGTTTCTACTTCACATTGTTTAAGTAGCTTTAAAAGCATCAGAAGCAACATTAAAAAAAGAAGGAAAAAAAACATTTTAAAGGGGCAATGAAGCGTCAGGAGTCCTCAGCCGGTGAAAACGGTGGTATAATGTCTTCTGTGTGTATAATGTTCTCTGGAGGAGGCAGTCTAACGTCTGAGAAAACAGCCGTGATGATATGTAACAAAGAATCTAAACTCAAAGGTTCACTTGCTAGCTTTCAGAGCTTTCAACCACATCTCACGGTCTTCATTCAGTGAGTGGAGCCAAAGACAATTCTTGAAACAAGAGAAGTACAGCATTTAGGTCCCACGCTGACACCCGAGCCAGCTCCATTTGCTGAATGAAGACAATGAAATGCGGTTGAAAGCTTAGCTCAGATGATTTTGTTACTGTCCCCAAAGGCCAAAAACTAATTTCCATGCTTTAGTGATGTTATTGGGGTTTGTAATGCAAACTGTGTTCATGGAGTTCATAAGGTGTGGACATTATACCAGACAGAGAGGGTCTAATAAAAGATGATAATGAGCTGCATTGTGGGAAATGTAGGATCCAGTGTTTTTGAAGCATGACTCGGCGTAGGGATATTTCAATTTTGACCTTTTCTGTTTTTGTCTCTTGCAAGTCCCCCCATCTTTATAAGTGCATAACTAAATCACCATAAGACCCCTTTAAAAGATATCATTTTCTCAAACAATATTTGCAGTCTGTCTATTCATCTGTGAATACACTGAGCCTGTTTAATTTATAGTAACATAACTTTATTTATATATCATGTAGGGACAAACTAAGAAAACCAGTTAAAAGTGCTGATGTGGGGTCGAGGTGGGCGATACCACAAAATTTGGTTTAGATCCAATACCAAGTAATACCAGGCCAGGATCATTGATATCAATACCGATATCTATACTTTTTAATGTTAAAAGCTGCTAATATCACGTAAGGGAGATAAATTATCATGATCTATGAGGTGAATGCATTATTTTCAGGCCACTTATGAGTGTATTCTAATTACCACCCAATCATTTGTCAAGCATGATGAGACATTTCTTTTTACTACTCTCTGTTAATTATTTAATCACATGCATGTTTAGACACAAGACAGTTTTTAATGGTGAACAACAAATGTTCGTTTTCTCTGAACTAAAGAGGTGACATGACTGCATTTGTGCACACAACAGCAGCAGAGATGCAAATACTGCAGCACTAAAAAGAGTGTTCATATGTCCAGGATGTGGTATAACATGTGATGGATGGATGTGATGTTTTTTTTTTTTTTTTTTTGTTTTTGGGCCTATTGATGGTAGAATTAATACTCAAAACAAGACTTTGTATCAGTAGTATTGATACTTCAGGGATCGACCCGCCCACCCCTAATGTGGGCATACATAAGGCATACATAGACATTCAATGAAAAAGGCACAAAAATGAGATGAGCTAAAATAATTGTACATATAAATAGACTGTATTATAGTTTTATTTCTTACATTGTTCTGCTGTATTTGTGTGTATAAAAAAATGAAACAATATTTTTTCAACCTTGAACTGTTCTATGAGTGCATTTTTATAGGCGCTTATGTCATTTTTCTTGTATTCTGGGTTCCTGGCAGACTTGTGCACGTGGGGTAAGGACAGACTCCAGAGGGTTAACACATCAAAAATGTGTTTTAATAATAACAATACTGTTGAATGGAAAAACACAAGATGCTTTGGAGGTGCACTGAATTCACTAGAAGTCTCATTTCACTAGAAGCTCACAAATTCCCCAGAACTCTCTCTCTCTCTCTCACACACACACACACACTCCATATTTCATCCCATTTTCTTCTATCTGATCCCTTCCCATCCTTGGTCTCTGCAGGCTGTTTGATGTGTGTGTGATCGGTGTACTCAGAGACAGCGGAGGCCTGTAGGGCTGATTGATAGATAGATAGATAGATAGATAGATAGATAGATAGATAGATAGATAGATAGATAGATAGATTTAGAGGAAGATCCAGTTCCCCTGCATCTTGTGATATTATGTTCACTGGCTCTGCTGTGGCTGTTTGGCCTGAAACAAGGCAGCCTTTAGACTCAGCACTGTGTTAACGTTCATACATTTCTCCTGAGTAATACTGAAACAGAAAGAATAAAGATGTTTCAGCTTCACTCTCTTTCTCTGTGAACTTTATTCCTCTAAACACTTCAACTCAGACCACAGATATTTCTTTTTTTATAATGAATTAATTTTATTTATTTGTTTGTTATTGGTCTTTGCTGTCAAACTTGGCAATTATAGTCACGACTGGAGTCATAGTTTCTCTTTCCAGTGAAAGGTGGGAGGGAGCTGCCTGGAACACCCCCCCCAAGAGAATTCCTTTTGGACTGAGCTCAATGGTGACTTTTACTGTGTTAAGTCACTTTATGGGAATCAGGCAGTTAATTGCTTCTAACTTATCTTTTCACAGTTTTCCACTGGTTGGACCAAATGTTACATATTATGGTGTATGTAGTGTGAAGTGTAATCAATGAATACAACCTTTATGGGGTTTTTTTATCAGTGCAAAAACAAAACACTGAATAATGACTTTACAACATAAAACATACATAAAACAAAACAAGGCAAACCAGGATGAAAGTATAGTTATAATAATAACAATAATTGTTTCTTGTTTCGCCACCTTTAAATCAGTGGAAAAGTGTGAAACCATTGGCAGAAATGTGTGTCGTAGTGCATGTGAACAAACAAAAAGGGGACCAACTCGCAAAAAACAGTGCTCCAGAGCGCTATTAGTGGTCAAAAACTCCACATGGTACCTTTAAGCATTTAAAAAAAAAATGCAATAAAGTTAAGTCAACAAATGGTCATTTTGTATTTCCTCACCAGAATTTAATTCACGGAAGAGTGGAAAAACCTTTGAAACAGCATTTACACCTCCATGTAGGGAAATAAATTTGACAGAAAACATAACTGGATAGCAAACTCAATAAAATATGAGAACACCTTTTTGGTGTTTGGTGTATATTTTCTAAAGTAGAAGTTGGCTCAGCGTTTCTAAAACCCTGATAACTAACTGTAAACTCCATATCGATTAAAAGCGAGACTGTAACTCTCTACTACGGTATCTCAGCACACTGAGACGTCTTCGCCCCGGACTCGGACTCTGCTCCTATTGGCCCAGCGGCGCACCACGTGGTCGGGCAGTCACGCGCTTTCCAGGAACCCGTCAGGAAGAAGAAAAACAAAACAAACCCGAGAGAGCTGCAACAGCGTGTGGACTCCATTGAAAAGGGGTCCGTATCATCTCCAGCAGGAGGACCGACACGAAGCGAGGCGTATGCGCGGGCGTCCTAAAAGTAAGTGAGGCCGTCGTCGGTGTGTTTTGGGGGAAAGGAGCAGCGCGTCGTTGTTTTGGCCGCGGCGGAGGGTTAGCTTTGAAGCTAAGGGCAGGTTGTTGTGTGTCGGGCTTCAGCTGGGATGAGGAAGGGGGCGGACGGACGGAGGCCATACTGACTGCGAGCTGCGGGTGAATAGGAAGCGAGACTCGTTGGTTCCGCGTTAAAACGCAGTTTTTTTTGGGGGGGGCAAGTAACGCGTTGCTTGATAATTGCGGGAAGTGTTTTTTTTCGTGCGTAAATGTGGCCAGCTGACGCTTCACGATGAGCCACTGTCAAGCCTCTCTCTTCTGAACCCGAACCTGTCCAAAATACCGCGTCCTGCCGATTCTGTCGCCGTGCAGCTGCCTGCTCAGCCTCGTCACAAGTGGGGTCAGGGTGGCTCGGGGCCGCACTTATGTAAGAAGATTTGCTTTGCACTCCACTTTTAAACTGTCAAAATCACGCCGCGCCTCTTACAGGTGCGTCCGTCTATTTAACGTGCCCTAGACCGCGCTGAGCAGCGCGTGTGGAGGTGAGAGCTGTCTGCAGGTACACGCCCCCCAACACACAGCGCGTCCACTGCTGCTGGGGGAGAAAAGCTCGACACATCCAGAAACTTCCATTCGATGTGAGGTAAATAATGCACCCGAATCACACCTGTGTTTCCACCGAGGACACCTCTGAAGCGACGATTTCCTCCGACGAGAGATTAGTTTGGATTTTCACCCAAACAACCTGCTGTTTAGTGTAGTGTAACCCGACTTGGGCAGATAATCGTTTGAGTTGGCGCTTCTTCTTCGGTATAAATACTAACAAATGTTACGGGCTGACGTATAATCATGTGCTGTGTTCAGGTTTTGTGTTAGGTGGTAGATTTTACTTTAAATTTCTTTTAAATATAGCTATCTAGGCCACGGGCATGCAGGCCTCCAACTTGTTTATCTTCTGCCTCAACCTAGATTGAAACGGGCTCTTTATTATGAAGCAGCTCCGGAGATTGACAGTCGTGGGGGCCATTCAGGCACGCCTTGAGGCGGGATGTCATCTTCGTTCGACCAATAGGGAAGACGGATTACGTGGGTGTTGGCACGCTGCGTTAGATTGAGGTTTTGTTTTGCTTTGCTGAGGATCTGTGATGTGTGCAGAGACTGTGGAGATACTGGCGACGTTTATGGCTTTACTGGTGTTTATAATAGGTCATTTGTAATCTATACCTGCCTGTTAGATGGTGATGATGTTGAGATGCAGATGTTTGTGCTCTCAGACTGTGCCTCTACAAAACAAGTGAGTCCATCACAAAGAGATGTAGGAATGAAGCTTGCAATGTTTTTTTAGAAGATTGCATTAAAATGCTTTTATATTTTTAATTTCTACAACTGTTTCATACCTTTTTTATGTCGTGTGTGTTTTTTTTTTCTGCTCGCATTGTGGTTGTTTATATAAGGTTTTGGGAAACCACAAAGCTTGTTGTGCTTTCATCAGCAGTTGCCGTGTCTGTTCGAGGGCCGGTCATCCATTACTTTCACTTTGTAACAGTGAGGGATAAAGGAAAACATTTGTATACCATAAACACGTGTGCTGGTACAACGCATATGTCAAGTCAGCACATGCATCAAATTCAAGATATTTTTTTAAAATCTTCTTTTTTCAAGTATTTAATTATTCTTTGTTATTATCATAATTCATTTGCAACCATGTGCTTGTGCGCTTGCAGCAGAGGATCACAAACCTTTTTCTGTCATGTGGAAACCGAAAAAAAAAAGTATACTGAAGGATAACAAAAGGAGCTTTGTTGAATCTTATTGAAATAACATGATCAAGAACATGATTCTCATTCACATGCTCTATTGACGGTGAACTTGAGAACATGATATGCGTCTTCATCTTTTAGATTTGACTGATGTGTTTGCTTGATGAGCATCACCAGTTGAGTTTTTCTTGTTCTTTAACTTTACATGTTGTTTTGCTTTCTGAGTAAACCTTTGTAAGACGAATCTTTATAGCCTTGCCAACAATTGACCTTGTTCACAGCAGACATTTTGACCTGTCACACCAGGAAAAGCACAGGTGGAGCTAATATCATTATTAACAATGGCTCCATTCCAGACATTACTGCAATGCAACACAGCAATTAACAATGGTATCAGTTACACCTCTGTTTTACAGGTCAAAATGTCTGCTATGAAAAAGGTCTATTGAACTTTAGTTTCACTCTGTTTTTTTCTCTGGTCGTACGCTCCCCCTGCAATGGCTCTGTGCCCCCCCCCAAGGGTGGCCACCCCCCAGTTTGGGACCCACTGGCTTACAGTAATCCTCCTGTAGGTGCATAGTTGTGTTACAGAGCTGCTGTGGACTAGAACTAGACATCTGAAGTGAAGAATACCTATCCATTTGGGTATATACTTGATAGTTGTTTCTCAAATACTGAACACAGGGATGGTCATGGGTCCGAGGCTGTACAGTTTAGTAAAATTGAGGTAATCAATGAGCCAAAACACACAAACGCAAGTAAGACAACACAATAATAAACCAAATTTGGTTTAGCTTGTATTGTACACCTGAATGCAACCCCAATGGCCACGTCAGCAATAAATTTGCTGTCTTAAAAGCTGTTTATAAATCAGGACTCTGGTGCAAGGGCTGCCCAGTGAACCAAAGAAAGAGCTTGCGCTTGTAGTGCATCTTGGTGACTGTGAGGGCCGGTCTCTCTAACCGTGACCTCTAACTATACGCCCATTCTGTGCTATCTATTGTTATCCCTTTAATTCATCCGTCAAGTAGGCCTGGGTGATATGACTGAAATCAGAATCGTGATATAAATACGAACATTTTTCTAATATTGGTATATATTGCAATATGGCAAATATAAAGTCACATATAAAATGATGAAATTGATGTTCAATCCAGTGAGGTGTTTTTCTCTGTTATGCATGACATAAGGCAAACCTGTTTATGTAATACCAACCTTTTGCACAGTTGGCTGTAAGTGAGCATCCACTTTCTGCCACGCTTCACACACACATTTAGGACTTGCGGATTAATGACCTTTCATGATGTTTGCAGAGATTCTCTCACATGTCCTTTTTTAGTAAACAGGCTGGCATCTCATGCTTGTTATCTATCAGGTGGATCAGGGACTGACTGGTATCAGTGCGTAACTCATTCCAAATAAGACACTGCTGATTGGCCTACTTGGATCATGTCCAATGTTGTGAGGCAGAGAATGTGAGCTGTTTGTATGATAGTGGAGCTATGAGTTGAGTGCAACACAGTCACAACTAAACTCCTCTTTTTGTTCAGACCCGAATTAACAAGGAGGGTAGGAAACATACAGAAGTTGGTTGTTGTCTGACTGTGTATGTAGATTCAATGGTAATAGTCTCCCGGGGAATGAAATGATGTTTCCAAACATGTATCTTCAGTAAGCTCTGTATTTAGGCATCCAGCTAATCATTACTTTTATAACTGATTCATCTATTGATCTTTTGTGAAAATGAGCCCGAAGTAATTTCTTAAAATGTCCACTTAGTCTGGCAAGCTACCAAAAACCCTAAATTTATAATAATATGAAACATTTGTCAGCTGTAACTGGAAAAGTTTGGACATTTTTACTTGATAAATGACAATTAATCAATTGCAAAATGTATGATTATCAAACTTGTGCTTAGTTTTCAATCTGCCACGCCAGCTGATGCTCGTTTCTAATGTTCAGAAACAAAGAAGACAGCGCTGTTGTGCGAGTCCATTTTGAGCTTGTCGTAGACAGCCGTATGTGTGAACCTGAAATCGTACATTTGTAGAGAGGCTGCATTGTGACCCCACATGTCAAAGTTAGTTGTCATGGGATGCTATAAAGAGCATAAGCACATTTTGTAAATTGTGTAAGGAGACATTTGATATATCCAACATGTGAGCTGCAGCAGTTGAGAGGGATGCAGCCCTGGTACATCATAACAGCATAATCAGAAGTCAATCAAATTACTGAAAGTGATAGTAGTGTTTTGTTACCCAGGCAGCCCTTGTTTCACACTCAACTAAAATTGTCTATGCACTTCTGAGATGTCAACATGATGCTGCAAAAATTCTGTCCTGTTGAACAACTTGTGTCTTCATCAGTTTATCTATCTTTCTTTAGTGAACATTGTATAAGGTTTTTCTGTTTGTCATAGCCTTAGAAAGGACAAAAGACAACCTTTATAGTCTCGAGAAGTAGTATTTTGAACCCTGTACAAGAACCTTAACCTAAGCCCGCAGGGTAGACTGTTGTGACCCTAAACCAAGCAACATCCCAAAGTATAAAGAGTAAAAGAAAACATCTAATGTTGGCAGTTTTCAAGTCTTACCAAAGCCTGAGAGAGAAATTCAGCTCTAGTCTTTTGGGGCCTGTCAGGCTCTGTCATAAATATCCAGCTCTACATCACAGCCTGTGTCAGCTACTGAGCAGTGAGTTGGATTATATTAAATTCTGCTGCTGGAAAATATTCAGTGCAGCTTTGCTGGGAGAGGTGCGGAGCATGTTTGTAAGATCCCTGCTTGTGAACATGGGCTTTCTGTTTCCTTCTGTGATAGCAGAGAGTCTGGATTAATGCTAGTGTTATTGTTGTGTTCAGGCCATATGTTTCTTCATTCTGCTTCTGGTACAAGTGAAACCAGACACAGCTGCCCAGGAAGGGAGTACACATTGAGATATGATAATGAACACAATTTGTATTTCAGAAGCTGAGCTCCCAGATATACTGTTGGTCATTAAGAGAGTATGTGTGTACATGCATATTTATGTGCTAGTACTTGTGTGCATGTGCTTTGGTGTTCGTGAAGGTGTTGTTTTTACGATTGCAGTTGTACAAGTAGTGTGCACTGATGTGTTTTCTGCCACTTCCTGTCTCAAAGTGTGTATACACAGAGACAGAGCTCAGGGGTGAGAAGTTCACTTGAGTCAGTCAGCACCCAGTGAGAGGAAGCGATGTCGTCCACCTCAGAGGAGTGGGATTGGTGTGCGATTGTGTGTCAGCTGTTCACTGCAGGGGTCATGTCTCTATGCAGATTCTCATTTATTTGCCGAAGATCAGTCCATGTTTTGCAGTCGGTAGAAGGTGCAGGAAAGTGAGAGAACAACAAACAAGCAGAGAATGAAACAAGCGGGGTCGGGGGGGGGGGGGGGGTTGAATGTGATAAATAAAAATGAAGTTAAAGTCAAGCTTGAGTCAGAACAAATGAGATGCCATTTGCACGAAGGTGGGGAGACAGTAGGGTTCGGAAAAGTGGGTGCTTTCCGAACATATGATGGGGGCAGGGATTGGAGTGCACCACAGATTTCTCAGATGCTCATTCTCGCAACAACTTCCGGCAGCTACTGGATAGACAGAGAGCTGCTGTTCGCTCTGGGCTCTTTGCTAATGGCCTTGCTGGTTTGGTATGTTGATTGGACAAAGGGACAATGAAGAGCATCATGCAAGTGGGGATAATGGCGCACATTTTCAGACAGTCTCCTGGAAGTGTTGCACTCGACTGGTCACATGAAAAGTAAAATAGTTTTGTCAAGAATGTATAAAGAAAGCTAGAGAGAAGTTCAAACCTCCCCATAGCTGGCCAATCACAGCCTCAAGTGGCTGTGAATGTCGGATTGGAAAAGTTACAGAAATGGTTGGACACAGCTCCCCCTAATCCGGCATCAGGGGGGGGGGGGGTGCTGCGAAGCTATTCGACCAACAGACAAGCAGTTCTGATGGAGTATACTGGCGGCTTAACGTGCCCTAGTGCAGGTTAGCCGTGCAGCGTAGGTTACCAAGATGATGATGTACCCTGGTTAAAAGTGAGCCAGCTTCGTAATACCTGAAAACCTCAGTCAAGCCCAGAGATAGCTGGCTAACCCACCAATCTTGCTTCATGATACAGGCCCCAGAACACCAGAGTATATTTAAGGCTTAAGTGAACAAGAGGGACAGAGGATGAAAGATGAGATTACGATAGACCAGCATGCTGTGTTGACTTTAGGTCCAGCTCCAGAGATGGAGACAGAAGGCCCAGCCTCCCATCCAGCAGTTATCAGTAAACAGAGGGAGGCCTGGAGGCAACAGTTCTGCATTTTTAGAAGCACTGGGACGGTGTTTCCCACGATGTGTCCCTTTTTTAAAGATACAGAAACTATTTATGTGACAAACAAAGGCCTGGCTGTTGTTATTGTTGAGTAGGACTGGTACGTGGAGAAAGGAGTATTTCTAAAAAAAAAAAAAAAAAAGAAAAAAAAAGGAGGATTTCTACTTAATTTCAGTTTCGTTCACGCTGTGCTATACCAAAAAAGCAAGCAGTTAGCATTTGAAGTCTGTAAGCAACCTAGCAACTGAAATTCACTCCCCATTTCACTGAAGAGGGGGCGGTCATGGATTAGCTTTTTTGACCTGTGAACTTCTTCAGTCTCTGCACAGTTTAAGAGAAGGTGGGAAATATTGATTGTTTATACATTTGTTTCTGCAGCTGCATGGTGAGATAATACAATCAGCAGAGAAGGAGACATGTTGCATGGCTAGCAGTAAATGGAAGGACAATGATAATAAATTATGACAAATAAGTGTTTAAAAAGCTTTCATTCTCAGTTTATAAAATGCTGTTAGCCTGCTAGCTCCTAAAGCTTATTTTTGCAACCATGCCAACACCTTATCCACTCGTAGTGACGATCCTAAAGATTATTAACACCTGAATCTGCCGCTCCCCTCAGCTTTACGGAGCTTCATAGAAAGTTTCAGCTTATTGTTCATTTGTCCAGTCCAAAACTTTACTGTTTTGGTTCACTCTCACTGCTCTCATAGCACGGTTTTTGGCCACAACAAGCAGCTGTTTTCAGCTAAAAAGCTCTAAAAACCTGCTGAACAGTACCTGGTCAGCACCAAACAGTAGGCAGACACAGTTAGCGAATAGCTGGTGAACATATTGGAGCATTTAGCAGCTAAAGAGACAGATACTTCCCTCAGGAGTTGGTAAAGAGCAAAAAAAAGAGCTGAAAGAGAGTTAATATTGGGGTTACATTCTTCAGGAGGATGAAGCATGACTCCAAAATGAATGATGATGTTGCTCCATGACTGCTGAATGTGTAAATAAGCAACTTCTTGCTAACAAGTTCGCCATATGAACTTAAAAGGTGATGGTATGTCAATGTAGTGGTCACAACTTGTTTCTGCTGCCTCCAAGTGGCCAAAAAAATCGAATTATTGCAGGTATTATAGTTGATTTAAGGGCTGAAACAAATAATTATTTTTCTATTCATCTGCCGATTATTTTCATGATTAATTGTTTGGTCTGTAAAATGTCAAAACAGTGAAAAATGCCCATCACAATTTCCCAGAGCTCAAGTTTTGAGATTTAAATGAATTTTTATGTGCAACCAACAATCCAAACCCCAAAGATATTCAGTTTACTTTCATTGAAGACTAAGAAAAACAGCACATATTCACATCGTAGAAGCTAGAACCAGTAATTTGTTCTTTATTTTTAAAGATTACTTAAACAATTAATCGATTATCAGAATTTTCTGTTGATAGACTGTTGATCGAATAATGGATTCAACTCTTGTTGGTTTCACAGTCCTTAATGTCATGTTTACTTTCTTGTTATTTGACATTTTATGAAATATTAAATTGCAGTTTAGTTCCGTCGTTTCTTGTTAATATCTCACAGTACATCCTGTTGCAGTTTGATGTGAGAGAAACAAACAAACGCAATCAACAGTTGTGGTTAAAATGTTACTAGTGGGTTTCTTTGTTTCCGCCTCTTTTGATTATTATACTTCTGCTATGTGCACTCTCTCTGTTTTTACCACAGACCTGAAGCATACAGAGAACCACACCAGACCACAATAGACCAGACCAGGTTGAGCCCAGTTACTGACCCCACCCTCTCCCCCTCCCCCCCAGCCTTGCAGGCTGCATCCACCAGCACGCTGCGATTGTCTCCTGTAGAAGTCATTTATTGTGCTGATCCGACAACCTCACACCACTGGGACTGGACAGGAGGCCCAGAGGTTCCCCCCCGCTGGAGCAACTGTGTGGCAATGCCTCAGGTAAGAGGGACGGCAGAGGGAGGGTCACTGACAGACAGGTAGGCAGGTTTCCTCCCACACAGGCCTGGACAGTTTGGAAAAGTGTAGACAAATTATCTGATTATTTCCAGCTTTTGAATTCTTACAGAATTAGCCAAAATATCTGAAACAGTATGAAAAACCATAATGTTGTTAAACTCTCATAAATACAAAGATAAACTTTTATTTTTACACCTACAGGAATTAAAGTATATATCTCAAAACTGAACTGACAGCTTTTCAGTAACCCGACGCACACAGAAGCCTCTTTCACACGTAGTTCCCGGTAAATTACTGGGATAACCTTTCAGACACCGCTAGTGATTTTCACTGTTCACACATGCAGCTACATTCAGGAACATTCCCTTCTTGCGCCTTTCGGGCAAGGGACAGTCCAGCAGATGGCAGTAATGCAAAACGTATGGATGCCAACCGCCATAAAACTCAACAGAAGAAGAAGAAGAAGAAGAAGAATGTCTCTTATTATTTTGAGGAACATGGCGGGCGAGGAGCTGTTGTTGTCCTGTGCTCTTGTAATGTATTTAATATTCAGTTATCAAATCACCCGTGAAAGCATCTGCAAGGCAACCGTAAACGAGTCACAGATTCAAATACGTCATCAGTGGAGTCTTATGATTGGTTCGCTCACTCCGTGGTGAAAGCGTCTTTCGTCAGACTGACGTAACCCTTTAGGTGCTTGTCCCTGCAATGTTACTGCTTCCATTCACAACACAGCCATACCGGCATTTTCCCTGAAACGTGACACACATGTGAAACACAGTTCAGCAGTGTTGAAGGAGGCAAGTGACTGGTTCAGTGTGACGTCTGTAGACGCTGCATCCAAACAGCTGCTGGGGCCAGATGGGTCAACAGTGAATGAGTTATTGAAGGAACATGTTAACTCTGGATCCTTCTAAAAATATGTATGAAATGATGCAGAGTGTTGTGTCTGAACATAATTTTGGATTCACGTTTTTTTTATTCTCTGTGGTGCTGAATTAATAGAGGCATTACACAATCAGCCTCTGGCAAAAGATGATCTCGGCCCCCTAAGTGTTTTTCCCTTTCAAATGGTGCTGCTCTTCTTTCCCTTTTGCTTCTTGTTTATCACATTATCAATTCATATTAGATACTTCAGTGACATAAAAAGACAATTACTCAGCAATACGTGGTGTCTTACATCAAGATATGCTGTTGAAAATATGCTTTAAAATTTAAAATACTGTCGTAAACAAGCGTGGCATCCTGGTGGCCCGTGTGGAGACGCATATTACTGTTTATAACTATAACAAATATATTATTGCAGATATATTGTATCAGTGTTTATGACAGCTGATAAGTAACAAGAAATTGCAGTACGGAAATGCTAAACTAGGTTTGAGGTAGTTTAGAAACAGTGTCACCTTCACAAAGATTGTCCACCAGAGAGCTCTGACAAGTAAATGTTTCAACTGTAAAATGTCCTGATCAGTATGCACCTTGGTCATAATTAATCTAGGGGATCTGATGTATCGTTATCGGATATTTAAAACCCACAAATATCGATTCCAGTATCAGTCGGGCTGTATTTCATACCTCAACCAGAAACTGAGGCTAACTAGTTGTTAGTTGCTAATATTTGGCACAACACATGGCATTGTAACAGCTGTGACTTATATCGTAGTTAACTGTTACAGCGTAGGCACAATTTACTGATTTCACTCCTCTGATGGTTGTGAGATCATGAGCATCAGGTAATCCAGTTTAGCAACTGAGTCATCATTTCCTTATTATTATTATTATTATTATTATTATTATTATTATTATTATTATAATAATAATAATATAATAATAATAATAATAATAATAATACAAATCATACAAATAGGTGCCACAATATATGATACTCAGTTAATTTAGTGCAACAAATAATGAAACTAAGTGATTAGAGGAATAATAAATACAATACTGAACTGGAGTGAGACAGAACAGATAGGAAGGATGACAAAGAAAGAAAGGAAAGTTTATTTGGTTTTGGTGATGATGACGTCGAATTTTGTTTGTTCACTTTTTTTTCCCTGTTGTGTTGCAGCCCAGCGTCAGTGGGATGGAGCCGCCCTTTGGGGACGCCTTTCAGAACTACTCGTTTGCTGACCAGGCCTTGACCAGCACTGACCTGCTCGCCACCAGCTCTGACCCAGATTTCATGTACGAACTGGTGAGTGGCTGCGCGCGCACACACACACACACACACACACACACACACACACACACACACACAAAATCAGATAACACAGATTATTTAACCTAATATTAAAACGTAGGCACGGTTAATAGCTCTTTGTACAACCGTTACTGTCACTCACATCTGTACAAGGATACATTTACTTACTTACACACACACACACACACACACACACACACACCTCACCAAGGCCCTGCTCCAGACAGGCATCAGACCATGCTAACCATCCTTTGAGCCTGACTTCTTTTCAGATCAGTCACAGCTGCTCACGCTGCGTTGTCACTGAGCTGCATCTGAATGAAGGATCCAAGTTTAAAGATCACCAGTCAAAATTCGATTTCCTCACGCATCAAAAAAAAAATATATATATATATATATATATATATATATATATATATATATATATATGTATATATGTATATGTATATATATATTTTTTATTTATTTATTTTTTTTTTTTACCCCTTTTATTGTGGCGGAAACATGAATACAAAGGCATGTCGACTATTGTTAAGTGCTTTCAGGGATTGCTCTAATAGGTTTTTGATGTAAAATGTAAGAAATGCTTCTCATACTTCACTGTCGCTTACGTCAAAACTCTCAGTACTTTTGTAACTTTCTAGTAGTTTTCTGTAGTTTGGAGTTTAGTTCCACTTCCTGTTTGCACTGTCAGATATCAGCCTTGTTTTACTGTTTACTTATTGCTTTCAGTCGTATCGGAGCTGCGTGAAGTTCCTGCTGATGCTAACTGAACATATCCTGCTGCTGCCACATTAAAAGCTCTCCACTGGCAAACCAGCGATAGCCTTTTATTGTGAAGCTCCTATAGGAAATCATAGTGTTAGCGGAGGTTTGTTTGCCTTGCTAAAACAGGTCTTCACAACAAGATATGGACACATTTTGAGCTATTTGGTCTGCGTATCAGTTTTAAATATTGCAAGGTTTAATAATACAAGCAGAAACAGCCACAGCGAGATGTTATATTAATAGCTCCTAATGTGGTTTGCGAGATTCAGCACACCTCCAACGTGTCACCATAGTAAACAGCTTCTTTTACCTTGCCATGCTGTGCAGTGGAAAAACACTCGCACCGTCTCGGCCCTGCTTGAGTGGTCACAGTTGCTCCCGGCTCAGCTCGGCACAAGTATCCCCACCCGTATCAAAAAACAATATTAGGTTACATGGTACACAGCACACAAGCTCCCAACAAACACCAGCGAGAACTCTAATTCAAAGAAGAGTAAGTGGCACAGTGATATTTTTGTTTTTGTTCATTTTTTAAAGTTAAATTAAGTAAAGGACTACAAAAACAAGTATTGCTGTCAAAAGTTTTACACAACCTTTGCAGCATTTAAAATTAAACAGAAAAGCAATAAGGTTTGAATCTAAAGCAGAAGACACTTTTGGTTTACTGGGACACCCTAATAAAATGCAGCCATCCTCAGTGACACCTTCTTTCTGCTGTGACAAGCCAAAATGTCTGCAGGGACGACAATAGATCTTAGAATAGATTTTAGGGTGGAAGTAAATGTAAAGTCCCTTGCATCCCCCCCATGTATGTTAGTAGAGTGTCAGACATTTTTACAGAGTAAAACTCCTCTTTCACTCATATCAAAATTTCCAGTCATTTGTTTGATAAAAATCTTTATATTCCCTCACCTTTTACAGTGTTTTAGTCATAGTAATGCTAATAGTGAGAATTGTATGAATTTCAATACCATTGGAAAAACTGTAAATAAACATTTGCATGCTGTCAGCTCAGCTGCACAGCGTGGCATTTAAAACAGAGCAGCCCCGAGTCTAATTGTTTAGCAGCCGTGTGACATTTGCCGGGCTCACAGGCGAGTGAGGCAGCTTTAAACAGACAGCTCACCTGTCACCACTCACGCTGTCAGCTGCAGGTGTCTACCTCAATTTACCGTCCACTGAAGTCTAAACAATAGTGATTCACTGCCGCACTCTCAATTTCTTGCACCATAGTAACACATTAATGGGATGATGGAGTGCAGGATGATCTGTCGTCTTCTTCAATCCTCCAGTTAGTTTTCACTGTGGATGGATATGGCTTCTGCAAACTCTTAAACTATGTGTAAAATAAAACACTTTGTGCAATATTTTATGATCTTCCCCATCTCTCCTGTAAAGACATAGAAGGATCTGATACTGACAACCAGCAGACTCAGAACCACTAATGCGTTTGCCCCTATATACTACAGCTCTAACAACAAAGAGTAAACCACATAGAATTAAAACAGAATATCTTCTAACCCACCTCCTGCTTGACTCACCTCCATGTTTTCCTCTTCTCTGCAGGACCGAGACATGACCCACCAGCAGAGCCCCTGTGGGGACAGCATGGTGGGGGTCGGGGACGGAGGCAAGGAGGTGGAGGGCTGTGTGGATCAGCTCATGAGCCTGGGCGAATGTGAGACGGTCTACAGCAGTTCAGCGTTCGAACAGTGGGACTCCTACTGGGAAGACCTCACCAGGTACTAGATTATTTATTTGTGTGCTGTAGCTTATTTTAGATCAAGTTCAAAACAACGACAGGTAAATAAGACATAAAAACATACTGATGAATTTAAGGACACTGAAATGGCACACTGCACTTCACCTCTCCTCAAACTTTCTGAAGATGAAGGTGGCTTACATTGCCTAGAATTGTGCATAACATTACCTATTAATGGGTTGTGCAATTACCACAGGAGGTTGCATTTAGTGTCCAGAAGACTTTTTTGCGCCTGGAAAAAAAAATTGCTTAAAATGCACTGGTTGTAACTAGCTGGTTGTGATTCAATGTTTTTCTTATTGTCAGCAAATCCCATGAAAAGACCAAAACCAACAATTAATAAATCCCACTAACAAGCCTGATATAGTTTTTTCCTCTGTGCCATAGACCTCCATTATTGTCTAAAAACTATTGAAAACGCATCATTGAGCCACACTGTTGCACTGGGTGACATGTTCCTTCATTATAATCGACATGGGTACTGTGGTTTATTTTGACTGCACTATTTTCTCTTGCTCAAGTAGTGTTTGTTAAAAACTTCAGTGTCCAGCTGTTTAAAGAAAGAAATTACTGAGCTGTTTTCTTTTTAATTAAACAATATCTTTGTGACCCGTTTTTTAAAAATTGTGTTAATGTTTTCAGTAGGAACCAATCGGCGTTGGGCTGACTGTGGCCCCACAGACAGGATAGGGAAGTCAGAAACCATTCAGAGACGGATTAACACTTGATGTTGATTTTGGTCTTTTTATGGGATTTGTTGACAGTAAGAAAAATACAGAATAATACCAGTGTTGTGCGTCAAATTCAAGACACGTACGCTTCCTCTGAGAGTGAACTGGGTTCTCTGCAAAACAACAACTTGTGAAATGTTGTTCTAGTTTTTACTGGTGTGTTAATAAGTTATATCCCCCCACCCCTAGCTGATTGTAGGGCTGCCATCAACAGTTGTATTTATTGTTGTTGTTCTGTCTATTTTGCAGCAAATCTTTTTAGTCTGTGAAATCAGAAAATTGGCCAAGATTTTGTCTTCAAACTGCTCGTGTTGTCCGACCAACAGTCAAAGCCCAAAAGTATACTGCAAATTAACAATGATATAAAACAGAGCAAATCCTGGCATTTGAGAAGCTGAAACAAGCAAATGATTGGCATTTTTGCTTGATAAAATGATTAATCGATTATAAGAATTGTTGTTCTTTTGATCTACTAATAATCAACTTATTGTTTCAGGACTAGCTGAAGTCAATAAAAAGGCTTCTGGCATAGAGGAGGTTGTACTCAGTGGTTCCGTGCGTCATGTAGGATGTCCGATTTTTATTGGAAGCAGATGAGAAGTCAGTCTGTGAACGTTATGTGATAGGACAGGTGCCTAAAGGTTTTAATAGCAGTAGATTTTACCATCTCTGACAGGTAATCGTCGAGGCATGTCACCATTTTCTGACCCAGCCCGGCTGGATGATTTGAAGCAGGTAGTGGTTTTGCTGGAAGGCAGGGAGTGGTTTAAGAGGCCAGTAAACAACAAAGCAGCTGGCTGCCGCAGTCTCCTGAGATCGCAGGTGATGCTCCGTCTGTCCTGCAGCTACCCTGATGCTTTCCTGCCAAAATAGTTTGATTACTCTCTCCTGTGATTTGAGTGCCAGCTGAGGGCAGACAACAGTTTCTGAAGTGGGGGAATCTGCTGCTAACAGGGTTGATTGAAGTCATGTTTGTGGAGAGGAAAAGAGGAAAGTGCTTCATCTTTTGGCTAATGAGTCATTCTTTAACAACCTTGGCAGACCAGATTAGTCCCACGCTGCAGTTTGGTAGCTCCGATATGTTGTAGAGTGTGTTTCTGGGTCAGTAGAAGTCATATCCTATCTGTGTGTACCTTTGCTCCTTACTATGGTTTTACCAAACAGCAGTTTTCTTTGTCTGGCAAGCGTCCCCCTCATAAAGAGATTAAAGCCGTGTCTGTGTGGGTGTCAAACCTGTAAATATCACATGTACTGCTAGGACAGCCTCTGAGCTCTCTGTCTGCTTCTTGGATCTATTTGTGTGTTGTGGTATGAAGAGGTTTGACCTCAAGTTAAAAACCAGAAACTGAATGGCAAGCAAAAATGAAACGGGAGTCAGTGCGTGCTGTTAGCTTGCTACAGCTGACAGCTAACATGGCTAATGCACGACAGTGATGTTAAACATTCACTGTTAGCAAACACAGACAACAACAACAACAAAAAAATCCAAAGGATAATTAGCTTCTTGTTCAGTGTGGATTCACCTTAAAGCAGTTTTTGAATCAAGGTGTGATGTTTGTATGAGCGGTTCTATCAGCTAAATAGCAACTGCATTCAGATAAATGCACTTTGACATGTAACTTTAACTCTTTGTCTGCTTCTTTTTTTATCAATCAAACACTGCAGAAGATATGTTTACATCTAGGGCTGCAACAGACGATTATTTCTTTTTATTAATTAATCTCTCAAATACATTATCCAATAATCGATTATTTGTTTAGTCTATTTTATAAAATGTCAGAAAATACTGAAAGAAAATGTGCAAGGTGACATCTTCAAATGTCTTGTTTTGTCCAAATATATTCACTTTATAATGATATAAAACAGAAAAAAACAGCAAATCCTCATTATTTTTGGGCAGTTTTGCTTGAAAAACTTGCAAAATTGTTACAGATTACATTTCTGTCTGTCGACTAATCGTTTAATCTAATGCAGCTCTGTTTACATCCATCTTTTTTTGTGAATTTCACAGTGGAAAATAGGAAATAGGGTGAAAAATGTTCACAAGTGCTCTGCAAATATTTTCAAGAAGATGTGAGAAGATTCTGTAATTAAGAGAAATGGTCGAGTTTGTTTCTATCAGCCTTTATCACATCTTCTCTTTATTCTTTTGCCAACCAAGGTTTTTTTCCCCTACAAATTAATATTCAGACCAAAAACAGGAAACAGTGACATTTTGAAGGTTATATATGATGACAAGGCAATGAAAGCTTTCACTGTTGATAGAGCTGCATGTCTCTGTGCTTGGCAGATACACACGGCTGGCCAGCTGTGACATCTGGGGCACCAAAGAGGTGGATTTCCTTGGATTGGATGACTTCTCTAGTCCCTACCAGGACGAGGAAGTGATTGGTCAAACTCCGACTCTAGCTCAGCTCAACAGCGAGGATTCGCAGCCTGTGTGTGAGGCGCTCTACCCCCCTGCTGATCTGACCCTGCCCGCCCTCCAGTCTCAGCCGTCCCAGCTTCCCTGTCACAGTAAGAGACCCCTGGTCCCTGGCCAAGGATCAGGCGCCGGCTCTGCAAGGCCCTCCCCAAGCTCCACATCCTCTTCCCGTCCTTCCCGCAGCCTTCTCCCAGACTTTCCCGAAGGCTCCCAAAAAGCTACCAGACCTGTCCCCTCCAGCACTGAGACTATGGCCAAGACCCAGAACCACCTCAGTCTCACCCAGGACTACGGCCAAGCTCTAACCAAGCCCCAGGGGCGAGGAGCCAAGATGGCAGCCCCAACTTCTCACAGCTCTGACTTTGTGCGGAAGGCTAAAGTCCGTGTGAGTGCTGTGCCTAAAACTCAACCTGACAAGCCCCCCCAGGCGGATTTTGAGAGGTCAGATCCCCCTCTACCTCTCTCCCAGCCCCAAGACGAGAAGGCCTCTACTTCAGCGAGCGTCATCTTGGTGGGACTTCCTGGTGCTGCAGCCGGGGGCTCTGGCAGCCTGACGGGCTTTGAGAGGAGGGCAGAGGGGACAGTGAAGAGAGAGATGCCTGTAGGCTGGTCTGCCGCCGTGCCTCAACTGGTCGAGGCGAGCCAGGCTCTGGAGGGCAGCACCTCCGGGCTGGTCAGCGGCGGTGATAGTGTGGCTGGGGCCAGCGGCGGTGGCGTCCTGGTTGTCGAGGGCACGGAGAAGAGCAAGGAAGAGGAGCACAACTACTCTCTGTTCCTGACCCGCAGCAGACTGGCCGGCAGAGCCCACTCCCTGCTGGAGGAGGATGAGGAGGAGGAAGACGAGGAAGAGGTGGAAGAGGAGGAAGGCGATGGGCTGGAGCTAGATGACGAAGACCACGATGAGGGTTTCGGCAGCGAGCACGAGCTGTCTGAGAATGAAGAGGAGGAGGATGAGGAGGAGGACGAAGACTACGAAGCAGACAAGGACGACGACATGAGTGACGCCTTCTCTGAGCCAGGTAGCAACCCGTCATCTTCCCGCTTCTGGTTAACGTGTAACCAATTATCATGTCTTATTTATTTCTTCAATTATCACCTCTCTGTGTTTCCCTTTAATTTTCTTTTTCTGTGTTTCTGTCGCTCTGATTTCCTCTCCCGCCTCCACCAGGCTGTGACATGGAGCTGATGGAGGACATTAAAGGCCTGACAGCAGGGGTCTCCAGCCGGAAGAGAGGCAAGCGCCGCTACTTCTGGGAGTACAGCGAGCAGCTCACCCCCTCCAAGCAGGAACGTATGCTTAAGCCGTCTGAGTGGGACAGACACACGCTGCCCAGCAACTTGTACCAGAAGAACGGGCCTCTTCATGGTAAACATACACACACACACACACACACACACACACACACACGTGTATATATATAAACTCAGGGTTCGTACAAAGTCTCAAAAGTTTGGAAAATGCCTAATTTTAACCGTTATGTTTTCAATGTTCAGGAATATGCTTGAGTTTGAATATACTCCTTGAAAAATGCTGGATTTTTAACATAATCACTCGTAAACCAAACATTGTTTAATATCTAAAATGAAATGATCCTGTTGTCATATTTGTTTGTTGTCTCCTGGCATTTATAGTAACTATTAAAGGCTTCGAGAGTCTGGAAATTTTTGGTTTAGGTACCTTGAAAGTGCTTGAATTTCACTCTTTAAAAGCTGTACGAACCTTGTAAATCGTTCACTGGAGAAAATACAACAAGCTGGCAGTGTAGGACATAAGTCTTGTTTTTAAAGATGTTTAGTCAAAAGCTTTATGAGAATCTTCAAAGGAAATACTTTATTTGATACAAAATGAAATGACATTTAATTTCACTGCCTCGATCACGTAAACGCATACAACACATCATAATTGCCTTTTGGTGCAAATCCTGAGTCTTTCATAAGGACTGTGGCTGTTTGGGTTTACCACAACAGCACCTGTGCACAGCGTGTTGCAGTGATACTACAGTTTAAGTGATCACATTGGAAATATTAAATAAATAAAAGGAGCATGTCTCATTTCTCACATAAAAGGCACACGCTTTTTTAAAAAAAAACATACAGTGGAAATGAAAAGCACAGACATCAAAGTCTCTCTCTTGCATTGTCTGTATATATTTAATCCTTTAATTTGAAAATGAATTTTGTTTTATTATGTAGAGGATGACTCACATTGCCTGTTGATCATTTAGTAACTGTTTTCAAAAAGAAAAAGCACTTCAAGCTGTGGCATTTGAAAATTCAATCATAACTAAGAGGTTATGGTCCAACAAACAATGATTATTGTCTTTATTAATGAACCCAGACCTGTTATAGATCCATCGCAGGTGTCACCAACTGTGACTGAATGGAAACAGACAGTTTAAAAGCTGACAGCAATAACAAAAATGTCTAAATGCTCTGAAAGATATTCAGTGAAACAGTGAAAAATTAACATAATGTGGAAAAATTCAAATGGATTCTCCCACTTCTCTGAGGCTGAACACTTCAAAATGAAGAGGGGGGGAAAGGAGGAGGAGTTTTGGCTGATAGAGATTCAGGCAAAGGTTTCATGATTAATTTTTACAGATTATGCAATTAGCTGGTGGTTTTTTTTATTCCAATGTGAAGCGACAAGTGCGTGCCTTTTTATACTGAGTGAGAAGTTGATCGCCCCAACTTTTGGCAGCGTCGGTGCCACACTCCTCCTTATTGAGCTGCAGATGACCACAGAAACAATGCTGAAATATTACATTTGAAATGAGAGTCCTCTCTGATGCCGTCTTTTCGTTGGCTGTCACAAAGGAAAGTATATGCTGAAGAAGTCTCGCCGCACAGATGTGGAAGACCTGACTCCCAATCCTCGCAAGCTGCTGCAGATCGGCACTGAGCTCCGCAAACTGAACAAGGTGATCAGCGACTTGACCCCGGTCAGCGAGCTGCCGCTGACTGCACGGCCACGGTCCCGCAAGGAGAAGAACAAGCTGGCATCCAGGTAACACATGCACGCGTATACAGTACCAACACAGTATGTGAATCTTTAAGTGTAGTTTACATTCAAGATGCTGATTTGGGAGCAGCATGTTTCCCAGTCTCTACTGTTTGATAAAAAGAGGTTCTCTTTCCTGTTGTTATTCATTAGTAAACTCATCTGTTGTGTATTGTAGAGCTTGTCGTTTAAAAAAGAAGGCCCAGTATGAAGCGAACAAGGTGAAGCTCTGGGGACTCAGCACAGAGTACGGTACGTACGGTATCTCTGTCGTTCTCTGTCAAATGTATTTCTCTAAATCTATTCATAATAAGGGTGATGATTATTGTATTTTACTTACCTGTATCTATTTTTACAGGGTTCGTACAAAGTCTTTAAAGTTTGGAAAATGCTTAATTTTAACCGATATGTTTTCAAAGTCAGGAATATGTTTGAATTTGAATATACACCTTGAAAAACGTTTGATTTTCAACATAATTACTCATGTAAACCAGAAATCCTTTAATATTTGCAATGAAACGATCGCGTCATCATATTTGTTGTTGCATTTTGAATGAAGTGTGTAATGTTTGTGCCAATGCCTGTTTGTGCGCTCTACCACGTGTCTTCCTGTAGATCGGCTGCTGTTTGTGATCAATGCCATCAAGGAGGAGATCGTGGCCCGGGTGGAGGACTCTTCTCCGCGTCCAACCAACATGAACGACACTCTGGAGCATCTCATCCAGGAGACACTTGGTGAGAATTAAAGAGTCATTTACAGCTGACTGGTCACCAAAAACAGACATATTGTAATTAACAGTACCTTCTGAAAGATGATTAATAAATGTACTTGAAATTAGATTTAATTGAAATGACTAGCATCAGTATCTTATAGTTATTACCAGCTGTCGTCTAGTTCAAATAGTCTTCAGCTTTCCATCAAGGAAATTTAAATCCAAACACTGGAAGATTAACAGCTCTTTATTTGAAGATTCAAAGAATAAAGAACCAATAATACAATAAATCCATATCTTAATGGAAGCAAATAGGGACTCTATAGCCATTGTTTTGTTTTGACTGTGTGGGGAAACTCAACATTATTTAAAATACGTTGTATACAGAAAAGATTTTCAGAGTAAAAAAGACTTGCTGTCAGAAATTAAATGATTACAAAACTCTCTATCAAATACATTTGATATATATGATATATAATTAAGATTCAGCATAATCTAAAGAGAGCAAAATTAAACTTAAAAACAAAACACGGTGAACTAAAATGTTTAAAAACAAAGATTAAAAAAGCAGATGATGAGAAATAATATAGCGTGTATTAAGACAACTAATCACTCAATTACTTTCGACCCAGAGGAGATAACCTCTTCCTTTGCATCGTATTAAGAACACTTATTCAAATCAGAAAACAAATGATGACTTTTTCAAGGATATCAAAGTGCCCTGTTTATGTGAAAAAGAAATAATCTGTAATAATAATCTGTTATTGATGAAAATATATGACCGTTTACATCAAGCTCACTCTGAACAGGCAGGTTAATGACAATAATAAGGTGTATTTCCTGTAGTTGCTACACAATAAACAAAGTCTCATTGTATGTATTTGTTTTAGACAAGTAAGTTGCACAAACAAGGTGTTTTTTTTTTTTAATGTCTAACACTTCTGAATGTGTCTCTGTGCTTGCAGTGGCACCACCTGTTGCTGGGCAGACTTCGGACTTCGTCAACAAGATCTTGGAGAACACAGGACGCGGCGATCCCACCGGTGGTCTGGTCGGCCTGCGAGTCCCCACCTCCAAAATCTAGACAAACCGCGGGTCCACTGAGAGGAGTGGACTAAATATTACCACCGTGCTGTCCCATTGTAACTATGCTCCCCTCTGCATGCCCCTCCAACTCAGAGTACATACACATTGTTAGTCACACAAACACACATACCACTCCCTGTGTGTACATATGTGTGATTGTTTTAGCCATGCACCTGTATGGCATACACCCTAGCTTTCTGTCTCTGCACACTGTGCGCAGAGTCAGTGCGTCACTGTCTCCCAACCCATTGTGAGCGTCTGTTGGGAAAAGCTCCTGTAAAAGCAAGGGATGGTTAGGTGTATAGCTAATAGCACGTCCTAAATCCACTGGTGATTATTAGATGTGTTTAACATAGCATTGTGTAGTTCTGTTGAAGGACTGCTTCCAGGGCTGAGACAGAGACAGTCACACGAGTGTAACCACTGGAATACTTTCACACAATTTGTTTGAGGTTGTAATGACAGAGGAAGAACTGTTACACGTCAGACACCATCGGAGGTTGAAAAAGTTCCAGTTATCATTTCCGTACAAGAGGTTTCACCTCACATGGCAACAAAAATTAACTCCAGGATGTTAAATTGACCTACTCAGTAAAGTACTTTGATGAAAACAGCATTGGTTGCCAAAACAGCTGCAGAGAAAAAAGAAAAAAAGCAGCGTGCTCCGAGGCGTTACGGGGTGGCAGAAAATATTTTGTATTGAAGGCCTAAATATGTTCATGCCATCCCCTTGTTTGCCAATCAGGTCTGCTGTTGTTAAAACGTAGGAGTTAACTTTTAGCAAATAAAGCTCGAAACAAAAAAGTAGTAAAAGCTGAAAGTTAAAATTAGACTTTTACAAATTAAGCGTCAGACATCCTGCTGGGTTGACGTTTGCGGTGGGCAGGAGGAAGCCTAATGGCTCATTTTGACAACGTTAACTTAAACAACAGGAGGTAGTTTACCATGTGGAGAGGAAGTGCATGTAGTTTTGGTGCTTTTTGGCCTTGTGCTGGTTATAACTGGAGTGGGATGAAACGGGCATTTTGCCAGTATGGGAGCAGACTGTGAGGAAGATGATGGTGGTGGTGATGAAGATGACAAGCAGTGATCCATCTCCTCTAGGAAACTGTATATAAAAGTGTCTCCCAGTGAAAAACGGCACTGGCTCCCCTTTTTGTACAGTAGAGATGACCAGGCTAACAGTTTGGTGTGTTCATACTAGTGTTTGATCAGAGTTCTATTCATTGTGCCTTGTGTATGTATGTGTGTGTGTTTCTGTAAGTCTGAGTGAGTGAGTGCGTGTGCGTGTGCGTGTGTGTGTGTGTTTGTGAGAGTGTGAGAGGGACTGAATGAGAAGAGGTGATTGGTCAGAACTCCCTGAGGTCCAGCCAAGGAGAGGAGTACTTTACACTGAGGGAGATTGTTAGTGAATGCGAGGAGGGAGACACCTGTGGGGATCGTGGTGTGTTTCAGTTGTCTAAAGATATTCTGAATGTACATAAAAGAAAATGGAAGCTCTCGTTGCGTGATGCCACAGAGTCTGTGTATAATAGGAGGGCTCTGCAATAGATTACTTTTGGTTTTTGGTACTCTTGTCTTTAGGGATCGGGGGAGGGTTAACAGATATTTTTGTTTAGAGTTACAAAAAAAAAAGATATTTGCACACTATATTTTGATTGTTTTTTGTACCAAAGACACATGCAACGAAATGGCGACCAGCCAGTTAAAGTAAGGTTTTGCACAGCTTACCTGACGCCGTATTGAATGTAAGAAATGTGGGAGGGTCAGGGAACCTCATAGAACTGTGAAATTAGCTTGGGTCCAATTCTGTACAGAAAAGGAACATTCATTCATTATTTTATTTTTTTTTAATCTAAACATGACCCCATCTGTGGGCTTCTCCAGTAGATTTGTTGCTTAGCAAGCACTTCATTCCTGAACTGATTCCTCCCTCCACATGCTATTTGTGTTAATGGCGCTATCTAGGACAAAAAACCAAGAGCGCTAGTAGATAAGCTATGTTACATTTTTACTTGTTTGTCAAAATGTCACCAATGATAACCAAAATGTTTTGTTCCTGTATCACTTGTTTGATTTCTGTATGTAGATGAGGTCTAGATCATCAACAAAATATTAACTGAATTGTGTTTTAAAGTACTGTATATAGAAACATTAATGATATATATCAATGGTAAAATGCCACTTTTCATGACAATTGGTTAATTTTTAAGCATGACACATTTCTAAAGCCTGTCCTTGCGTCAAGAAAGTTAGAGGAAAAAAACACAAAAACCAAAAAAAAAAAGAAAAAAGTTTGTGTTATATTTTTGTACTTTAGCTGCCTGCTAGCTTTCCTGTTGGTTTGGAAGTATTTGTTGGTCATGCTCTCCAAGTGACGGGGATGTGGAGGAAAAAGGAAAAGAGGTCTCAAAGAGCAGCCAGTCAGTCTGATAGTTTGATACATAAACCGACATTTGACCTCTCCGGTCTCCTTTGCCGGTTGAGTGAAATACAGAGAAGCAGGACTGGATTTATTTAAAACACAATGCAGCGAAGCCATGGTCTAGTTTGAATGGTCTATAAAGAGAACGAGGACATGATGTCTTTAGCGAGGACAGGGACTTGTGTCCAGGAAAGCAGGAAACGGGCGACAACAGCGTAGAGATGTGAGGGCTTGAGTGTTGTCACTTGAGTCCCAGATTGATCTGGATTCAGCGCTGTCATTTAGACTTCCACACGTGTTTCCCTCTTTAACCATGAATTCGGTTGGATTTTGCATTTCCTGGGATTGACATTGCTGCCTTTTGAGGTTGCATTGCTGAATTTTATCTGCCTGGCCCTGCCTTCGGTCCTCAGCTTACATCCTTCCTGACCGGTCACAGCCGCAAAGAATAACTTGACAATGTCCAGGCCAAATATTGGCAGCGTGTCCAACCTTTAAAACTGCATGATGCCGGTGTGCTTGCCTCCCTGCTGCCTCCTCAGAGGAAACACTGCCATTCCCAGGAATTTTAAAATTCAGCCAGAATTAACCAGGTTAGCAGGCGAACACAAACAAAAAATTAGTGTTTTTGACGAAGCTGAATTCAGGTCAGTTTGAAGTGAAGAAAGAAGTCGTCCAAAGAATGAACTCTGATGTCTGATGATGGGGATGCAGAGCTGTGGTCTTTATGTGTTGTGCGGTCGAATAACAGCTAGTGCTACATATATATATTTTTACTGTTTTCCGTTCTGTCTAAAAAGGGAGAAATGGTGCTTTTTTGAAACTAGAATGATTCTTATTTGACTTCTTAGTTTAGTTGTAGCCTAATGACTTGCTCTCCCCTACCGTCCATAGCTATTTTCTTAGTAGTGATTCATTTTTGTAAATAGACTATAAGTTAATATGTATCTTCTAAATGTTAGATATATGTATAGAATACTCTATCTTATATGTTTGAAAACAAAAGCACTTTGTCCAAAAAAGGAAAAAAAAAAAAAAAAAAGAAAAGCATTTTTTTCTTCCATTTGCTGCTAAAAGGCCTGGTGTGAATGCTGCAAGTGTACTTGACGACTACTTGCTAGGATAGGTCTATTACCTGACGTGGCTAGGTCTATAAACTAGCAAAGAATAGGTGTATGGTCTGACAAGGGTTAGATCTACATGTTTCTGGAGCCATGTAATGATATGAGGTGTTGTATGAGAGCGTATCATTGCTTGGCTTTGGGAAGCCCAGTGTCTTGACAGGATAGGTCTATTTCCTGTTCAGGGACTGTGTGGATAGTGTGTTTGTGGTCTTAAAAAAAAAAAAGAGGGTTTTGATTCCAGGGCCCCTACATTGATCCTGATGCTGACCCCCGTGGCGTCATGATTCATTTGCCTTCAGTAGAGGTTTCCTATGGAAAAACTGATTCTGCTTTGGCTTCCTCTTCAGGGTGATGTACAGTGTAGACACATTTCTCCAGAGAGCTATATTGTTATCATTTGTAAACTGATTTCTACTTGTGACTTAATGAGGAGAGGTTTAGCCTGGGGCGGCCAGGAAGAGCCCGTTTGAAAGATGCTGTTCAGGGCCGCCTCGGGGGAAGTTACTATATCACTGTACTGTATGGCAAGCCAATTACAAATGGAGACTCAATCCGGACACTTATTGCCTTCTTAAATCACTTACACACAAAAAAAAATAATAACATGGCAGATATGTCAGATGCAGAGGTTTATGACATTTTTCTGCCAATATACGGTCAACAACAACAACAACAACAACAACAACAACAAAACCATTCAGCCTGATTGGCTCAAAACAACCTTGACTGAAGCAGCAGACGTGGTGAAATATATCTGAAAAAATGGCTTCAAACATTGGAACCACTTGAGCTCAGTTGTGTCCTTTGGGACAATATTTGAAGCACTTTATTTTTTTCAGCTATAATTTTGCCCAAGTCTGATAGGGGGTCAACAGTGGTTAAAGGGCTGCTGGTTGACAGACCGTAGACCGGCTCAGCGGTGCGGCTGACAAAGAGAAGTGCGCGTTTTGTTGTCGATCACGAGGCTGGTTCAAGAAAGAGTCCTCACAGGTTTTTACATTTAACATGATAGGTGCAAGCTGTGCAACTTTACATTCAAACCAGAAGACTCTGTGGCATTTTAACAGTCAAGGAAACGAGTGAAAATCTACGCCAGTAAAACTATTCCTTATTCTTTTTATTTCTGATGACATAAATCCTATACAGTCAACTGTTAAGCTAATAGAGTGTGTAACTTTGTGCTACTCTTGTCCAATAAAAGCTAAGTGGATCCATAAAGCTCTTCTTCAGCAAATCAGGGTAATATCGTTCTTCTATCTGACATATGTGATGACATATAAAATCAAAAGAAAATATATTTATGTATTCCAATTATTGTCGCCATTCTTTACTCTGTACAAAATATTTTGTGTGCGTGTGTGTGTGTGTTATGAATTATCAATGTCAATCAATATAGTGCAATGCTCTCTACATAAACTGATAAAAAGGCCAACAGACTTCACACACACAAGAATTCACAAAGTTTCTCCGCTTTCTCCAAATCGGTATTCAAACATACACAACCTGCAACATTTTCCTCCCACGGAAGGATTTGACTCTGATTTCCTGCCGTGATCCAACTGGGGTTTGTCACATGGTGCTGATTACTTCTCATTATTTTAAGAAATAATCCAAGAATTAAAATGGCATCTGTGGTCAGATTTACTCATAAATCACTCAATAACTTCCCATCCCCCAGATCATTTTCATTGATTCAAACTATCTCTGCTGGACCAATCAGAGGAAGATTCACGCTGATTCTTGCTCTAAACAACAACAGAATGGCGATTTATGTATTAATGACCTGTATGATCATTATTGTCAAGCATACCATTATTTTTTTTGTAAAAGTCAGACTCATGGATTCGATACCACAGCCCAAAAGTCTTGGAGGATCTTTATTCCATTTGAGAGGTAGAAAATATTCACCAGAACTGCAAAATAAATACCCATATTCTGGTGTATTAAGACATTGTTTTTGTTGATTTAAATAGCAAGTGGAATTTCCTTTTATGAGGAAATAATTTGATTAAAATGCAACATTGTGCATTTAAGAACGAGCTCCAAAGGTAATATTTGGTAACGCTTTATTTTATTATTCTGTAATTTTCGAATAATTTATAAGAAGTTTCCTTGAAAGAACTGTAATGTGGTAAAAGGGAAACTAGAGACGGTGGTTAATTGATACACTTCCAGTTAATTAATTCCAGTTTTAGTCAGTGCAAAGCAGGTCAGCTGAACACGCCAAAACTATATCTACAGGCAAACATATAATTCAGCATATATGGAGAAAAAAGTTTTCAATATTGAATGAATTTTGACTTGGGTTTAAAGCTGCACTGATCAATATTTCTGTATAAAAAAATTGATAACGCTACATGTAAAGTGAAAGGTGTCGCTCGTAGTAATGAACCCACAGAGAATTAAATAGACTCAGCTCTACTGAGCATTTCGGCATCTTTCAGCTCGTTGTTTTGGTTTTACGGCGCTCAACTTGACCGTGTCAGTCTCACCGCTCTCATCAGCGCCGTTTGCAGCCCACTGTGCGCTACCTGCAGCACCAAATGGCAGACGGACACAGTTAGCGACTAGCTGGTGAGCATAGTGGAGCATTTAGCAGCTAAAGAGCCAAAAACAGCTAAAAGAAGAGTGAACATTGGACTTAGATTCACCAGGTGGCCAGAAACACGACGCCAAGTGAATGCTAATGTTTGCTAACATGTTCACCACAACAACTTCACAAGTGAAAATATGTCAGTGTTGTGTCCACAGCTTGTTGTGGCTGTAACAGAGCAGTTCCTTCAGGGATATTCTTCTTTTCTTCTTTTCTTAGGATATTATTAGGAAATTACGGATCTGCAAGATAAGCCTTACAAAATATTCTTGTATCAATAAATTGGGTTTCTAAAGCTAGTAATGATTTCACCTCCTGCTGGCTGTGATGTCAGATCTCAGAGTCTGGCTTTGACTTTCTGTCGAGGCATTTTAAAATGTTTCCTGTCCTGTTTGAACCCACGTGGGCTGCCCTTGTTGCTTGTAAAAAAAAGTGAACGCCTCATCTTCAGAGGCCGTATGCTTACTACCCTCCACATTTTTCCCTGTGTAAATTAGACGCATACAGAAATGTACTCTGTGACAAAAACAAAATGCAGTGGCAATGATGTTTTCTGCATGCCGATTCCCTGCATAGCACTGAGAGAATCAAGTGACGTCTGGAGTTCTTCACAGATTGGGAAATAATTTAGCCAATCATCAGAAAGCGTCTCCATCGTCACAAAGTTCACTCACTGTACTATCAGTTGAATGATTTCATACTTGCTGCTATTGAATGAGCACAAAGAGACTTTAGATTTTGGTTTAGCAATTACAGTATATTACTACCACACACCCCAGTTTTCTTTCACAGCTTTTTTTCCTACGACAGTCAAAAAACCAACAGTGTTACTCACCTTGCACTTGGTTTTTACAAATACAAGGGGGAAAAAACAACATTACTTTGAATATGATGCCTGCTGAACCAGGTGCCTTAATCAAATATATGAGAACACAAATCTGCACCTTCTGTCAGTCTGGAGGGGGTTTCCCTACAGAAACAAGGGGCTGGGTTTCCCAAAACCTAAACTTGAAGTACGCAAATGAAATGAAAAACCTCATTTTAACCCCAAATCAATACATTTTGTATAATAATCAGCCTTTAACTGCAGATAAGATCTGCTAACTCTGCATAGGATTTCCCTTTTTAAAGTCTTACAGAAGAAGAGCATACACAAGAACTTGTAAACTAAATTGATGTAGTTTTGGGAAACCTGGTTCTGTTTTTAACTCTTTCTCTGCCCACTACGCCACGTTATTGTGTTTTCTGTATTGGCTGCTGCTGCTATCACCGCTGGTGTGTCCGTGTAGAGAAGAGCAAACTTCCACTGTGTCTGAGGCAGCGGGAGACTTGGGCCTGCTTTTTACCTATAGTCAGTTACAATGCATTCTTCTTCTTCTGTGGTTTGGACATGTGTTGTTGCCTCTTGAGACCTTTTTGAGAAAGAGGAAAAAAAAAAAAAAAAGACAAAAAAAAAGAAGCATAAAACAGAACTTTCCGTTTCTTAACTTTGCTATTATGAAGTGCCAGACCCTCCTTGAAGTCAGTGTTGACACTGAGTCACAGGTTGCGAATGAAGCGACAAACTGAGCATGGAGGTAAACTGTGGTGCTAATCTGTCTGTGGCTGGGTGCTAACATGGCTGTGTTAAAAAGCTGTATTAGCCATATTATTCCTTCTGTTGATGACTCTGGTCAGTCTCGTGTTTCTGACTGCTGCACTGCTGTATGCTGACATAGCGAGGTATAACTCTGCTGCTGCTGCTTTGCTGATGAATGTAGACTAGTCTTCCTCAGCAGGATCATACAGACAGACGTGAGTGTCTGGTGGAGCTTTTCCTGTTGTTCTACTTCCTGTTAGACTTTTTTTTTTGTTTGGAACACAGAGGGAGACTCTTGTCGTCCAGGATCCAGAAAGATCATGAATGTTGTATCTTTATATGGCCGCTTGTATGTTTAAACCTTTTTTTTTAAATTAATATTATGGTTTAATATTTATGCTCTGACTCTGTCAAATGTTGCACGTTTTGAATTTGTTTTTCCTAAATTATATTTGATTGCCTTTTTCCCTGATCCCAGTGTTCATACCATTTCTTTGATATTTATTTGTTTCGTCCTATAAATTAACATGTAAAGGAGACAGTTTGTTGAAACTAGTCTTTATAGCTTTTACCACTGAAGCAGGCTTCACATGAGACTCACAGACATGAATCAAAGTCACAAAGAAACCATGAGTCCGCATGTCATTACATACAACAATTTGCCAGTAACTACATAATAATTACAATATTTATTTTATTGACTTTTTACATGCAAAATGTTGTTAGATTTACTCATAGTATATCTTTAAGATCACCTCATCATGTACCATAAATACGATTTTTGTACAATCCTGCCACTGCACCGCAAATGGTTATAAAGACAATCATTAATTAGACAGTAAAGAATCCATCATCAAAAATAAAAGTGTAGAAACGGCAGGTTCTACAGGTGTTATGTGCTGGACAATTTCTTTTTTTTTTTTTTTTTTTTTTTTTTTTTACAGCATTTTAAAATTTGTTGGCTCAGTGCGGACTGAGTCTGAGGTTAATAGGCTAAAAGTAACACAAAGACTGCACCGATTTTCACCAAATTTGTCCATAAACAAAACATTTTTCCATTAACAAGATGGTATAATCACATAGAAATGCTACACATAGTGGCTTCAGTTATTTCTGTCTGTTCCTGTCCTGTTACTTTATACTTTCTCTGCATGGTGTTCTGTCCTAATGCCAGTTAAAGGAAACAATGAGCTCTCAGATCTGCAGTTTCATTGTGACTTTGAGTAATAGTGGTCTGTGAAGCCCATGAAGCGTTCTGTCATTGGAGGTTTGACGCGGTCAGAGGGGCTGTAGAGCCCTAAACCAGACCCATCGAGTCAGCAAAGAGAACCTCACCTTGACACAACCCTTCTCTTGTCACGACTCTGGACTGAGGTTCGGGTGCTCTACAGCCTCGGAGCTCAGGTCGGGAGTCGGCTCGCCTGCTCTCTCTAACTTTAGTGGGGAAGATTTAAAAAATTTGATCAGTTTTCTGGGAAAACTTCACCACTGCGCCAGAGATGTTTCGCTCCTTCTGGGTGCTTTTTTTCTTTTCAGAAGGGCTTTGGTTCGCAGTTGTCTCGTCAGGGAGCCCCTGAGATTAGCCAGGGGTCACTAAAGGCTGGTGGGCAGAGACCCCTCACCCTCCCCTGCGTTGAATGATGAGGGGGGAGTTAATTTCCTCTTCTGCAGACTGATCGTATTAAAGCAAACGACAACAACCCACCCTAGTTAATAAAAAAAAAAAAAAAACCCTCTTTTCCATACACGTCCAACTCATCATCCAACACTGCAATGATTTACATCTCCCTCCAGACTTGCCAAAACGCATGGAGCGAGATGCATTTAACAAAGAGAAAATGTTTATCCTAAAGCATCTGTTCTGTTTCTTTTTTTCTTTTGTTTTCAATTTTGATAATTACGACAGACGGTAAGATTTTTATAGGAAATCCATACAAGTCCAAAACATGTAGAGGATGTGGGAGGTATCGGTCATCCTGAGCTCCACGACTACATGCCATTGTTATGATGCTTCTGGTCTTGTATGGTAACTTATTTGATTAGATCAACAGCATGGGATCTTTCTGTAGTTAGTCCTGTGTGTGTTCCTCTCCCCAGTCCCAGTAGGAAGGCTGTACTTCATTGCTAAGTGCTCTATAATAGATCTCTTGGTGATTATAATTTCATAAAGAAGCAAAACCTGCAGAAAGTGTATCCTGCTGAAACTAACTTGATCCTCTCTTTAGCAATGACGTCTATATTTGTAGTTCACATATATGCCTGTTCGAATACAATATCTTGACAGTTGTTATATTTATGTTGTGTAATAAATGTCGTGCTGGGTTTATACTTTTGTTTTATCTAACTTTTTGTTTTTGTTTTACATTGTTGTTTTTTTTTATTTGAGGCACAGTGGGTGGCTTTATGCACAGGCATGGAAATCTAAAAGATTTTTTTTGTTTTGTTTTGTTGGTTTGTACTGTAACAACTCGTTCTGTTTCAGAGCTTCTGACAGTTTTTGTCTCTGGCTGCTCGACATCCTGCGGACACCTGCCCTGAATCTCTGTTGTGTTATTGTGCCTCTCTCTCTCTCTTTTTTTTTTTTTTTTCTTTTCTTTTTCTTTCTTATTTTTTAAATCATTCTTTATCTGTTGTATCAGCCGGGAGTTGGTACCACAGCTCTGCTTGTAACCACAATAGTCTGATTATGTTTATTGATTTTAATATCAAAATAATAAAACCATTAGCACCCCATCCTGACTCTTGTGTGTTTAATTGATTAGGTGTGCGCACATTTTGGATGACTGAAATGAAGATCTGAGTGTACACACTGATTCAGTGATCATACAGAAACGGTAAAAGGCGTAGTGCAAACTTTGTCCATAAAACAAAGTTCATATTAAAATTATAATTAAACTCACTGAAAATATAATATAATAAGTATTCTCAGCTTTTTTAAGTCCTCAGGTCTTCAATTAGTGTTTCAGTTCAACAATAAACCAATGAAAGCAGGGTTTGGATCCGGTTCGTTTAGATTTGTGGAATGGATGTGAAATTTGAATTAGGTAGGAAATCTTAATCTCTACCCAACTGACCACAAAACACAACATCACATCAATGTGGATATTAGTACCTATTTTCCTATTGATAAAACAAAAAGAAAATTAGAAATTAGTATAAATGGAATATATAAGTAACAAATCACAAGCTTAGTTGATAACACTTCCTTTTCAGGGTAAATTCCGTGTAAGATCTTGCAGGATACTGGCTGACACTTTGTGTATCTTTATATACTAATATATAAAAACTTATGTCCAGAAATCCTCCAGCTTTGGACATACTCGTAACATATGTTTGTGGAATCATGCCTGCATTGTAGACAGTTTTCATCTCCTCGTGGAAAAACTTGACATATCTGACATTTGTTAGCCCAGTTCCTTTTTTCCCCCATTGTACCTCGATGTGATTTAAGTAAGGAGACGTAGCTGTTGGTTGTCTTGTGTAAAAAGGATTCTACAGCCTTCTGCAATGAATCAGTGTTCAGTCAGTACGTACCGCAAATGTACCGTATATACCAACATACTATACAAGTAGTATTTGATTTCTAGCTGATCTGACCTCTGACCCTCTGTGAAGAGAAGCAACTAAAAGGGCATTAAAGTCAAGTTTTAAAGTTAGTTGGTAGGCGTAGAAGTAGCAGTTGTTGGTTTTAGTAGTACCAGCAGTAGTCAGAGGGTGGAATTAAGGTGATTAATGGCTTCATTGTGTAATTGTGGCTTTCTGTGGGTACCTTCTGTGTTTTAAGTAAAGTTAAGTGGTGGAAGAAGTATTCAGATCTTTCACTTCAGCAAAAGTAGCAATACCACAGTGTAGAAATAGATAAAAAAAAAATAAAATAAAATAAAAAGTAAAAGTCCTGAATTTTAAAATTTTACTTAAGTAAAAGCACAAAAGTACTGTCATCAAAATATACTTAATGTACCAAAAGTAAAAGTACTCATTGTGCAGAATGATAAATGCTATAGGCTATTATTGTATTATAATTATTGATGCATTAATATGTAAGCATCACTAATGTTGTAACTTTTAACTATAAACTAACATGTAGCTTAATCTATAATAACACATCATAATTTATTAGTTGTTGTTGAATAAATGTAGTGGAGTAAAAGTACAAAGTAGCATAAAGTGGAAATACTCAAGTAAAGTAAACGTCGCAATTATTGCTTCGCCTTCAGTAGAGCGCGTTGTCTTTTGGGCCTCCAGCTTGCCATACAAAAACAAATATGGCGTCTGCTGCGGACGTTCACGTCCGAATCTGTGGACAAGAAATTATAAAGTATGACCTCGAAATTAAGGCTCTCGTTCAGGTAAGATTCGTCTATCGCCTGATTTATTTTGCTCGCGTTGTCCGTGAAGGCGTCACGCTGCTGTCCGCTCATTATGAGACGATGAGCGGTTATTGATCCGTCCTGCTCTCTGGATGTGAACACGAGCCACCGCCCGACTGTACAGATATAACTGTGTGTTGTATTTAGTTGATACTGGTATTTAACGAGCCTATGCTCAATGCATACTCCCCCAGTGATGATTCAGGACGAAAAAATACAATTTTAGTTTAGTTAGTGTTAGTTTTGCTCAGATAGACCATAAGGTAGATCTTGATCAACATTATATAATCACGAATACATGACACTTAATTGTGTGTGTGTGTGTGTGTGTGTGTGTGTGTGTACCTGCAGGACATCAGGGATTGCCCTGGACCTCAGTCAGCTCTCATGGAGCTCAACTCTCAGGTCAAAGAGAAGTTCAACAAGCTCAGACTCAGAATACAGGTCAGACTGGCCTCACATCACATGCATACTGTGTTGCACCTGACAGGTTTTTTTTTTTTGTGTGTGCTTAAAACCCTGAACTGCGTCATTCTTTGCGTTGTGTTGTTGCTGTCAGGATCTGGAGCAGATGGCCAAAGAGCAGGACAGAGAGTCGGACGGACTGGCCATCCAGGCAGAGACGGAGAGCCAGCGAAGGCAAATGCAGAGGTGTGTTGACATGAAAAATTTGCTTAATTCCCCCCTTTGAATCATTGACTTTGTAACATTCATCAGTCCCATTAAAATGCCAGCGTTCAGTCCAGCGTTAAAGTGAATTGAAACCGCTCTCAGTCAACACATCAAAATAAGCTGCATTTTCTAGTTATCCTGAAAAAGAAAAAGTGCAGTACACACATATGTGGAGCTAATAAGACTTTTAAGCGGCAGATAAATGCAAGTAATAAATTGGGATTGATGGGGTTAAACAGCGTGCACACAAAACAGATTCAGACGCAGACGAGATGAAGAGAACTAAAACAGAAACTACAGTTCTCAAAGTTGTTTTTTTTATTCCAGTAACCAGACGGCGTGGAGGAAAGCTAACCTGGCTTGTAAACTAGCCATAGACAACACAGAGAAGGACGAGCTGCTGCATGGAGGAGAAAACCAGAGCACCAGGCAGAGGTTAGTACAAATATGCTGAGGCTCTGAAACGATGAGTCAATCAGCGTCATACCACCACTGTGAATTGAATATAGCAGGTGTTTTGCTTTTGTTCGGCCTAAACCCCATTCACTGTTCCCTGCAATAGTCCGTGGTTTTAATCCAGTCCGTAGTGCATGTCTGGGATCCATCCCAGTACTAATTACAGCCCAGGTTACCTACAGTTTTTGGCAAACTCTCCGGTCTTCCTGTTAAGTCCAGTCTGGAGAGACTCTTTGAATTTTGTATCTCTGAGTTTTTACACGTACAGTAGAGCTGCGTTTACTGTCAGCTCAGTGTGATAACTGAAGAAGCGGGAAAGGAAGAATAAGTCATCTTAAACAATGAAGGAAAACCTAAAGATATTTTAAGAGGCCAAGACAGTGCAAGCTCATCAGATGGGAGGATTCTGTCTTGGCTGGTCTACCTGTGTGTAGCCAAACTGATTTTATGTGATCTTATGTGTGATACCAGTCTCTTTCTTACTGTAAAAGCAGCCTAATCCATATTCAGAAACAGACATTCAAGTAATTTGCAGCTGTGTTTGTTAATACTTTAATTACAGCTAAATCATTACAATAAATTATTGTAAGATTCAAAATAATATAAAACCTGCATGTAATGAAAGTCGCATGGTTTTCCCGCAGCATATCATTGTCTGTTACAGAACCAGCTCCAGTAATTTCCCAATGTCGTCCAGAACAACAACTTTTATTAAGAAGGAGGAGGGGAAATGTTTTATTACCCTCCTCCCCCTGTAATAGTAATTCTGTCCGAATGGTAGATCACTTATATATATCACTTTAGTTTCTGGGAATTTGTGATGCGTCATTACTTTTTTTTTTACATTTAACAGCTCAAATGATTAAATGATAAAGAAAATAATAGATTAATCAAAAATGAATTGTTAGCTCAGCTTTGCTCTGCTGGTAGAAACCGGATGCTCTAATCAGAAAGTGTTGCAGAAGGAAAACTGATTTATTGGACTCTTGTACACACAATATGAAAACAAATTAAAATAACATGTTTCTGCTGCTCTACTGGATTGTAGAGGAGCAGATTGAAGAGTACACTGTTTTGCTAAATTGGATAAACAGAAACCAATGCATCACCTGGTCTGCTTTGTGTCTGTTTTTGTCTCAGGAAAGCGACCAAAGAAGGCCTAGTGGAAACCAGTAGCAACATCACGGAGAGTCTGATGTCCATAAGCAGGATGATGTCCGAACAGGTGAAGCAGACCGAGGACACTATCGGCACCCTGGGTAAAAAAGAAATCTCTGCTTTGTCCCGTGTGTTTGTGTACTTTTGTCAGGGTTGTAGTTTGTGTACACAAGGTAAATCAATTTTACAACAATGTTTTTTCCCTGTGAAAATGTCCCATCAACATTTCCTAACCCATCTTCTTCCCTCTGAAACCTTTAATACCTCTCCTCTTCCTCCTCCTCACCACAGCCACCTCCTCCAGGACGGTGCAGGAAACCAACGAGGAGTTTAAAAACATGACAGGAACCATCCACCTGGGAAGGAAACTGATCCTCAAGTACAACCGGCGAGAGCTGACAGATAAGCTGCTCATCTTCCTGGCCATGGCCCTCTTCTTCGCCACCGTCCTCTACATCCTTAAGAAACGACTATTCCCCTTCATTTAGCCGGCTGGCTGCTGGTTCACTGCTGTTCCTTAAAGTGGCACGCGTCCAGCCACCAGGAGGAATGTTTTCCAGTTGGTTTACTCAGCAGAAAGTTACCACATGGAGTTTTAGCAGGTATGGAGTGGAACCATGGAGGCGGTGTCAGGTGAAAACGTTTCATCTTGTTCAACACCCTCGTTTTTTGGCTTGAACAATATGCAATATGTGGATTTATATAATGGATATGAAGGGACATCAACTTATGCAGGAATCCTTCAACTGAAGTAAAAAGAGTAAACTGGCATTATGAGGTTTCATGCAATAACAGCGATAGGTTTAAAGCCTCAGCATGCTTCAAACAAACAGGCAAAGGTTGTTGTACTTTTTGCAAATGACCACTGGGACGAAAAGCCTGCTGTCGTAGCTACACGCCGCCTCCCTGATCTCTCTTTAGGAACTCTCCGGCTTTTGAGTGACTGCGTAGTCTCGATGCATTGATTCGTACAAATTAGGATAAAGGTGCACACACTTTCGGACAGTCTCTCCTCGAAGGCATTTGTGGTGCGGCAGAAGAAGTGAGATTTGAGAGAATTTTAAAGTTCTAAATCTTTTTGGAATTGGTCCAGTAAATCGTCTCCGCCGGCATCCACAAACAGGCTGCAATGGCTGCAACGTAATCCTTGCGGGCAATTGTGCCTGTGAAAAGTACGTCCACTAAAAGTGCTTGTCTTTGACACTGACAGGCTCAGATTGTTATTCAAAGTGTCTGACAACATTATGGAAAGGATCCCCACAAAGACAGACCGTTTGTTAAAGAGTAAGATCCTTTTTGTTTAAGCAGAAACAGAAAGTCTCGCTCAAGGAAAAGTCTCGCTCTGAAACCTCACGAGAGTCTGTCAGTGTCAAAAACAAGCACTTTTAGTGGACGGACTTTTCACGGGTGCAATTGCCTGCAAGGATTATGTTGCAGCCATTGCAGCCCGTTCACGGATGCCGGCCCATAGGGCCCAGGTTTAAAAATACCGGAGTTTCCCTTTAATACTTCATCTGGCATTCAGAACTAACCAGGGTCAAGGATGGATGCAACAATCCTCTGTTTGTTTACTTTGTCAAATTACAATCTGTGTGTGTGTGTCAACATAGAAAGTGTGTATGTTGGTCTGCTCTGGACGGCTGTTTACAAGATGCTATTGTTACAGTTATTGACGAGTTTACCATGTGCCTTTGTTCCTTCCAATCAGTCGTCCAGACTACTGATCCAGAAATCCAATTACTTACTGATCCTGTGAAGGGCGTCAGGCATGTTGAGTCAGCGACTGTGTGAATGTTGAACAGAAGGTCAGTTTGTTTGAATAAAGTTGACTATTTGCAACATATTGTGGGGCTATGTTGTTGTTCAGCATTGCCACAGATGCACCAGCAGATGGCAGGATACCAAACATTTATCACCATCAGACTGTTAACTTGTGTGAACTGATTTAATTAACATCTCTCTCTGTCCAGTGACATCATTGTAGTTTATTCAATTCCAATCAAAATGCTTACAAATGTATTTTTAGATTCATTTAAATAAAAACTTACAAAACATAGCTTGAAACCTGGGGTCTGTATGAAATGTGATCGTTCAAGTAGAACATCGAAAATACACATTTATAACACGTAACAACCAAAGAGTGCTTCCCTTCCTGCAGACTGCACCCTGACTGTCTACAACATAACGTTTGATAGTGTGTCAACTACACTGTGCATAATATAACAACCCTCATAAATACAAAAACAGACTTAAATAAGTAGAATACTGACTTTGATCCATCAGCTGCACTTGAGACAAATTCCCTGTAGTGTTTTACTCGCATGTGTGTGTCCATGCCCTTTGCTGAAGGATAACTGTGGTTTACTGTGATGTCGAAGTGAGGTAGATAATTGGTTTTCATCCTTGTACAAATTCAAATGTTAAGAAAAATATGAAAATAGCACAAATACCCAACAGATTAAATAAGTTAATGTTGCATTGCTTTCACCAGCAATACTACACTGACAACTACTACCACTACTTTTACTCATTCTACTACTAATATCATATTAATAAGTGCATGATCTTTGTGTACCCTGTCTGCACCTCTGTGTGACTCGCCTGTCTGTTTATGAAGCGGTAAAATTGGATTCCTCAGACGCGGGGAGACCAGATTCGCTCGCATTGTTGAATCTGTCCTCTAGTTCGGCCGCTCTGGTTGGCTGCTGCAGGGCTCTTTGGGCAGCGAAAGGCCAGGGAGCGGTGGGTGGTGGGTCGATGGTGTGCTGCGGAGCGTCCGATTGGCCGTGAGAGCAGGTGCTGCCGAAGTTGCTGCACAGCGGCCCCCAGTGTTGCTCGCACTGCCCGCGCAGCCGCCGTCCGACCCACAACCTGACCTCGTCCCCACACTTCAGCAGCAAGTTCATCAGCTCCACGTACGGTCTGGTGGCACACGCACACACAAGAAAAAATGTTCATGCGTTAGTCCAACTTCCAACACACACAGCGGATACATACTGGCAGTTTTCTTCATTTCCCCAGATTCTCATGAGTCGCCATCATTTGGCGACCTGACTTACGATGAGTGAAAATGTTGTTAATAACATTAACGATGGCTCTGTTCTGTTCAAGTGTCCCAATAAGCCGTGGCAGTGGGCCAGCATGCACAATACCAGGACCCTGCAACTGAAGCAGCTAAATGGAATTCAGCCATCATTAAGTGTATTATTCGCCACTGTGCTTTTTCCTACTGTGACATGTAAAAATCTCACCCATTGAATATTTATCTATGTAGTATAACAGTAACCCGAGTAGAGGAGTGTCATAAAGTCAGCAGACTCACTGTGTAAAGTTAGATAACATCAGCCACCATAAGCTACTGGTCACACCAGACCAAGTAAGCCTGTAGCAGGTGAGTAAAATTGAGCAACGGTGCATTTTATTGTTTATGAATTCAAGTTTTCATTTGTGAGAGGAGGATTGTGTTCTGTCAAAAGTTACATATTCTTGCTTTAAAGTAGCTTTAGACGTAATGACTGATGTATGGGCATCTCACTTCTTCCTTACTAAAAGCTTGCTGATTATTTGTGTGTGTGTGTGTGTCTCACCCCGGCGGAAACATCAGGTGGAACTGGACCAGGTTGCCCATGGTGTCCATGTGGTCCCGTAGCGCCAGGCAGAGCCGGTGTTTGGAGTAGCACTCTCTCTGCAGCGAGAACACCATCTCTTTTACTGCTGAGCACCGGCGGCTCACACAGCTGAAGCGCTGCCGCAGACCCAGCGCCATGCACCGCAACGCATCCTTCACAAACGACTTGCCCTGGGAGGAGGAGGAGAGCAACAGGAGGAATCAGTGGGACAATGCTGCATGTACTGAGCATCACAATGTCAAACCTGGCCTGGGATGTGTGTCAGCTTCCCTGTTTCTGCCCCTTCCTATGTAAAGTTTTATTTTCTGTGTTCACAAGAATCTGACAGGCTTGCAATATTATCTGAGTTTTTCAAGTCTATCTTATTATAAAGAGTTATTGGTTGCTGTAATCATCAGCATCATCATCATCATCATCATTAAGATTAAAGAAGACTGAAAAAAAAAAACATCTATCCTTTAATGTAGCTGCTACTATAAAGCTGCATTAATAGATTTTTATTTTTTTTTACCACTTGGCGGCAGAAAAACTCCACAACAAGCTGAAAAACACAAACCTTTAACTGGCTAATAGTGTTTAGCAAAGCATAGCATTTGGAGTCCAATCATAGCTTAGCAGCCGTAACTGGATTTCTCCACATGCCATATCTGTGTGCATGGGTCTGCAGCAAGAGCGATACTCGGCATTTAAAGAGTGCAGAAAACTCACTGAACCAAAGTCGCAGCCGGGCAGCTAAACTGTGAGCTGAAGCTCGATTCAAAGCTCCGTAAAGCCGAAAGGAAGCTGCAGATTCAGGCGACAATCCTCTGTAGGTTCACCACTGTGAGCGACCCCTTTCACATTGTCCCATTGTCATTTGGTTTTGTTATTGTAAAAATATCCATTACAGCCGCTTTGAAGCATCGGCAATGTTGCTATGGTGACTTGCAGTCTAACAAGGATACAAATATAGCAGACACCAGCCAACCAAGCAGAGATAAGCACTTCCCGTGGCCATGACATTTGCCTTCCAGTATCTTATTATACTGCATCATATTGTTTGTTACCATATGGAACTGTATTATATATCCAGTACAGTCACTCACGGATCCTTACTGAACATCATCCACTGCGCCTGTTCATACTGGAGACACACTCTTGCATCACTCTCTCTCTCATGCACTGCTATTCTAGTAAAGTAGACAAGCTCTTCCCTCTCTCATTTCAGTCCCCCTCTCAGTTTGTTCTGTGGCCAGTGCTACCATGCACAACTATACACTGCTCCTTATACAACAAACATTCCTCACAAATGACTCTAACGACTGACGGGATTAAATGAAATAAAAAGCATGTATCCAAATATGTCCTACTCTTATCTCAGCCCGCCCTTAGTTGATGTTGGATAAGGGGTCAAGGCAACGTCAGTCAGTGCAAAAGGGGCCTAATGGCAAACAAAGTGTTTTTTGAAAAGTGTGTGAAATGAGGTCAGTCTGTCGTGCTGCTCCCCACCTGCGAGTCGTAGCGTCCGGCGTTGTGCAGCAGAGTGAGGCAGATGTGATGCAGCCCTTGGATTTCGCAGGAGTTGTTGTTGAAACAATGAAACGTCCCACAGCCGACATCCCCTGAACTCATCAGGCAACTCTGGATCTCCGCTGAGACAGAAACAAGAGAGAGACATCAGTATTAACTTCCCTTCAGTGACACCACAGAAGCGACCGTCTCTCCCAAATCATATGTGCGCTGTGCTGTTTTCTGTTTCACAATGACATCAAGCCAGTTAATTGCCTCGTCGTGTAATTTAGACAGTGAGTTCAAGGCTCTTTTTGTTTTTTGTGTGTTTTTTTTTACTCATTTTTAAATACAAATATTGTTTGGAGAGGAGATTTTTCTTCTCTTTGGCTCTTTGGAGATTATGGTCGCTATACCAGAGTAGGCAACATGAAACAGATCACTTCAAGTTGAGATTCTTTTGTTTAGTACATCTCTAAACAGCATACGGGATTGTTACCAGTGCTGGAATGTAACTAAGTACATTTACTCAAGTACAAATTTGAGGTACTGGTACTTTACTTGAGTCTTTTCTTTTCATGCCACTTTCTACTTCTACTCCATTTCAGAGGGAAATGTTTATCTGACAGCCTCAGTTACTAGTTACTTTACAAATGAAGACTTTTGCATACAAAACATACAAAGAGCTTGTAAAATATGTTTTGTTAAATACACACACACACACACATATATACATATGTATATATATATATCTTATATATGATATGTATATATATCTTGAACAGTTAAAGTGTTCTCCAGTGGGAGCATCACAACGCTACAGACCACACGTACAACAGACCCAATGTGTTAAAGCGGGACGGAAAGGAAGCATAAAGTAGCAGCTACTCAAGGTTTTCTCTGCCGGCGGATGCAAAGTAAAGACATAACCCAATCAGTGTCTGTCCAAAAACAAATTAGGCCTATATGCACAATTTGATGAAATGCAAAAAGCGCATATCTTTTTTTAAAAAAACCCAAAGCTTCCCAAACTTTTCAATACCAACAAACACTTTTAGTCCCACAATGAAAAAATCTTCCTGCAGAGATTGCTCTTGGCATCCTTGCACGTGCTTTGAATTCAATATTTTCTAACAATCAAAAGGACCAAAGGTGAAATATTTGGATGCAGTGTGCCATGCAGGCCGACAAAGCGTATAGACAGTTAAAGGCAGCAACGCACCTGCTGTTACAGCTCACCTGTGCTCTGCAGAGAGAGGCGTCTTTTGTTCTGGCTCACTTGTTTCTCCTGGACATCATGCGGATCCATGGTCAGCACCTGTTGGCAGGCCAGGAGCAGAAAAAACACAGCGGACAAGTTCGCCGGCATACCCGAGGCTAACCGAAGCTTTATATTATGTTTTTTTTTTGTCTGTGTGTGTGTGTCTACTTTGTGTGTTTTATAGGTCGCAGCAGCAGGAGCGCAGCCTTGCAGAGGAGTTTCCACTGTTCAGTCTGTCCGCGGCATGAAGGCTGAAATAGGCTATATAAAGCTGCGTGAGAGCTGCGCGCTCACGACGGCGCGAGTTTGCGTCTCCGCCAATCGCAGCGCGGCCCCGTGAACGCGCACCACCCTGGAGCCAAAAGTTTGATCATCGATGAGAGAAAAAGAGGAGCAACAGTAGCAGAAATGTATTTCGATCTGGTTATTGATATTTAATTTATTGCTCAATAAAGCCCAAGTGACTGATGAATGGAGGAGAGAGAAATAGGGACACGTGGAGAGAGAACCGGCCATGAAAAGTAAATCCCACATTCATAATGCACTTTTAAGGTCTTCCTGTTCCTCTGGAGTCTGTGGGGGCATGTGAAGGTCAACCACTCAAGACATCCACACTCAATTAACCCACCAGCCAGCCCTGTGTGTGTGTGTGTGTGTGTGTGTGTGTGTGTTTGAGTGTTAGCAGCTGCTTTCTTGGCAGGAATACGTGCCGTGAGGAACGTATCAGAAGCACCCAGACAGAGAGAGAGAGTGTCAGGTTTTACAAATTGTTAGAGTGCAGCTACATTTCCTGTAAACCGACATTCTTCACATCATGTCTAACATGCTTGTATAGCCTAAATATATTCTACAACATATCCAGTGCCACTCTCTAATAATGCACCGTTTATAAAGCGTTTATAAATAGTAACTAATGGCTTTATTGATGGCTAATAAATAACTGAGTAAAGCTTTATAGATAAGTTAAAATCCATTAATAAGAAGAAATGTTGCCAGTTGTCTAGAGTTATGCACAGCGGTGCGTAGAGCTACATGTTAACATTAACAGCATGCTCCCAATGCTAAAATGTGGTTGCTTAGGGGGAGTTTAGCGTGTTAGCATGCCAACATCAGCACTAAATACAAAGTACAGCTGAGGCTGATGGGAATGTCACTAGTTTTGACCTGATGGTGGCGCTAGATGAAACGTTAAGGGACCACCAAAGTCAGTAGGATTCATCCTCTGCGCACCATGAATGTGCGTACCAAATTTCTTAACTTAAAACTTCCAACCCTTTATTAATGACTTATTTACTCGATGGCATAAAACCATGAGAATTTATTAATTCAATTCAATTCAGTTTTATTTATATAGCGCCATATCATAACAAAGTTATCTCAGGGCACTTTGTCATACAGAGCAGGTCTAGACCGACTCTTTATATTTACAGAGAGGAAAGAGAACATACAGCAGCACAATACAGTTCCACATAGGGATGTAAAGCAATAGTTGTGGTAATGGTATTGATGATAACACCAACAGAAATAATACTAAGAGCAATATTATAATAGTAATACTAATAATAAGAGCAATAACAGTAATAGCAGCAGCGGGTGCAGAGCAGGAACACGGGGGCAGCAGGTGGCTGCAACCATAGATCCAAACTCTACAGCTCCGGAGGCAGAAATACCTGCAGAAAGCAACAGAAGGAGAGAGGGAGAGAGAGAGAGGAGAGAAAGAGAGAGAGAGAAAGAGAGAGAGAGAGAGAGAGAGAGAGAGAGAGAGAGAGAGGAGAGAGAGAGGAGAGAGAATGTCCTACAAAATGTCCTTATATTTTATTCCAGACAAGACACACACGCAGAGATTGTAACGAGTTATGATTAACATTTTTTTGGAACAAGCACTAAGGAGTCTAGTTTTTATATGTCTCCTGTCAAAATGTTCAACTTTTTAAAATGCCGAATAACTATTTCTGATGGTGTAACTTTAACTCTGAGATTGCCACCAGGCGGTGTATGTTTTATATAAACTGCATCTTACACTTCGGTTAAACGTGCCTTGAAAAACCACCAAATGTGGTTGAAACGAAAAATAAAATCATTGTCGCTTAGCTTGTAGCGGTCATCCTCTCTTCAAAATATGTCACAGAATTCAGGGAGATCACCCAAATTTAGCCTCCATTGTATTGGGGTTGGAAGCATAAATCTCAACTATCATGGCAACAGTAGAAACAACCAGAGGTAAGTGACAAAATGCTTTTTTCTAGTTTGTTTGAATGAACTCTTTAAAATTGCAGGCGATAGGAAACAAAAAAATAACTGACTACTTTGAGATCAGTAATGAGACATTTTTGTTACTATGACTGTTGGTCGTTTCAGACAATGTGAGCTAGAACAGTCACATCAAACAGTTTTATCACAAAATATCAATATACCAGTTTTAGTGATAAAAACAAGGTTAACTGTTTCTCTAAATGCAACCTGTAGTATGTTTGTGAGTCTAAGGTGAGTTCAGCTTTGTTTTGTTTTCCTTACCATACGTTCAAATCTTGCAGCCTCACTGTTGTGGTTGTATGTTTTGTCTCATAATGGCCATGACCTCTGACCCTTGACGTCCACAATGGGACAGGCCACAGTCTGACATCACCGTCTCCATGCAAGTCAAACAAACCTCTGGCTCCTTGCTCCCCTGCCTCCTCCGGTTTATCTACCTCTGCATCCAAGAGGCCTTCAGTGAACGTGGTTGAGAACAAGTATATGTGTGTGTGTGTGTGTGTGTGTGTGTGTGTGTGTGTGTGTGTGTGTGTGTGTGTGTGTTGTAGTGGGAGGTCAAGGTAGAAAGACAGGGTGTGTTTATGTGTGGGTCCATGCAGGGGCCCAGTTGGGGAAGACATACTCTAACGGGGGATAATGTTTGGACTTTTGGAGGACTTTTTTTCCCCTGACCTTTCCTACTTGTTCTGTCTCATCTCGCTTCAAAACATCATCACACAGCTTCCCTCACACAACCCCCGATGACCACCCACGCAATGATCCTTCACCCTGACACCGAACACACATGTTCAAAATGGCACGATAATGCATACAGACACCACTGTGCAAACAGCACACATGCAGGACCCTCATGTTGTGAACAACATGCCCGCCTCTGTCTGTGTGCATATAGATCTCACAAGTATCTGCTTTGTGATCATTTATCTGAGAGGGAAGCATTACCATAAGCTTTGGGTTCATAAACTCATCAGTTGCCTGTTTTGCTCTTGTGTGTTCAGTTCACTACAGGATGCAGAACTTAATCTTCAAGGACACATATTGCTGGTTTTGCACGGTTTCATGTGTCACACAAAACAACACGCAGATAGTTTTTTTTTTTATGTGCTGAGGTTTTGACATATTTCCCTCCAATACAATGAAGGTATGTATAATTTAATTTGTGTGAAATAAATAGCTTTTGAAAAACTCTACAGCATCGTTTTAGCGTGATTTCTCCAGTAAAACAGTTTAAGGTGAGGTCTACAGATGAGGGTTAGCAGGACTTCTTTTGTAAAAACACACTGCTATTGAGTTTTGTTTAAACACATTTGATTCTTTGAGCATAATTAGGGGTAAATAAAGAAAATTAAGTTAAGAAAAAAAACATTTTTTTTGTGCTTTAGCTGAAATTATATGGAGGACCACGTGTCATTTAAATGGTTATAATGCAAGTTTTTGCACTGAGCAATAAATAAATGCATAAAATGATTAAACTATTGGCTATTTCATTAATTTGTTTAAATTGGCAATAAGGATAATTAAAATAACCTACTGTATATATCTGACCTAGTGTATTCATAGTAATACTCTCGTCTATACAGTACATATCGGATCTATAGTGTAAACACCGTATTCATGTCATACCTCCAGTTGTTAGTTCTGTAAATGTCTTACTATTAGCCTTACTTGTACTTACACCTGCGCTGTATATTTTATACTTTACTGCTTTTTGGACTTTTGGTCAGATGCCAAACTGCGTTTCTTTATCTCAGTAATTGTATTCTGTGAAATGACAAAGTTGAATCAAATCTAATCTAAAAATGTATCAATCGATCAATTAAATTTGTTCAGTGCAATACTTAAAGCGTATCTGACATCACACACAGAGACAATAAGCAACAGATGTACGGACACACACACACATTTGTGTTATTGTGTGGATCAGTCTCCTGCCAAAAACAAGTAGTTAAATCAATAAAGTTACGCAAGCTATGAACACACACACACACACACACTCAAAACTGACGGATGTATCGAGGCTTCTCTACAAACTGCTGAGTTCTGCCTTTGATCCCGTCAGGAAATCATAAACAAAACCAGCCATCCCAGACACAGAGACACTACTTGTGGCTTTAGTCTATGACTTTATAGAGAAACTGATATTTATGATGCACATTATAGAAAATGTTTTTTAAGGCTTTTTTTTCTATCACACAATTATGCACGTCTCTGCAGGGTTGATTTATTTTACAAATCAGAATGAACAAAGCTGTGACATGACAGTCCCTCTGTGGCTCATGCAAAAGGTACCGAGTCAGTCATCACTGAATGCAACTCAACTTTCTTCAAGTTGTGTACCTCATATAGCAGTAGTTATTGTCCCGTCTCTAATATGCAGATAGGACCTATATGAGCGGCAGTCACAGCAAAACCATTTCAGGTGGAAGAATCAGGGGGTTTGCCTCTGAAATATAAACGTAGGAATACTTTTTGGTGGGAAATACGCAACTGAGAACAACTACCCCACCTGGTGGTACCGTTTTGTGATTATTGGCTCTGTTCTGTTTTCATCGCAAGAAACAGAAAAAGTTGTTGCCATCATTCAGAGAAAATAATTGTGTGGCTTACATCTTTTCACAGACTTAACCAATGGCTTTACACACATCAGATTGTCTTTTCTAACAAAAGAAACTACAAAATGAAGAAACAGAAGACAGGGAGGAACATGATGTCAGCTGCGTTTAGTAAAGCAGATAGGATGCACAATCAACACTATATACACCAAAAGGAAACCAGACATGGTGTGATGAGAAATTAAGAACAAAATATATTTACAAACGTGCCTTTTAATAATTCAATTTGAGAGTTATCAAGAACCTGCAGACACCCTGTTGATCCCTCTAGTGGGTTAGAAGGAAACTGCAGGATCTTCTTCCTCTAATCCACCTAACTGGAAATCAACCAGCCCGTCGTCTTCACCCATCGTTCTGAATCAGCGCAGACAGAGTTTGCAGGTTTAATCAACATGTTATTAGTGGAAAATGTCTGTAGACACAAACATCCGGAGTGAGGAATCTGCATTACAAAATAAAAATCTGTGATATCGCACATAAAAAAAAGCCAGAGACAAAAAACAAAACAAAAATAATCATCCAGGTTTGTGCCATGTTTTTCTAAAAGGCAGAGCCGTGCAGTGCAGTGAGAGTGCACCACACGGCAGTGTCCAACTTCTCCAGCAGTGGCCTCGTGCAGCACAGACGGGCAATGAAACATCTCATGCTGAACATTTTGAATGGAGAAACACTCCAGACTCCTGCCTCTAGTCTGTTAAAAAGAGGTGGCAGGAAACGACCTCCTCCTCATCCTCTTCTTCTCTGATGCTGCACCTTTTAAAAGGCTACAACAGCCATACAACATTATATGTAGACCAGCATGTGTACCTGCAGCAAGAGAGAAAATACAGATTTCTTAACTGTATTTCTAAATCATTCTTGAACCTTAGACTGTACTTCAGTTTTTAAAAACAGACCTCACGGGGTTTTGGGGCCAGAAGCAGACGGGGCCTCCTGTGTTTCTGTCTGTTCAGACGGTGCAGAGTTAGAACTCAAGGCGTTCTCCTCCTTCCTGTCCCCCGACAGAAAATCATGGATGGCAGTTTCTATGTGCGGCCGGAAAGTGTGGTTCATCTTGGGGTCTACGACCTGAGTGATGATCCTGTCCACACCGGACTCCAGCATACCCGATCTAAAAAACACAAACATGAGTTACACCTAAAAAAACAAAATGCAGGTCTGAGTACTAAAAGTACTAAAATACCCAACCAAAGTACTAGTATTTGACTTAATGATTACTCAAGTAACATTACCTTTGTATCCATTAAATTCGGGTTTAATTACTTCAAACAACAGACTTTGGCAAACCTGAGGCATCCATATTTGTTTGCTTTATCAGCGTATTATTAAGCTCCCAATCAGATATATTGGAGCTTTCAGAAAAATACCCAGTCGTAATTCCGATTTAGATGACATGAACAGTATTTACAAGTCAAAAACTGGTCAACTACAATATGACACATGGTGACATAGAGAAAGACACTTTTGAGTGGCATAATGGGAAAAATAGGATCGAGTATTTTTAATCAGGACAGCTTGGATTGTTCTACTTAGATTTTGACTAGACCTGCGAAGATCAGTCGATTAATCATGTAGTTGATCAAAAGAAAATTAAAATCAGCAACTATTTTGAAAATCAATGAACTGTTAAAAAAAAGGTAATTCTTTCAAGAACACAATCCGTTCTCCGATGAGGACGTCCCGCTATTTTTCTGTATTTTATAATTGCAAATTGAACATATTTGGGTTTTGGACTGTTGGTTGGACAAAACAAGACACCTGAAGATGTCACCTTGGGCTCTAGAAAATGAACCATTAATAGTAAAAATAAATAATGAAAACGATAAGTTGTAATCCCTAATTTTGACCATCCTTTTTCTGCAATCTGTCTCTTGGGAGTCTCCCCCCCCCCCCCCAATTTTATGGAAATGCAAAACTAAACTGGCTGGATTTCACCGCAGACTTCTGTGGACTAATGTAAAAAAACTTGCATTTGAATAAAATTCTTCATCACAAATATCCTGAATTGACAAAGCAGCTGCACATTTGACGCCGTCACCCCTTCGCAGTGCACACGGGTCACACTCACTGAACGACGCTTTGCCTCAGCCCGTTCCTCATCTGGTTCTTGTTGATGGACGGGTTCCAGTCCTGAGTGCTCAGCTGCGACGTGACAAAGTTGTCGACTTTCTGCCGCAGGTTCTGGTAGGCAGGCTGTGGACACGGCCGTAAATCAGCGACAACAGCGAGCACAGCGAGCACAAAAAGCTGCGTTGTAGCAACAACTGAAAGCCAGTGTATATAAGCGTATCCCAATTAAATTAGCTAAACGGCAACCAGAAGCTCATATATCAATACATCAATACAGTTCGTGTGGAAGTAACGTTAGCCTGGTTACCTTCGTATCGACGTCGGCCAGACAGTCCCGACGGAACTCGTCAAAAAGGCCCCGGTTCTTCAGATGCTCCACGATCATACCGATCAGCTGCGGGTCTCCCGGAGGAAGGTTGGCCGGACCGAGATTAACGTTACCGCCGCCCTCCGCCATGTGAAAAACCGAAGTAAAGGTCGTCGCTTACCCGTCGGCTACATCGAAAGACAGCGAGCCGAGCTGTCGGCACTCGTTTCCTGCAGGACACGCGGGCAGGTCGTTGTATGGAAGCCCATTTCAGCCAAAAAAAAAAAAAAAGAAAGGGATAAAAGTCGAAATTATGGATAAAAAGTCATTGAGATAAAAAGTCAAAATTATGAGATAAGTCATAATTATGAGAGTCAAAATTATGAGATAAGTCGAAATTATGAGAGTCATAATTATGAATAAAAAGTCTAAATTATGAGATAAAAAGTCATAATTATGAATATAAAGTCGAAATTATGGATAAAAAGTCATTGAGATAAAGAGTCAAAATTATGAGATAAGTCGAAATTATGATAAAGAGTCAAAATTATGAGATAAGTCGAAATTATGATATAAAAAGTAAAAATTATGAGAGTCATAATTATGAATAAAAAGTCTAAATTATGAGATAAGTCATAATTATGATAGAGTCAAAATTATGAGATAAATCGAAATTATGATAAAGAGTCAAAATTATGAGATAAATCGAAATTATGATATAAAAAGTCAAAATTATGAGAGTCATAATTATGAATAAAAAGTCTAAATTATGAGATAAAAAGTCATAATTATGAGACACTTTCAAACAACAATGGGTGTAGCAGCTCTTTGAGTTCTCCTGGTTAATTTGTCAGAAATGGATTGTGAGTAGATTGAGGACTTTAAACGTGGCTTTAGAACAAAATGAAATGCTTCACATGCTGATTCACATGGGACTGAAGAAGCAGAAGAATAAAAGAATAACACCAATGTGACAGAGGTGGCAACCTTCATTGAACAGCAACTTAACTTAATCCAACATCAAACATTTACAAAAGTCAACTGTTATAGTTGCCTTATTAAGGATTGCACATTGTTTGCATGGGGTTACGGGTGGCGCATGCGCACTTTTTATCTCATAATTAGGACTCATAATTTTGACCTTTTATCTAATAATTTCGCCTTTTTATCTCATGACTTCTTTATCTCATAATTATGACTTTTTATCTCATAATTTCGACTTTTTTTAATCTTTTTTTTTTTACTGGCGGAAATGGGCTTCCATAGTTCTGTCCTTTTAAAAAAAAACGGTGGGCGGAGTGATCGTTCGTTCTGTCATAACGTTACAGCCCGTCTCTCGGTGAAACGGTAGACGCCGCATCACAAATCGAGCGCTTCAGTCCCCAGTTCCACGCACGCGCATTCGGAACCCGACATCGGAAGTAGTTGATCGCGTTGTGGCGGACCGCGGCTGCACGTTAGCGGGCAGCGGTTAACGTCTTAAAGTGAAATTAATTTAAAAACACTAGCCACATCGTCAAGATACAGAAGCCGGGTGCGTCCTGCGGTCGGGTCTTTAGACGGAGGGAGTCTGTTTCGCACCTACCAGAGTTTACTTCGCCTGGATTGTCGTTTGTAAGAAAGGTAACGCTAGCTAACGTTAGCCATGTTGGCTATCACCGACTACTCGAGCAGACCCTCAAACGTGTTGCCAAACGAGCCTCAGTCAGCCGTCCTGATGCAGACTGCACCACAGCAGCCGTGTAAACACGTGCAGCAGATTTACGTCTAAAAACCAGCACGCTGACACCTGTCAATCACAGTGATGGATTAAGGCAGCTGGCCGACACCTGTCAATAATCAGTGTGATGGATTAAGGCAGCTGGCCGACACCTGTCAATAATCAGTGTGATGGATTAAGGCAGCTGGCCGACACCTGTCAATCACAGTGTGATGGATTAAGGCAGCTGGCCGACACCTGTCAATAATCAGTGATGGATTAAGGCAGCTGGCTGACACCTGTCAATCACAGTGTGATGGATTAAGGCAGCACGCTGACACCTGTCAATAATCAGTGTGATGGATTAAGGCAGCACGCTGACACCTGTCAATAATCAGTGTGATGGATTAAGGCAGCAGGCCGACACCTGTCAATAATCAGTGTGATGGATTAAGGCAGCTGGCCGACACCTGTCAATAATCAGTGATAATTAAGGCAGCTGGCTGACACCTGTCAATAATCAGTGTGATGGATTAAGGCAGCTGGCCGACACCTGTCAATAATCAGTGTGATGGATTAAGGCAGCTGGCCGACACCTGTCAATAATCAGTGTGATGGATTAAGGCAGCTGGCAG